>CM034533.1:48204874-48226956 GCA_020002185.1 Paraescarpia echinospica | reverse complement strand
GCCGTTCGCCCATTAGCACGAGCAGCTGAGCGGTATTGTGTATTCGAATAATTGCTTCTACTTCCAAAACATTGCATGTAACATGAGCTACGGTTGGTTGAAATTAGTTTTATTATGACCACCTGACCTGAGTAGATCTACTGATCTAGTGAGCGATTTGATAGGCTGAGCTTAAATTCAGACTTTCGCAAAGCGATCAGCCAGGGGTACTGCTGGCTGGCACTGACGTAATCAGCAGCAGCGACCCCTGGCGTGCGAGGATGATTGGGTGCGTCGTTCCTGAATCCACACACAGTTCCCATCAACGATGAAAGACATACTGCAGTGTAGTTTATTTGCGATGGGAGACGTACTCGATATCATCTACAATTAATCCTACTCGTGTCTAGCTGCAGCGTTACGACAATGGCTGTGGGTGGCGGGTCTTCGTTTTAAGATTACTATGTTTCCAGAAGAAGGAAATAACCGACGTCGTTTATAAATTACTACTCGCTCGGTCTTGATTGGAAGCGAAGCAGCAGTGAACGCCGTTCGGCTTGCATAGCGAGAGCATCCATGTCTTGGATGTGTAAAAATGTCAGGTCATCGCATGTTGCAAGTTAGCGGTTCATTGACTACTTCCTGGGACTTTTCGAGGAAATGTTTGTAATTTGATGTGAACGGAAGGAATGCTCTCTATAATTGGAATTTCTATCTTTCCTTTCAACATATCTTACTTTTCTTTGAATGTTCTTACGGAATATTATTCTACTGTTTCTGCTGGCAATTAGTTGAAACCCAGGATAAGTGACGACAAACATCTAAGCAATTATCCATTAGGGAGGACCTAGTTTGATGTTTGTGCTGATGACTATTCGTATCATACCTTCTCTGTTGAGTTGGTTTTGAGCCTACTTTGTTGGACGATGTCAACATTTTCATTTACAATTGCTATCTCAAACGTTGCGGATGCCTGTTCTATTTGTGTTTAGTCCTTAAATGCGCTCTTTCAATTCGTTGCACTTCAGAGAAGAAATTAAACCACGTTAACGTATACGCCTTAACGTACGATGTATCGTGTTCAACGTTCGTATGAGCATTCGTGGTTACTAATACGTTGATCAATCATCACATTAATTGTCCTACGTTATGATAACATCACGACTGTAGGCCTATTATATGCAAATTACCTGCATTTATTATAGACACAAAACTGCTGGTATTCATTTACAAATATGGCTCGTTGATGAGTGCATTCCTCGCACAGCTGTATTAGACGTCTTCGAACTCACAAGTAGCCATTGTCGCAGCCCGACTTGTGGTCTCTCGTTCCAACAGTGGCTGTAATAGACACTGAAAGGCGCGCTATGAAGCACACAGTGTCGCCGGATAATGGTGCTTTAAATCATTCAGAAATGTAATCTACATTACGGAGCACTAATCAAGCATATTGCGGCCGCCAGAACATTTCAAACGATGTCGTAACATGACGGCGTGGTACGGGCTGAGACGGCGGGGTACGGGCTGAGACGGCGTGGCACGGGCTGAGGCGGCGGGGTACGGGCTGAGATGACGTGGCATACACCCACAAATACACAGCACACTCCTACAGGGAGTGCTCACACTAGTAGTGGAATTAAACACCATGGGTATATTGGCTAAGTAAATGCTTGTACGTCATACAAGCAGTTATAATGGTAATTACGACTAATTAGCACCAGAGAAGTACACATGCGAACTAGCGTATTTAAAAACAAAAGTTTAAATTATTCATAGACACACGCACGCACGCACGCACGCACACACACACACACACACACACACACACACACAGACACACACACCACACACGCACGCACGCACGCACGCACACACACACACACACACATACACACGTGTAAATGAAAACGTGTCCAGACATGATTGTAATTAAATATGAAGTCGAAAGATTGTGTCCAATACAATTACAAACAAATGTACATAACCAATTAATTGTATTTAAATACAAATGCGGGTGAATCTTTTATGATTACATGGACGAATCCAACCCTGAGAAGGGAAAGGAGTTGTCCAGTTTCCCAAACAAAAATACACCATATTATAGTTATCCATATTCCTGCAGGATATAGGACTACAGGTACACTCGCCTAACCGTCTACAGGCTTCAATGAAAGAAGTCCAATAGTATGGACTTTATCGATGATGTTTTCTATGGACAAAGAAATGGCAGTTTCATTTCAGCAGCTTGACGAAAGCACAAACATTAACATTTTGAATGACACACGATTATAAGTGGGAAATTACAGTTTAGTACCCGTTCGCATTGTCTAACTAATTTAACAATAGGCCCCTACGTAGTTATCCGTCTCGCAATACCCGATGTGTCACGCTATACCCTAGTGAATAGGCCAATCTCCATCAAACAGTGGCGCTGTCAACGGAAATAGACTTAGCGAGCAGCATTTTGGGAAATAAAACATAATTATTAAGAACTTTTGATGGTTCCTAAACGTGTTATGCAAATGACTTACAGACGACGGATCTTAATCTTAATAAATAATCCATAAATTCCCAGAAGGGACAACACATGGATGATAGATGAGAGGCAATACGATCAGGGTAGCGCCTCTAGCCTACTCCGAAATGATGTACTGGAGCAGGCCGCAATATTGCTAGATAATTTATTCAAATCTGGTGTAGTTCTTAAAATTACAGATTTAGACAAAATGGTTTTATTACAACTAGGCGTACTTAATTTATGATTAAATAAAATACTCCTATCTTGACCCATCGATGATCCTGCCCGTGTAGCTCTATTAACCTTTTGCACACCAGTCTGAACATTTGATTGACAATTCATCATTATTTATTTTATAAAACAGAGTTAAACGCATACTACGTCTCCGATCTGTTAATTGTGCCCAACGTAACTCTTTTAACAATTCTGTCACACTTATTTCATATGAACATTTAGATTTTGTCCATCTTGCTGCACGTCTTTGAATTACTTCAAGGCTGTTAATTTCTTTCATTAGGAATGGATCCCAGATTGTTGCAGCATATTCCAGTCCAGCTCTTACTAATAAAATATATGCAATTGTTTTACATTTACAAGTTTTTGATTACCTTTCTTAACCACTTCAGCAAAGTGCTTAGACCAAGTTAAATCATTTGGTAAAATAACCCCCAAATATTTTGCATCATTGACCTCTTTCAAAATAAGTTTCCCGCCCATGTGATAAAAACGATGTAAATGAAGACCAGAAGTTGTGCTCATTATATTGCATTTAGAAATATTAAATTTCATGCCCCAATCAACAATCCACTTAACAAGACTGTCTAAATCTTGTTGCAATATTAATTGATCTTGTAAAGACTGAACTGGTCTATAAATCAACCAATCATCAGCAAAGAGTCTCACTCTTGTACCTGGAGAAATAACACCTGGAAGAGATCATTACAGTATAATAAAAACAATAGTGGTCCCATTACTGTACCCTGAGGAACACCGGATGCTACTTCTTCATCATCAGAAAATTCACCATTTACCAATACACGTTGAGTTCGACCCATTAAGAATGACTATCCAATTTTGAACATTTCCATTTATACCAAAATAATTCAACTTATTTAATAGTCTGTTGTGTGGTACAACATCAAAAGCTTTAGAAAAATCGAGAATAGCAATATCCACTTGTAGATTCTGATCATGTAATTTTGCAATGTCATTTGTTGTTAGTAACATTTGAGTTTCACAAGAATGTTTCTTTCTAAAACCATGCTAAAAGGGAGATCGAATATTGTGGTCATCTAGATGTGGACGATGATGGGAACAAATCACATGTTCCATTATTTTTGAAACAATACATGTTAGTGATACAGGTCTGTAATTGCTTGGATCACATTTTACACCTTTCTTAAATATTGGTGTGATCGATTGCTTACACCATTCAGCTGGTACTTCCCCAGAATGCAACGATTTTATGAACAAAAATGTTAAAAAAGGAGCTAGCTCAGAAGCAAGTTCTTTCAATATTCTACCTGGAATCTTATCTGGCCCACTAGATTTACTAGGGTTTATATCCCTTAGTAGCTTCTCAATACCCACCCCATTAAATATGAGAGTATCAATATCGGGAAAATGAGGACCATCAAGTTTCATTTTTCTATTAGGACAATCGGTGTCTTTTGTGAAAACAGATTTGAATTGTCTAGATAAAATCAGAATAAAGTTGACCACCAGTTTTTAGAGGGGATATACCAACTGAATCTTGCTGTTAAGACTTTATATAACGCCAAAATGGTTTTAGGTTACCGTTATCCTGAGCAGTCTTAAAAATACCATTCAGGTGCTGCCAGTGAGCTTTAAGTATCTGTTTTCTATTTTGCTTAGCCATCCCTTCTTTGTATTTTAACCAGTGTGTTGGGTTTTTAGAATGTTTTGCCCGATTATAGAAACGCTGTTTTTCTTACAGTTCCTTTTAAAACTGTTTGATAACCAAGGTAAATCAAATCTGGTTTTAGACCAGTATGTTGGTACATATTTATCCATCATATTATGTATATGTTCTGTGAATAATAAATAAAGAGACTGTATACTTTGTTCTTCTGAACTACATGAAACATCCAGTAAATGATCTGTGAATAATTTAATATCTCTTTTCATTTGACCCCAGTCTGCTTTAGACCACTTATACAACTTCCTAGGTGGTGACTTTGTTGACATTGCTTTAATCATAGTATCCACTACTATAAAATCATGATCTGAAAAACCTGGTACAGTATTTATAGATTGAACTAGACCTGGTTTATTCGTACAATAACGGTCAAGAATAGCATTATGTCTTGTAGGAATTCTTTGTAACTGATTTAAGTTATGCTCCTCCAGTGTTGATAGAATAGCATCACCTAATCCTTTCTGGTCTGAATATAAGGACCCATACATAAATTCCAATCAATATCACCTGCATTAAAATCACCACCTACAATTATATGTGCATGAGTGTTGTTCCTAGTAATATGAGATATATGCCTTAGACTTGCCTGAAGAGTAATCAGAGGCCGTCCTATAGTACGAAACTATATAAACTGGACTTTCATTATGAATAGATAAACGTGCCCACACAATTTCATCGTCATGAGGTAAATATATTTTATCTAACTCAATTTCATCTATAACCAAATCTTTCTTATGAATTATCATGACACCACGACCATTAAGCGTACGATCATTTCTCAAATGATCTGCATAATTAGGAGGCAAGAACTCAGAATGTTTTATTGATTTATATAATTTAGACTCACTAACTAATATGATATCTGGTTGCCTGGTATTACAAAAATAAAATGTGCCAACTCTGCATTTCTACCTCTAATACTAGTAACGTTTGCAATTGTTATACTTAAATTATCTGATGATTTATCTGAACCACTACTTTCCTCAGATAAACAGGTTGTAGATAAAGATGTGATACTTTTAACTTGGTTATTATGTACTGTAGATGTATACACGCGTGGACTACTATGAGCAATAGGTATAAAGTAAACAGATCTGGTCGGACACTCCACTGAGTGCTGAAAAACTGAGTCATCACCAGATAATCCAATAACGGAATCTGCGAGCCGGTTACCCAATCTCAAAACCCATGTTAGGAGTGGCCGAGAGGTGATTTACTGTGCTATAAACAACGAAAGGAGTTTACTCTCCTCCGCGCCCTGGTTACCTATAAGAAATTAAAATAAATCGACAAACCGGCACTCCTAACTACTCCAATTACGCGCAAACGTTGCCACGAAAGCATCATGTTACGTGATGCATGCATAAACTCATTTGATTGGGTAACGTAATAACCAGTTTCAAAACAGTGGCTGTGACGTCATTGCGTTTTACGACGTCTGTCGTGTGTACGTCGTAGTTTTTTGGTCACGCATGCGCTGTTTCTTTTAAATAAATCTACATTTTTGTATGGCTGCAATGATTCTGGGGTAGGGGGCACCTCTTTAGCCGATTTTATCAATTTTGTATCTGTTTATTGTCATCTAAGGCTCAAACGATCACATTTAAGAACGTAGGCCAGATTTGCGGGTAAACCGTAGCAGTTGCCAGTTGCATTAATCCACATAAACACTATAGCTTATTATGCAAATTATTATTTTGATTCACCATTTATTTGTTGCAAAAATGAGCGGTGAACGATGTGTTGGATTTCACAAGTAAGCAACTATTAATCACTCCTTCCACCTCGATCCTTCGCAAGGAGGGGGCCTCATCACTCGGGTTGTCCCACTTCTCGCAGGTACCTCTTTGTCCGTCTCGATCTTCTGCAACGTTCTCTCACACTTTCGTGTTCGTCTCTGCCCTTTGGATCTATATCCCTCTCTCCCCTCTCTCTCTCTTTCCCCTATGTATATATATACATACACACACACACACACACATATATATATATATATATATACGTGTCTGTGTGTGGGGGGATTAGGCCTATATACATATCCCCATCTCCTCTTAATATCGGTCTTTCTCTTCTGTTTCTAAAACCCCATTCTGTTTTATACGTTCCTTTTGAAAATCGTTCCACATACACTGTACAACTACTTTCTTTTTAGTTTTTTTTCCTGCTAACCTCTCTTTCCATTTCTTCTGTCTTCTTTATATATTTTCGCGTCTTATGTGACATGTTCCTCCTTGCTATCTGCATACAAAGAGACATGACATATTGAAGGACTGTTAAGCATTAGCTGCTGTGATTGGTTGGTTGCAGAACGGGGTGCATCACGTGTCTCTGTCTAACTGCCGTCGTCACGATCCTGATAGAACACGTTGTGATCCGACATCTCAGCCTCGAGACAGGCTCACCAACGGCCGACGACGTCACCAACGAGATTCACGCGTCGAATCAGACGAGCACGAGAACGAGACACTCTGTCGCCCGGATGTAGAGGCAGGTGGCGAACATGGCGGGATCAGCCGACAGAAGGAGCGGCGACAAGAAACTCTGTCGCGGTATGCGAAGACGCTAGGCGTAAGAGGTGTCAAACGGTTGATGTGCCATCTAGCGAAGATGAACTACTTCAGCTCGTACCAGGGCGACCTTTATCGACGCGACATCGAGAACTTCAAATACTCGAGTCTGCGCAGTAGCGAAAGTGAGCTGCTCGACGAGATCCGACTTCCGCCCATCTACATTAACAACCGGCAGGGCGCCGTGAGCGTGCTGGTGCCGGACAACACGCCGATCGGCACGGCGGACGTGGACGGCCGACGACGGAGTCGCAAGGAGAGCGTGCTGCAGTACCAGCACGGCGTTATCGACGATGGTGAGGAGGACGAATCCGTCAACGATGACTACGTCGACCTCCTCACCGTGCAACAGCTCGGCGGAAGTGACACGACCCACAATGGCCGCCGGCTGACGTTCGCGCCAGGCAGGAGACGACCGTCCATTTCGTTTCCCAATTTTGAATTCGGGGAGGACGAACAGGGATACAGCGGCGAGGGCGGTTACGAGGGGGGTGGTGGTTATGGCGGCGGTCACGGCGGTCACGGCGGGCACCTAGACAGACACGGCAGTGGGCGGTTCAACAACAGCAGGGGCTTCGACGGCGACGGCTACCGACGTTTCTCCCGCAGCAGTTTCTCCGACAGAGGGTCCTTCTATGGTCCCGACCACGACAGACAGCTCACACCCGGCGGCCGACATCGCGTACATCCTGACCAGAACAATCGATCAGGAGGAACGAGACACAGATGGTCGGTCATTCCCGGTGGCGGTCATGCCACTTCCGGTCACTCGCTGGGGAGCGGCGGCGGCGGCGGCGGCAATGGAGGCGGGCATCACCAAGGTCACTTGTCCGACCGGCGCGGAATGACACAGTCAGGCGTGAAGTTTGCCGATGGCAGCTACGACGAAGAGATGGAGGAGGCGGCCATCGAGGCGAGTGGACATCTGCCGGCACTGGTGGGGAAGGATGGCCGTCCTGAGGCCGCTTACGGCCAGTACGGTGCTGTTGTGTACCCAACTCAAAAACCGTTCCAACAGATGGGATTCTGGGAGCAACTCGACGTGTTCAAGCGCGCGCAGCGTCACGCCTACGCCACTGCGCTGGCGACTGCGCAGCTTCGGCGCCCACTTCCGGCCGAATCGTGGATGTTCGGCCATAGGATCACTCGGGCCTTCGTCTTCTCCTACTTCGGCACGAGCCGCAAAGGCGGCGCTGCGGCGGGCGACATCGACGCCGACAAAACGGCAAAGTCCGGCAAGGGAAAGAAGAAAAAAAAAAAAAAAAAGAAGGGAAAGAAACTGTCAGAAATGAAGAGTATCTTCGGCGATGTTATGCCACATGACTTCTACCCTGGCGGCAAGAGGAACCCGGGTGGATATGCGTTTTGAGAATGTGGATGTGTATTTATATGTATTGTATGTGTCTACTATTGTGACTCTCGCAAGACTAGTAACCCGCGACAGCTTATACATGTATGCATTTCATGTTCATGATATCATTGGGCCTACTTTCATCGACGTCGATATACACCTACGCCCATGTAAATCATGATCCTCTAGCGTCCACTCCGAATGACACACTTCATTGACGTCGATATACACCTACACCCATGTAAATCATGATCCTCTAGCGGCCACTCCGAATGACACATTTTATCGACGTCGACATACACCTACACCCATGTAAATCATGATCCTCTAGCGTCCACTCCGAATGACACACTTCATCGACGTCGATATACACCTACACCCATGTAAATCATGATCCTCTAGCGTCCACTCCGAATTACACATGCACCCCCCGCCGTCTCATGGGCATGCTGCTCCAGAGTTCTGCGGTTAACCCGACAGAATGTAAGGTCTTAATGCTTTTGTTGAATAACACACGCAATCCATCAGATGGTTCAGACCATGCTTCAACGTCGGCTGTCGGTGTTAACTTCCACTACCTACATTGTGCCGTTACGTGTTCTCAATGTGTCGACCCAAGTTGTTCTGCGCACAAAATGACGTAACAACGTCGTTGTATTAATCATAACGTTATTAAAACACAAATTGTTGAATGTCTATCCGTTGGTTGTGATTTGTCTATGTCTATGTCTATATAATAATTGGCAAAAACCATACGGTCATTACGCCAATATAGGGGACGGGGGGCATATGGCATAGCACTACAGGGAATTTTTAGAGTCGTCTGCCCAGCCTAGATTTAAAAGTATCCACCGTGGCTGCAGACACAACTGTTTCGGTTAGTCCGTTCCAGTTCCTTACTTTGTGAATTTGTTGTGGTAACAGACACACACACGCACACTCACAACACACACGACACACACACACATCAGATACAATTAATTGGCAAAATTAATGTAGCTGCTGTTAAATATAAGCACGACGATGTTGTACACACGTCCTCCGTTCACAATATTTGTTGCCGATTTTTTTCTTCAAAATATTAATTAGAATCATCGCGACGGACCTGGGCCTTGGCGGAAGTGATATAGTGGCGCCACCAGCGGAGTAGACAACATGGCAACCGGAACCTGGCGAGGAACATTTCGGGAAGGTTACTTGCAGTTGTTTAGAAATTGCATGTGATCCCGTTCAATACGTTTGGTTCCAAAGACCACCTATCACCTCCTTTACCCTATTTTGGGACCTTAGTCCTAACGGGGATTTTGAGCCCGCTTCTGTATGGAAGAAAACACGAAAACAAGATGTGTGGTTGTTAATGTTTTATTTCCAAGCAACCATAGGCCTACACAGAGTGACAAAAAAGCACCGCAAGTACCCAGCAATTGATTTTCTTATTTGTGTTAAAATTAACAAAGAAGCAGCAAAAAAATTATAGACGAGTTTCAATGTTTATAAACAAACGTGACATAGTTCCCCCAGATTCATCTTTACCTCATTAGCACATCGAGCATATAATATTATACACTTACGCGAACAAGGGAGCGTACAAGAGTTTGGACGTGTACAATCATGTTGTATGTGGTCACGTACAGCGAGTGAAATATCATTTTATAAATAAGAACTGCAACTACTGCTTCTTGATGGGTGAAGTCCTGCCAAGTCAACGACAGGGAGAAAAGACAACGACGTACAAGGCCTGGGAGTGAGTCCATAAGGCTAAGCATCTGGCGAACATACTCACAGCACACTGGACATGTATGGCGGGGTACGCTAAGTAAGACGTTGTATTCATTCTTGTATTAATTAACTAAACATATTACTTCCTAATCAAGCACAGTATTAGGCATAGCGACAACAACTTTCAAATACCATATGCCAAAGCACAGCCACGGGAGCAGCTTATAATAGATTTATTTATTCATCTAGCAATACCAATTATGGAACCCCCTACCTCCACCGGATTCAACATAGTTTTAAGCAAAAGGTCAACAAATTCCTGTTGAATAGAGCCATAGCATTGTAAAATACCGAATTCTTGCATTATTTCAATCTTAGACTTAGTCATGTTATCTGAATGTTATAATGACCTGATGATTCTATATGTTTAAAGCCAAACTAATGTGTATCTTAGTAATTATGTATACATGTCATGTATTTTCCCTCTAATCACCCCATGCTTGGCCATAGACCTCAAAGGAAATACGCTGCTATGGCTTTTGGGGTTATCTGGGGGGAGGCTATGTCTATTAGTCATAATTAACATTACATTTTTATTACTCATACATTCGTCATACTTAAAAGAAATTATGGTGACAAGGTCTTTGCCTGAATAAATCAAATCAAATTAAACAAATTGTATTTAATACAATGAGTATTAATACATAGAACAAATATTCATAAAACTGTGTTTAAGACTTAACTTTGTGCATCGCACAATTCCGTGGCAATTTTGTATTGCAATATTTTAATTTTTGTATAATGCTCTGCATCATCATAACTGACATGGTGCATAACTGTGGGCAATTCAACTACATATTTATTAAAATGCACACGTTCACTGTGTCTGTTTAGGCAAGGATCAGTGTGTAGCCATGCAACAGCTGCGATGTTAAAGGTTTAAATGGCAGTTCGAAATGGTCTCACCAGCCGGAGACCTGTATATCAAAAGCAATGGCCTGAAATGACATGTCGAGGAGAAAAGTCAACCCAGCACCACTGTCCAATTTCGACCTCCGTAAGCCTAAGAACAGCCTCCAGAAAACAAGATACAACTCATTGAAGCGCCATCTTCCTGAGAGACATGAACATAGTTCAATGATGCATGTTTTGTAATTTTAAGATATATTCTTGGGTGTGTTACGTTCTTGTAATTAATAAAACAAATTGTACACCCGGTATCACACAGTTGCACCATCAACATTCAACACACCGTCACACCGCATAAGCACAACACCAGTGTATACGTATGTAGAAGATGTTAATACTTGGACTGCATCTGGTGTTAAGTCTATCTAGGTTTCGGCTGCTTATTTCTCCAGTTCTGATGGTCCTACAGGCTTGTCAGTGGGGATGCCCATTTATGTCAGTTTTACACGTTTTTGTACACGTTCATGTCTTTCTATCGTATGGACATCATCAGCTCTACTCTTTTTATATGCAAATACCGATGACACAAAGTCGGAACTGTTTGAATCCATTGAGCATTTCCCTGAAAAACAGTTAAATACAAAAAACTAACGCACAATAGTATGCTATTTAAGAAAACAAGTGAAATTATCAAGATTGTTTGTACACATATTTAACTATACACCTAATATTATTTTTAATGTGAAATAATCAAGTTATACACAAGCAAAAGTTTGCCGTGACAGTGGTCAGGGAAAATGTAGGCCAAACTAACTGTCCTACCTATAATTTATTAAGGGTGGGGGTGGGAAGGTGGAATAAAGGCTGGAGTCAGTTTTCATTTTCAATTTTTTGGGGGTGCCATGCAATTTAAAAAAAAAATCAATAATATTACAGTAACGTATTCGTAGTAACGTGTTACCAATGTTAATGGACAAACTGTGGTCACATTCCAGTGCACAGTAGTTCTGGGGTGGGGTGGATTTTAAATTAGAGTATCCCCTAATTAGTCCCCCCACCTCACACCCTCTCCCCCAATAAATAACGACATCTCCCTTACCTGACACAAAATGTGCAGTGCACAACCTTGCATTGCTGATGAGTTTGTTGGTAAAATCGGTTATCCGTGTGGCATTAAGTTATAACTGACGTTTGTTTTTGTGTGGCTTTGGGTATTCTGTAAAACTGAAAAGTGTGAATGTGTGTTTGAGCGATTTTCATACCCAACAGCACAACACGAAGATGGCATGACGACACAAACGAACACGCAACTGCCTTGTTTCTGTTTGTTTCTGCCGCCAGTATGCGCGCGCAGGTGGATTTAATTTATGCGCGCGTCATCAGGAAACTCGTCTATATGATAACATAGAAAATTTAACACTGTCGAAGGTTCCGAAATAAAAAAGTATGGCAATGTCTTATCACATACGGCGGGTAAACCAGGGTCAGGGAAGGACTCTGCAAGCCAGCTACCCAAAACCTCTGTTAGTGTTAGGGTTGGGAAGAGGTGTGGTTTACTGTGTGCCATAAACAGCGCAAGGAGTTTACTCTCCTCCGAACCCTGGTTAGGCCTACATATAAGAAATTACAGCATTCCAAAAATGTCAACTTAATTAAGTAAATCAACACAGCACTTCTGACGACTTCCACCTCGAACGCGCAGACGGTTGTCACGAAAACACCATATCACGTGATGATATAAACGCATTTGATTGGTTAATGCATTAAACGCGATGACTTTATAAAGTATTATGACGCCTACAGCGTGTATGTCGCAGTCCACACTTCCATGCAGAGGCGCCACGTGATAATAAGAATACTACTACCATGATACCACTAGTAATGATAAACTTCTATAGCACCTATACACCCCAGGGATCCGAGCTCAGAGGCGCAACACACAAGAAGCAGCTACAGAAAAAGCTCGTTTGTCAGTGTTAAGCCTGGGTTTCGTAAAAAACGTTGTGAAACAGATGATCTGAGATTCCTGGGGGTATCGGGAAAACGAAGGAGACTAAACAAATAGGATGGGTGTTTTGTAGAAAGGGTACGATATGTGACAGTGGCTAACTTGAATTGTATTCGATATGCAATTGGAAGCCAATGCAACTGGCAGTGACGGTGAGTAATTATGGGGTTTTAGTACCACTTTATTGGAGTTTAGCTAAGTCCTGTTTAGCAATATTGCTTAGGGGTGAGTTTAAAAATACGGATTAAACCACTGAAGAGCTGAGCTAGAAATCCCAAAATGTCTATGGAAGCGATATAAAAGTATATCGCGGCTGGTACACTTCTTAATTATTCAAAACGGACGTTTTGGCGGGACGCTGGCGGAGTGGTAGGTCCTACACGCGATTTGTGAATAAGCACTTCGTTTTTCAACAAGACAGCCGATTTTTAGAGTATAGTCAACTTCGCGGTTTCTGTTGCCTTTTCACATTTCGCTGGATCTCACATTAGATACGTCAAAAAATCTGATATTTCGATCACTGCGGGGAAAGGACATCTATCAACTTGCAACACAATTATTTGTTTCAAATTAAAACGACACAAACACTCTTTTGAGAGACATGTTTGATAGCGAACGCAGTTCATGCGACTACAATGCACCATATCGGTGACGGTGATATTTCAATTTATCCGACGAAATTATAAGTAACTGTTTACACTAATCACCGCACGAAACTTGTCGAACAACCTGTGGTGTTTATACAAACAAGCATGCCGGTTTATTTACAAATACTGGTAGAATTATGCGCGAATAAGAATCACATTCTCACTCTCTATCTGTATAAACTTAAATATATTTTAAAAGAGTAATTATGACAAGCGTATGATCCTCAGCAGGTCGAAGTGATTGAACATGTATGGTGTGCGTGGTGTGGTGTGTGTGTGTGGTGTGTGTGTGTGTGTGTGTGTGTGTGTGTGTGTGTGTGTGTGTGTGTGTGTGTGTGTGTGTGTGTGTGTATGAATTTTTCGTATAATCTTCTTATACTTCGATAAACTGCCGACTGACAAGTGTCACGCTCGTCATCTGTCCGCTGACCATCATCCAGCAGGACCAGCATGGCGAGACACAACATCAGTGCTTGCAAATTACACGTGCATGGCTACACACCCCCGAGACCTCTAAATGCACACCCTATGAGAATCCAAAAAATACATCCAGTTGCACCCGCTCGATATATCCAAATGCACCTGCCCTTGTGGTTCCTAAATAACCCCCAATTGAATTTGAAATACAGAAAATAATGCCTTAAAGTTACGGAACTGACTTGGTGATGTATCAATGTTAAGGTACCCCCCCATCTATGTAACGGGTAAAATTAAGCTACACGATAAAAGACGTTCAACATTTGTCCCGTTGTATTTCATAATTTTCATATATATATTATTTTGGATATCTCAGACAAATATATATTTTGCAAACAATAACTTTCTATTGAACTCAAACCGTTGGCGATATAAATATGTCACTTTACCGGTGATTGACCCTCCTATCGTTGATATGATCAGATGAAACAAATATATATGAAATTTGAAATGTCCGACGAAACAAACAGAACGTGGTCTCTATGCAGAACGGAGCACGGCATCAATGACGTCCGCCGTGGATTGTTTCAAATCTACTAAATATGAACGAAAACAAAACGGTCGCACTTAAACAACTTTTTTGAAACAACGCAACAAATTAGCATACCACTTCTGACATTGTTCACCTCGGTTCGAAAGAAATATTTTTTTTTTTATATTATATCATTAATTGAAATGGGCCTAAGAAAATAAGTTAAAGAATTACATCCAAGTGGGTTTTAAAACATCGGTATGTTATTAAGGGGTGTTCGCATAAAATCAAATTAAGCTTGCATTAAAACAAATTAGTATCTACAACAAATTAATGTATAAATGATCTGAAATTACGTGTTCGTTCCCACCCTACATGTACCAATTCATGGAAAATCATCATATATAAATATTGTCAACTTTAATACATATAACTTATTCACAGCATTTGTACGGCTTAAGTATATACCAGAGTTGATGTTTATATTGGATTGAGAAATGTTTTCGGACAGTAATTCATGGAAATAATGTAATTTCAGTTGAATATTTTTTAGATGTGATATCCTTTCAATCATATATAAAAGGTATGTCGCCTGTTCCTCTTTTATATGAATTACTATAACGAAATAAATAAATTGAAGGGCTGCCAGATTTAGTTTAATAAACACAGTTTACAAAACAATCATATTATAAACAACTCAATTGGCCACGTACCGCACGCCGGGTGGTTTGTGCGCAAAGCTGTTTGAAGATGTTCAGTCATCATCATCATTGTGCAGCCGCACTGTCCCGTGGTTGGGCGAAGGCCTCAGGAAGTCGTTTCCAGATCTGCCTGTCATGCGCTATCCTCTGCCAGTACTTAAGTCTTAGGTGTTGTTGCTCCACACAGCCCCTTCTGGGGCTAACCCAGGAGTTGTGCAGTGCGCATTGCAAAGGGTGCGTAAAACTGAATTTGACAAGTAATTTTAAAATAAAAATAAAACAAGTAATTCTGTAAAACAAATGCAATCATTTGTGCAGATTAAAAACACAGTCTCTGTCTTTATCTATAGTCTGGTGAGGTGGGCTGGAGCAACAAGGTGGATGGTACTCAGAGCTTGTTGGAATGAGTGTACTCGTCTAGTTCGTCTCTCCACAGTCTCGCTGGTCTTCCTCTAGATCATTTCCCTTCGTGGGGTCTCCAGGTAGTGATATGCGATGTTCATCGGTTATCTCGTTGGCTACTGATGTGTCCTGCCCAGGTCCACTTCTGTCTTCTAATTTGTTTTATCACGCTATGACCTTTGTCTTCTCTCTTACCCAGATGTTTGTTTTTCTCTCCCGATATGTGATGTTTAACATACATACTTCTTTCCATCTTTGTTTGTGCGGCTGCTAGCTTGTTCTTTGCCTGGATGGTGAGTGCCCATGTTTCCGCGCCGTATGTCATCGCTGGAAGTAGGCATGAGTTGAAGACTTGTCTCTACAAGCAGGTTCCAAAGTTACCCTTGAAGATGTCGCCGTGTTTGGCGAATGCTGTTCAAAAGATGTTTGTGGTGTACTTAAAATGTGTTTTATTAACGACCACATGGTCAAACGTGATTACAGTTAAAACGGAACTTAGCAGACTCGCGGGAGCATAAATTGTTCGATACACAGCATTCCTCCCCACTTTAGTTAGATGTACACCCATTACGGTAATAACACCCACAGGTCCACGATAGGTAGCCAGCCTGATGCTACTTTAACTATTATAAGTCCACACGTTCAGACGGCTTCCTGCATCGTGTCGAACGTCTAGGCTCTGCTACGGCTGCAGCACGCACAATGTCAGTTGCCTGACTCGGTGCAAGCGGTTGAGTGGCTTCAGGCTCTTCATGAGACTCAGCCCCGAACTCAGGGAATGTCTCCATCTGTGGAGGCAGCACCGATGACGCCAACTGGCGACTCGACAGTCGTCGTTGTAGTTGATCGATGTGTCTACGAACGATGGTTCCACTTACGAGACGGATACTGGTCCCGTCTGTTGTTCGATTGTGCCAGGTACCCAGCTTGCAAGTACGAACCTTGCCGTGCAGGTCATCTGTCGCCTTCTGCTTGGTCTGTATAACAATGATCCTCATACCGACATCTAACTTAATGAGTTGAAGCCGGGTCTCCAACTGTCTATTCATCAACAGTTCAGAGAAGGCTGCCCGTTGTTGAGCGTGGAGTAATCCGGTATTTGAAATGGAAGTGCGCTAGCTATGTTTCTAAGTCCTCTCCTTGCATGCGCTTTACTCCTTCCTTTACCACCCGGACGGCTCGTTCGGCCAGACCATTTGATGCCGGGTGATGGGGCGCGCTTGTAATGTGCTTGATGCCATTGTGTCGGCAGAACTCTCGAAACTCTTCGCTAACAAACCCAGTGGCATTTGCCACTGACGATGACATCCGGGATGCCATGAATACTGAATGAGTGTCGCAATTTACTGATGGTCGTGGCTGACGAAGTCCGACGTAAGGTAAGCGTCTATCCACTTCGAATGGGCATCGATCACCACTAGCATAATTCTGCTCATGAATGGACTTGCGTAATCGATATGCAGTCGTGACCTAGCTCTGGGTCAGCTATGCATGCAGATGTCACAGGTATTAACCGTTTTCTCAATGTCCTGATCGATACCTGGCCACCACATCAGACTGCGACTTATGGCTTTCATGCGCACGATCTCAGAGTATGTATTGTGCAGTTCTTCCAACAGTGCTTTGCGGTAGACTCTTGGAATGATTACTCGTGTACCCCACACGAGACAGCCACCATGGATGTTGAGTTCATCTCTTCTTTGGATGTAGGGCTTCAGACGTTCGTTGTCGTCGTGATTTGAAAATCCTTCGTCCTGATGAAGACTTGTGACAGCACAGGGTCACATGTTGTCTCACGGCGTATGTCACTTGCAGTGACTGGGGACATGTTCAAATACTGCACTGTCAGTATCGTGTCAGCTGGCACAGGTACATGTCTCGGAGTGCCACCTACCGGGGGCAGCTAAGAGCGTCTGCTTGATGGATGTTTTGGCCCGGACAGTGGACTATCTGATATTCGTAAGCAGCCAGTGTCAGGGCCCAGCCCTGCGTACGTGGAGACAGCATCTGCGGAACAGCCGTCGTTTTCCCTAACAACCCAAGAAGTGGCTTGTGGTCCGTGACAATAGTAAACTTGCAACCCCACAAGTACTGGTGAAACTTCTTCAGTCCATTGATGACGGCCAACCCCTCTTTATCAACCTGAGCGTAGTTTTATCTACACCGATAACCGGTCCCTCACATTTTCTTCCAGGAACAATTCGGCAGTCAGCTGCGCACCAGCCTTTGTTGGACCAAAATCACAGTTTCTGGGCAAATTTTTCAGTTCAGCAACAAAGTCACCTACTGACTGATCCTTCTTCCTGTAGGTCGAGTAGAAGTTGTAGCGTTGCAAAATCGTGTTTGGTTTCGGTTAGAAATGCGTCAGTAGTAGCATTGGCCATCTGGAGGGGTATCCTGTGGTGTTTTCGCCGTATTTTTGAGCGATACTAGGGAGGTTTCGACGGCCGCCCCCCTGAGCAAAGTGAGTAGTCACGTGACCGTATGTGTGAGCGTATGTAGCGCCCCTGAGTAGCCATGGAAGTCCTATTGTGTATATGAGGAACGAAAGACCAAAGAGGAAAGTGTAATAACGAAAGATCAAAGAGGAAAGTTTTAAAAGGTGTTGAAAGGAACGAAAGATCAGAGTCATAACGAAAGATCAAAGAGAAAAGTTATAAAAGGTGATGAAAGGTGTATCATGAGAGATAAAGAAGTAAACTGAATGATGTATTGACGAAGTGATAGGTAAGTCTGCCTATGTTGTATACTGAAAGATGTGTGTGTGTGAATAATGTTTATAAACCGTGTATAACGAGGAATAAACGAAAGAGTATATATGTATGAATGAAAGAAGAATTATTGCTAAGGTAATAACCGACAAACACCACAGTTTGAAAGTTGATTAGTTTTAATCATTAGCGTTCATCATCATCATGGTCCGCACACTAATGTCCCCTGTTTCCAGAGGGGAATTAGTTTTAATAACACATTAACGTTCAACATCATTGGTCGCCGCATCCCAATCTTCGACATTCCCTGTGAGAGGGAACAGGGTCGGGGTCAAATCGGGCCCGTGTCCTCAGGAGTTCAAGTAGCACGAGGCAGAACGAACAGTAGTGGTTGTCGCGGAGTTCCTCCTCTCTGGAACATATATGAAAACTTTTAAAATATTGTCGGTGAAACATATATGATATTGCAAAGTACAGCCGGTGGGAATAAGCCAGTGATGTAACCAGACACCGCGTAGGTAGCCGACACGATAAAAGGGCAAGCTAGGTCAACAGCAGACGGGAGAGACAAGAATGGACTATGACACAATATCATCATTGAATATGTCTGCCGACGCGATCGGTAACCAGACACCGCGTAGCTAACCGAAACGACAAGAGGGCAGGCGAGGTCAGCATATGGATAGACAGGAAAGGACTGTGTATATACATTGAAGATAATGAGAAACGTGGTAAGTAGAACATAAATAAGTATTAGTAAAGTATGTATATAATCGTTGAACACTCACGTGCAATCCGAGACACTGGAATCACTGCTTGTCATACTCCAGGTATCATCGTCATCAACAGTAGCACTGTCAGACCTGAAATGTTATGTAGCGCGTCCCCTAGCGGAAAGAAGTGCACCTAAGCGTCCGTAGCGCCATCTAGCGACTCGGGCGGTTAGGGCGGGCAGGCGGGAGGGGGTGGATATGGAGGTTGTGCCTATTGTGCGTGGGCGGGTACGTGCGGGGGCGGGTATGGAGGTATGTGTATGAATGTGCGTGTATGAAAGAACTAACGAAATACAAGAGTATACGAGTGCACGCGTATTTTATTGAGGAAAGATACAAGCGTATAACATGAAACCGTGTTTTATTAAGCGAACATCAAGACTTGTGGGTGAGTGAACACCGCGCCAGAGGTCGTGCGCTCTGTACCTCCGTACTGTATCTTCAACTGTCCACA
The DNA here is from genome assembly GCA_020002185.1 of Paraescarpia echinospica. Lineage (NCBI taxonomy): Eukaryota > Metazoa > Annelida > Polychaeta > Sabellida > Siboglinidae > Paraescarpia > Paraescarpia echinospica. The sequence goes on along the minus strand of CM034533.1, from coordinate 48,207,329 downwards.
TACCTTCTGCAACTGCCGCTTGCATGTCGCTCTCTACCTCCTTACTGCCTCTTCAACGGTCCACATACCTTCCGTATCTCTCGCTTGCATATCGCTCTCTACCTCCTTACTGTATCTTCAACTGTCCACATACCTTCTGCATCTGCCGCTTGCATGTCGCTCACTACCTCCTTACTGTATCTTCAACTGTCCACATACCATCTGCATCTCCCGCTTGCATATCGCTCTCTACCTTCTCACTGTATCTTCAATTGTCCACATACCTTCTGCATCTGCTGCTTGCATATCGCTCTCTACCTCCTTACTGCCTCTTCAACTGTCCACATACCTTCTGCATCTCACACTTGCATGTCGCTCTGTACCTCCTTACTGTATCTTCAACTGTCCACATACCTTCTGCATCTACCGCTTGCATGTCGCTCTCTACCTCCTTACTGTATCTTCAACTGTCCACATACCTTCTGCATCTGCCGCTTGCATGTCGCTCTCTACCTACTTACTGCCTCTTCAACTGTCCACATACCATCTGCATCTCCCGCTTGCATGTCGCTCTCTACCTTCTTACTCTATCTTCAACTGTTCACATACCTTCTGCATCTCCCGCTTACATATCGCTGTCTACCTCCCCGCTTGCATGTCGCTCTCTACCTCCTTACTGTATCTTCAACTGTCCACATACCTTCTGCATCTGCCGCTTGCATGTCGCTCTCTACCTTCTTACTGTATCTTCAACTGTCCACATACCTTCTGCATCTCCCACTTGCATGTCGCTCTCCACCTTCTTACTGTATCTTCAACTGTCCACATACCTTCCGCATATCTCGCTTGCATATCGCTCTCTACCTCCTTACTGTATCTTCAACTGTCCACATACCTTCTGCATCTCCCGCTTACATATCGCTCTCTACCTCCTTACTGTATCTTCAACTGTCCACATACCTTCTGTATCTGCCGCTTGCATGTCGCTCTCTACCTCCTTACTGTATCTTCAACTGTCCACATACCTTGTGCATCTCCCGCTTACATCTTGTTCTGTACCTCCTTATGTGTGTACTGAGCTTGAGCTTGTCTTGTCTCTTCTAGTGTTTTTCTTTACCTCTTTCTGAGCTAGTGTGTACTGTGCTTGAGCTTGTCTTGTCTCTTTTGGTGTTTTTCTTTACCTTCTTCTCAGCTAGTGCTTGCATGTCGCTCTCTACCTCCTTACTGTATCTTCAACTGTCCACATACCTTCTGCATCTGCCGCTTGCATATCGCTCTCTACCTCCTTACTGCCTCTTCAACTGTCCACATACCTTCTGCATCTCCCACTTACATATCGCACTCTACCTCCTTACTGTATCTTCAACTGTCCACATACCTTCTGCATCTCCCGTTTGCATGTCGCTCTGTTCCTCCTTACTGTATCTTCATCTGTCCACATACCTTCTGCATCTGCCGCTTGCATGTCGCTCTGTACCTCCTTACTGCCTCTTCAACTGTCTACATACCTTCTGCATCTCCCGCTTACATATCGCACTCTACCTCCTTACTGTATCTTCAACTGTCCACATACCTTCTGCATCTCCCGCTTGTATGTCGCTCTGTACCTCCTTACTGTATCTTCATCTGTCCACATACCTTCTGCATCTGCCGCTTGCATGTCGCTCTGAACCTCCTTACTGTATCTTCAACTGTCCACATACCTTCTGCAACTGCCGCTTGCATGTCGCACTCTACCTCCTTACTGCCTCTTCAACTGTCCACATACCTTCTGCATCTGCCGTTTGCATGTCGATCTGTACCTCCTTACTGCCTCTTCAACTGTCCACATACCTTCTGCATCTCCCACTTGCATGTCGCTCTCTACTTCATTACTGTATCTTCAACTGTCCACATACCTGCTGCATCTACCGCTTGCATGTCGCTCACTACATCCTTACTGTATCTTCATCTGTCCACATACCTTCTGCATCTGCCGCTTGCATGTCGCTCACTACCTCCTTACTGTATCTTCAACTGTCCACATACCTTCTGCATCTACCGCTTGCATGTCGCTCTGTACCTCCTTACTGTATCTTCAACTGTCCACATACCTTCTGCATCTACCGCTTGCATGTCGCTCACTACCTCCTTACTGTATCTTCAACTGTCCACATACCTTCTGCATCTACCGCTTGCATGTCGCTCTGTACCTCCTTACTGTATCTTCAACTGTCCACATACCTTCTGCATCTACCGCTTGCATGTCGCTCACTACCTCCTTACTGTATCTTCAACTGTCCACATACCTTCTGCATCTACCGCTTGCATGTCGCTCTGTACCTCCTTACTGTATCTTCAACTGTCCACATACCTTCTGCATCTACCGCTTGCATGTCGCTCACTACCTCCTTACTGTATCTTCAACTGTCCACATACCTTCTGCATCTACCGCTTGCATGTCGCTCTGTACCTCCTTACTGTACCATCAACTGTC
>CM034533.1:47998228-48203874 GCA_020002185.1 Paraescarpia echinospica | reverse complement strand
CTAGCTGAGAAAGAGGTAAAGAAAAACACCAGAAGAGACAAGACAAGCTCAAGCTCAGTACACACATAAGGAGGTACAGAACAAGATGTAAGCGGTGGATGCAGAAGGTATGTGGACAGTTGAAGATACAGTAAGGAGGTAGAGAGCGACATGCAAGCGGGAGATGCAGAAGGTATTTGGACAGTTGAAGATACAGTAAGAATGTAGAGAGCGATATGTAAGCGGGAGATGCAGAAGGTATGTGGACAGTTGAAGAGGCAGTAAGTAGATAGAGAGCGACATGCAAGCGGCAGATGCAGAAGGTATGTGGACAGTTGAAGAGGCAGTAAGGAGGTAGAGAGCGACATACAAGCGGGAGTTGCAGAAGGTATGTGGACAGTTGAAGATACAGTAAGGAGGTACAGAGCGACATGCAAGTGGGAGAATCAGAAGGTATGTAGACAGTTGAAGAGGCAGTAAGGAGGTACAGAGTGACATGCAAGCGGCAGATGCAGAAGGTATGTGGACAGATGAATATACAGTAAGGAGGTACAGAGCGACATGCAAGCGGGAGATGCAGAAGGTATGTGGACAGTTGAAGATACAGTAAGGAGGTAGAGTGCGATATGTAAGCGGGAGATGCAGAAGGTATGTAGACATATGTGGACAGTTGAAGAGGCAGTAAGGAGGTAGAGTGCGACATGCAAGCGGCAGTTGCAGAAGGTATGTGGACAGTTGAAGATACAGTAAGGAGGTACAGAGCGACATGCAAGCGGCAGATGCAGAAGGTATGTGGACAGATGAAGATACAGTAAGGAGGTACAGAGCGACATACAAGCGGGAGATGCAGAAGATATGTGGACAGTTGAAGATACAGTAAGGAGGTAGAGTGCGATATGTAAGCGGGAGATGCAGAAGGTATGTAGACAGTTGAAGAGGCAGTAAGGAGGTACAGAGCGACATGCAAGCGGCAGATGCAGAAGGTATGTGGACAGATGAAGATACAGTAAGGAGGTACAGAGCGACATGCAAACGGGAGATGCAGAAGGTATGTGGACAGTTGAAGATACAGTAAGGAGGTAGAGTGCGATATGTAAGTGGGAGATGCAGAAGGTATGTAGACAGATGTGGACAGTTGAAGAGGCAGTAAGGAGGTTCAGAGCGACATGCAAGCGGCAGATGCAGAAAATATGTGGACAGTTGAAGATACAATAAGGAGGTAGAAAGCGATATATAAGCGAGAGTTGCGGAAGGTATGTGGACAGTTGAAGAGGCAGTAAGGAGGTACAGAGCGATATGCAAGCGGCAGATGCAGAAGGTATGTGGACAGTTGAAGATACAGTAAGGAGGTAGAGAGCGATATGCAAGCGAGATATGCGGAAGGTATGTAGACAGTTGAAGAGGCAGTAAGGAGGTCGAGAGCGATATGCAAGCGGCAGATGCAGAAGGTATGTGGACAGCTGAAGATACAGTAAGGATGTAGAGAGCGACATGCAAGCGGTAGATGCAAAAGGTATGTGGACAGTTGAAGATACAGTAAGGAGGTAGAGAGCGACATACAAGCGGGAGTTGCAGAAGGTATGTGGACAGTTGAAGATACAGTAAGGAGGTAGAGAGCGATATGCAAGCGAGATATGCGGAAGGTATGTAGACAGTTGAAGAGGCAGTAAGGAGGTCGAGAGCGATATGCAAGCGGCAGATGCAGAAGGTATGTGGACAGTTGAAGATACAGTAAGGAGGTAGAGAGCGATATGCAAGCGAGATATGCGGAAGGTATGTAGACAGTTGAAGAGGCAGTAAGGAGGTCGAGAGCGATATGCAAGCGGCAGATGCAGAAGGTATGTGGACAGTTGAAGATACAGTAAGGAGGTAGAGAGCGACATGCAAGCACTAGCTGAGAAGAAGGTAAAGAAAAACACCAAAAGAGACAAGACAAGCTCAAGCTCAGTACACACATAAGGAGTTACAGAACAAAATGTAAGCGGGAGTTGCACAAGGTATGTGGACAGTTGAAGATACAGTAAGGAGGTAGAGAGCGACATGGAAGCGGCAGATGCAGAAGGTATGTGGACAGTTGAAGATACAGTAAGGAGGTAGAGAGCGACATGCAAGCGGCAGATGCAGAAGGTATGTGGACAGTTGATGATACAGTAAGGAGGTACAGAACAAAATGTAAGCGGGAGATGCAGATGGTATGTGGACATTTGAAGATACAGTAAGGAGGTAGAGAGCGATATGTAAGCGGGAGATGCAGAAGGTATGTGGACAGTTGAAGATACAGTAAGGAGGTAGAGAGCGATATGCAAGCGAGATATGCGGAAGGTATGTAGACAATTGAAGAGGCAGTAAGGAGGTAGAGAGCGATATGCAAGCGGCAGATGCAGAAGGTATGTGGACAGTTGATGATACAGTAAGGAGGTACAGAGCGACATGCAAGTGGGATATGCAGAAGGTATGTGGACAGTAGAAGATACAGTAAGGAAATAGAGAGCGACATGCAAGCGGTAGATGCAGAAGGTATGTGGACAGTTGAAGATTCAGTAAGGAGGTACAGAGCGACATGCAAGTGGGAGATGCAGAAGGTATGTAGACAGTTGAAGAGGCAGTAAGGAGGTAGAGAGCGATATGCAAGCGGCAGATGCAGAAGGTATGTGGACAGTTGATGATACAGTAAGGAGGTACAGAGCGACATGCAAGTGGGAGATGCAGAAGGTATGTGGACAGTAGAAGATACAGTAAGGAAGTAGAGAGCGACATGCAAGCGGTAGATGCAGAAGGTATGTGGACAGTTGAAGATTCAGTAAGGAGGTACAGAGCGACATGCAAGTGGGAGATGCAGAAGGTATGTGGACAGTTGAAGAGGCAGTAAGGAGGTAGAGAGCGACATGCAAGCGGCAGATGCAGAAGGTATGTGGACAGTTGAAGATACAGTAAGGAGGTAGAGAGCGACATGCAAGTACTAGCTGAGAAGAAGGTAAAGAAAAACACCAGAAGAGACAAGACAAGCTTAAGCACAGTACAAACTAGCTCAGAAAGAGGTAAAGAAAAACACCAGAAGAGACAAGACAAGCTCAAGCTCAGTACACACATAAGGAGGTACAGAACAAAATGTAAGCGGGAGATGCAGATGGTATGTGGACATTTGAAGATACAGTAAGGAGGTAGAGAGCGATATGTAAGCGGGAGATGCATAAGGTATGTGGACAGTTGAAGATACAGTAAGGAGGTAGAGAGCGATATGCAAGCGAGAGATACGGAAGGTATGTGGACCGTTGAAGAGGCAGTAAGGAGGTAGAGAGCGACATGCAAGCGGCAGTTGCAGAAGGTATGTGGACAGTTGAAGATACAGTACGGAGGTACAGAGCGCACGACCTCTGGCGCGGTGTTCACTCACCCACAAGTCTTGATGTTCGCTTAATAAAACACGGTTTCATGTTATACGCTTGTATCTTTCCTCAATAAAATACGCGTGCACTCGCATACTCTTGTATTTCGTTAGTTCTTTCATACACGCACATTCATACACATACCTCCATACCCGCCCCCGACTTACCCGCCCACGCACAATAGGCACAACCTCCATATCCACCCCCTCCCGCCTGCCCGCCCGTCCTGCCCGCCCTAACCGCCCGAGACGCTAGATGGCGCTACGGACGCTTAGGTGCACTTCTTTCCGCTAGGGGACGCGCTACATAACATTTCAGGTCTGACAATGCTACTGTTGATGACGATGATACCTGGAGTATGACAAGCAGTGATTCCAGTGTCTCGGATTGCATGTGAGTGTTCAACGATTATATACATACTTTACTAATACTTATTTATGTTCTACTTACCACGTTTCTCATTATCTTCAATGTATATACACAGTCCTTTCCTGTCTATCCGTATGCTGACCTCGCCTGCCCTCTTGTCGTTTCGGTTAGCTACGCGGTGTCTGGTTACCGATCGCGTCGGCAGTCATATTGTGTCATAGTCCATTCTTGTCTCTCCCGTCTGCTGTTGACCTAGCTTGCCCTTTTATCGTGTCGGCTACCTACGCGGTGTCTGGTTACATCACTGGCTTATTCCCACCGGCTGTACTTTGCAATATCATATATGTTTCACCGACAATATTTAAAAAGTTTTCATATATGTTCCAGAGAGGAGGAACTCCGCGACAACCACTACTGTTCGTTCTGCCTCGTGCTACTTGAACTCCTGAGGACACGGGTCCGATTTGACCCCGACCCTGTTCCCTCTCCGGACACAGGGAATGTCGAAGATTGGGATGCGGCGACCAATGATGTTGAACGCTAATGTGTTATTAAAACTAATTCCCCTCTGGAAACAGGGGACATTGGTGTGCGGACCATGATGATGATGAACGCTAATGATTAAAACTAATCAACTTTCAAACTGTGGTGTTTGTCGGTTATTACCTTAGCAATAATTCTTCTTTCATTCATACATATATACTCTTTCGTTTATTCCTCGTTATACACGGTTTATAAACATTATTCACACACACACACACATCTTTCAGTATATAACATAGGCAGACTTACCTATCACTTCGTCAATACATCATTCAGTTTACTTCTTTATCTCTCATGATACACCTTTCATCACCTTTTAAAACTTTTCTCTTTCGTTATGACTCTTTGATCTTTCGTTCCTTTCAACACCTTTTAAAACTTTCTTCTTTGATCTTTCGTTATTACACTTTCCTCTTTGGTCTTTCGTTCCTCATATACACAATAGGACTTCCATGGCTACTCACTCCACCACCAGGGAGCGCTACATACGGTCACGTGACTACTCACTTTGCTCAGGGGGGGCCGTCGAAACCTCCCTAGTATCGCTCAAAAATACGGCGAAAACACAGGATACCCCTCCAGATGGCCAATGCTACTACTTGCGTCCGTAGCAATTCACACATTTCAACGTAGGAGAAATCAGCCGGCGCCCGTGGCGATGCCAGGATGCGTAACAACGTATCATTTTCTTCACCCACCGATGTTAGCAAGATTGCTCTGCGCTTGTCCATGGCGTCATCGGCAATGTCATTTGCTTCAAAATAAAATCTTAATCGGTCCTGATAAGAGGACCAGCGTTTACCTGCATACTCGGGTAAACTTCCGTGCCGTGACATGTTTACAACAGAACGACGTGTGGCGGTTTTCCGTATCGTGTCTTGCCGTTTGCAGGAAAGTTCGTTGTGACCACATGGTCAAACGTGATTACAGTTAAAACCATCAATTAAAACAGAACTTAGGCAGACCTTTGGGCATACTGACGGTAGCATCAATTGCGTGTTCGATACTCGGTCGCGATATTCCCACTCTCTAGAAAAGCAATTCAGCCAACTTCCTGATAATAATTACCACCGAGGATGATTCTGGGCCGAGTAACAAATCTATACTGATGACGCAATTCTAATAACAACATAATGTCTCCTTCTTCTTGTATTATTATTGTGCTCCGGTCAGATCATCTTCGTTTGTAATAGACGATTACATCAGATGATTGGAGATGACCAAAGACTGTGAAGTAGATGCGCAATGATGACGAGCTGTTGGTCTTGTATTTTAGTCACTATGCCAGCTGCTCGAGCTCTGGTGTAGAATGGACAGGTAGTTTACACGAATCGCCTTTTCAATCACATGTTGCGCATCGCATTTTTAAGTTGTTCAAAACGAAATCATGACGATTAAATACTGCTTTCCAGCGCACTTTGTGAGTTCCCACACAACGTTACATCGAATGCAATTTCACAGCTGAAGCGACATCAGCTTCTTGGCTGTGCTTTTGAAAATACGGTGATCAGGCAGAAATCTCTGAAATGTCTTGCTTTATCTTGAGCATCTAAAGCACTATATGAGTCGAGGACTAGATGTACGATAGTCAATGAAGGCTTCACACGGATTGTGTTAGTCCAAGAGTGTGTCCGGGAGGTGTTATATCAATGATACTTTTAGTAGCATTGTTATTGGCTTATTCCATGTGTCGGGAGACTTCAGAACCGCCGACGTAGCTCTACGATGAGCAGCGAGGAAGGTATCTTAAAATAATTTTTAAATGTCATAAAGAAAAATACATTGTATTACTAAATACCTATTAGCATAGATACGGCACTTGTGTCAAATCTGGATCCACCTCGATTTCACCGTCATAACTACACTTTGGGCAGCGTATGTTGATGCAAACCGGGACGCTATTTACGCCTCAAAAGTGCGCTAACGTGAAATAATTTAAACATAATTATGCGTCCAGGATGATGTTGAATTATGGAATTAATCTACAGAAGTATCAAATTTATATAAAAATGTAGTTGCAACGGCAAAAATCAAGGTGGATCCGGATTCGACATAAGTGCCGCACATACGTACCTGGTATTATAGTTAATAGCCCCAGCAGGACCGTAGAGCCTTGTCGACACGACGTGCCGGCGGTATTGTCCGGCAGGTCCCCGGTGTCTTCTGAAAGCACCACTGGAGACGACATCTTGCCAGACACTGCCACTTTCAAAAAGTGCTTGCCACTGGAGACGACATCTTGCCAGACACTGCCACTTTCAAAAAGTGCTTGCCACCGGAGACGACATCTTGCCATACACTGCCACTTTCAAAAAGTGCTTGTTATATACGCAAAAGCATTTTCCGTTCTCTACAAAGTTATCGCATGTGCACAAATACTTGGCATGCCAACAGGTGTTTGCAAGGCGAATACTTCCCCACCCACCGACGTCCTTCAGGTGTGTCACACCAACGACTCGGTAGCCCCGTCCTCCTTGCGTGAAATATATGTATCACAGGAAGTAACAATGTCACGTGCCTCTCCACAGTTGCTCGTCCCACCATGTTATGGGAAATAAAGGAGGTAAAAGATTTACTAAAGAAATGTTATACCAATCCTCAAAGGAACAACACAAACTCAGTCTCTCATCAACAAACGAACACAAATCAAACAAGTAGTATATAGGCAGTTTAATAGGCTTTTTATTTAGTATCAAACAAAACAAGCAGATATGAACATAATTTGCATATTATGTTGCAAGCATAAGAATAATGCAACTGGTAATCCCATGCGAAAACCAAACGTCATCTAGTGCAAGGGTGCCTTGGTGTCTCATTTAAACTGCTAGAAAAAAACAAATTAAAACGTTTTCCTGGAAAAGTGATAACATGAAACAAATACACCTCGTATCCATTCTGGTGTTTCTGAAGTATAAGATAAAAACAGCCTGATCAACAGGCCATTCTGATATATTACCACCACATCCTTCGAAAGTTGTGACGTGTACACAACCTTGCCTGGTTGTCAACATAGATGGAAATGTGGATATGTCTGTATACATACATTTAGCATGCATTTACTTTGTAAACATATTTATAAGGAGAAATCATTTATTGCATAATTCCAACAAGAATGCTGCATCAAAACTATCTATAGTGGGAGCTTGTCACACCTGTAGTTCAACAGTAGTACAGTTAGTTCAGTGTAGTTGTGTTACAACAGTACAGTAGCCTAATGCTCTTACATATATAGTAGGACAAGTGTTACACGAACTTCTACATTAGTGCATCGAGTTCAATGTAGTTATGTAAGAACATTTACTTCTACAGCAGAACAGTGAGTACTTGATACAGGTGTAGTTCCACAGCAGTACAAGTTCAGTAGTTATATAGTATTACAGAAGCAAGTCATTTACAATAATTTTCACTGGTTAGGCACACGGCATATAACTAAAATGCAACAATTCTCTGAATCTATGGCTCTCAAAATACACCTAAATTTAAAATGTTTATACTTTGTTTTAATTGTTGTTGTATTTGGTACATTTACCACAGTCGGAACACATTGTGTCAGATGTGTAGCACAGCATAGCAACTAGACTGCGGACTACTGCTAGTGTGCAATAGTTATGTTACCCAGTTGCATAGTTATAAAATATCTACGAAGCATACAGCTGTGTATCCCCGAATTAAAAACACTTGCATATATAAATCACTGTTATTCACATTGTCCCTTTGTAGTACTCCGGAGCAGTGTGTCATCTTCACCACCAATGTATCAGTTAGACTGCATCTTGTATAAATATATTCAACTAACTTGTTGTGGATGAAAGCCCAGTCGCCCAATGGCATCTATCCTACATAGTTAATCCTACACGATGAAAGGTTGCTTACAATGCACACAACACACCACTCCAAAGCATCCACGAGGATTCGACAATAAGTAAGAAAACATCTACAGAAATACCATCTACTGATTGCTTGATGTGTTCATTGCATATAGATCCTTTACGTACCCATAGCCCCACACATTAGAACTAAATAACTGTAACAGGAGCTGCTAAATCAGCATACATAACAAACATGAGAAAATAGTTGAGGCAGGCCACAAAACTAGATCTCATTTAACAGAGTTCATTAACTTTACATTTACTGTATATATCACAAGCGTACGATATGTCATCCCACAATACATTGAAATGGCACTTCTGTATGGCAAGGCAAAACACCAATAATTCCCATTTTAGGCCATATTTACTTTAACATTTAACTGAAAATGCTGCTCTAAATTGTTATATAACAAATCAAATTGATAATTACTTTGCAATGTTAAAAGGCAACTGCAAATTCGGCAAGGTTTGCAATAAAATAAACCAGATAACATAAGATATGTGTTGTTTCAAGTGCTACGTACTGTGACAATACACAGCAGGAAGCAGGGCTCTGGCTACAGCTACATTTATCACACAGTATTAGTAACTACAGGGACTTCTGTCAATCAGTCTCTCCACTTGACATCTTCTGGTCGACTCTCACAGACTCATGCAGTCTTTGCGTCTGGGGTCTCCGGGTCCAGGAGGACATACCTGGGGCAGGAACGAAGACATAATTATGTAACATATCACGTTATATGGAGCTTGACGACACTATCTGATATTTCTTACATTCATGGCCACGTAATGGTGTGCAGGCCAAAGCCAGCATTTCAACGGTGTTCCTTCTTTAGTGATCACACTGAGAGGCTGTTGTGTCTGGTGTTCTTATGTAACAGTTCTTTTAAAACTTGTTGACTAGAAACCATCAGTAATCGTTTTCATAGAACCAACTACTTGATACAACTTTCAACTGTTAACGGCGTAGTATCTAAATGTGACATCTGTCAGTGTCCTTTTGTCATGTAGATAAAGGACGCATCTGTCAGTGTTCTATTGTCATGGGATGGAGCAAAGTAGGGAGGGAAGGAAGGAGGGCTATAAAGATAAAGAAGTCAGCCCTATGAGAAAAACAATCAAACTATAGAAGGATGGCCATCTCACTTACCACTGTGTGGTCGCCTTGCTCAGGTCAACAGTGGACAGGTCAATGTAAACTTGACCAATGTGGGTGCGACTCTTCGAAAATACCCCAACAGCGTTCTTCACCCCGATCTCGATGGTACGCATGCACGCTTCCGTAGCACTGACCTGCCACTCAAACCTACAGACAGGGTACAACAGTTAAATCTACAGGGCTAGGTCATGTAACTTAGTGACATAATAATGTATACAGATATCATTCTAAGTATTGTTAACTTTATAAATACACACATGCACTTGCACAGACACACGCACGCATGCACACACACATATACACGTGCTCTCACATGCACGAACATACACATGCTCCACGCACACACACTCATGTGCACTCACATGCACACACACGCAAAAATGCATGCACATACGCATGCACACACACTCGGACACACGCACGCATGCACACACACACGCACGCACGCACGCACGCACGCACGCACGCACGCACACACACCCACAGTGAAGGTGACTCACGTCTCATCAAACACAGGGCTGAGGTTGTTGCGCACGGTCTGAGTCTTCTTCTTCGTGGTACTCGACCGGTCGGGAAGTAGATAGAGCCGCACATATGGGTCCGACATATCATCAGCATCACAAGCCAGCAGACCTCTACAACACAGAACACAGTGACATGTCATCACTGTCACACACCAACAGATATCTATGACACAAAACGTAGTGTCATGTCATCAGAGTCACACATCAACAAACCTCTACGACAGAACATAGTGACATGTCATCACTATCATACGCCAACAGACATCTACGACACAGAACATAATGGCATGTCATCAATGTCACACGTCAACAGACCTCTATGACACAGAACACAGTGACATGTCATCACTGTCACACACCGACAGACCTCTGCGACACAGAAAATAGTGACACAACATCAGTGTCACACACCAACATATATCTGACACAAAATGTAGCGTCATGTCATCAGAGTCACACATCGACAGACCTCTACGACAGAACATAGTAACACATCATCACTGTCATATGCCAACAGACGTCTACGACACAGAACATAGTGACACATCATCAGTGTCACACACCAACAGTTATCTATGACACAAAATGTAGCGTCATCTCATCAGAGCCAACAGACATCTATGACACAGAGCACAGTGACATGTCAAGAGACACTATGACATAGGACAGTGATATGGTGACATGTCAGGAGACATAATGACACAAGACAGTGACACATCATTTGGACAGAGAACAATGATGACAGTTACACAGTGTCACTAATGTGAATTGACATAAGCAGCATATGTCACCATAGAACACGTTGACAGTGAGGTAACCACGAGAGACCAGAGCTGTGTACTTACTCACACTTGTGTACGACCGCCACGAGTCGGTTGCGTTGGGCGCTGTAGCGAACTGTCACCTGGATACGCCCCAGGTCAGCCTCACTCTCAGACACGGGCTCCCTGGTGGCACACACAGTAACTACATTTAACACAACTCACAATGGCGACCAGGAACACCGCGACTACATTCAACACAACTCACAATGGCGACCAGGAGCACCGCGACTACATTCAACACAACTCACAATGGCGACCAGGAACACCGCGACAACTTCTACTTAGTCTAAATAATAGATGCAATGTAATATTATGGCAGATATGACAAGTGCATTAATTTGTGTCCTTGAGTGACATATTTAACTGAATAAACTGAACCACTTTATGGATGCTTCTGTCATGATTCATAGGCACAGAGTCCATGACAGTCCAGACATTTATTCTGTATGGGATTTTTATGTAACCTAACATATGCACCAGGTAGAAGCTAATGATTTCTTGATTACAAGGAAAAATAAATGACACAGTCAGAGGGTGTGTTATAAGAGAGTGTTTTACCTTCCCGGGTCTCTCAGCCGACTCAAGTCATTGTACTCCACCAGGTGTCACTGCAGTATACTCACCGTCTGGCCGCGGTCCGCTGTCTCAGCTCCTGACCGACTGGACGCTCTGGCGTGGCCGTGGATGACCGACTGTGGTCACTCTGCTGACCGATGGTCTCAGCGACTACCTCATCATTCTCCTCCTTGTTGTCGTTGGCTGATTCACTGCTCCGGTTCTTGTCCTCATTTGCTCCAGCCGGAGCCACTGGAGGACTCACTGGCTGCTCCTCCTCCTCCTCCTCTCTGTCCTCGGAGGAGGGAGTCGACTCCAGGTTGAACACTGTGTCCTGGGCCCAGTTCACTGGCTTGAACGACGTCAGGATCTGTAAAAAATTCAGACTCGGATTAGATCATAATTATCATACGAGAACAATTTTGTAACATTTTTATATGGCATCTGTTTTCTTTGTGTTTTTTACAATGATCATTACCACAGTTATTGAATCTATCTTCAAACTTCTTGTATAGTTCAACTAAAAAGTGATTGTCATTAATAGCAGTGAAACAAGAACTGTACATTTTAAAGTATATAACCCATTTATATAATTGTAAATATTGTTTTTTTTACCTAACGTTTTGTGAACTTAAGAAATTACACTAAATCATCTTTACTTCATGTAGCAAACATAATTTCTGTTTTTCTTTTTAGCGAAACTTATAATATCTCATATTAAATTGATGATGGAAGTACAGTTTAGAGGGGACATTTACCCTGAGACACAGCTGCAGGTGTATCTTGCTCTGAGGCTCTGCATCCTTCAGCTGGAATGGTCGGTTGACAGTCATGTCCTTCGCGTTGAGCAGATCCTTGACGGAGACATTCACAGTCCCTAGCTTCTTAGAGCCCTTGCCACTGTCAATCACCTGGAGCACAACACAGCTCAGTCACTCCCAGTCCCTAGCTTCTTAGAGCCCTTGCCACTGTCAATCACCTAGAGCACAACACAGCTCAGTCACCCGCAGTCCCTAGCTTCTTAGAGCCCTTGCCACTGTCATCACCTGGAGCACAACACAGCTCAGTCACCCAGTCCCTAGCTTCTTAGAGCCATTGCCACTGTCAATCACCTGGAGCACAACACAGCTCAGTCACCCACAGTCCCTAGCTTCTTAGAGCCCTTGTCACTATCAATCACCTAGAGCACAACACAGCTCAGTCACCCACAGTCCCTATCTTCTTAGAGCCCTTGTCACTATCAATCACCTGGAGCACAACACAGCTCAGTCACTCACAGTCCCTACCTTCTTAGGGCCCTTGTCACTATCAATCACCTGGAGCACAACACAGCTCAGTCACCCGCAGTCCCTAACTTCTTAGACCCCTTGCCACTGTCAATCATCTGGAGCACAGCACAGATCAGTCACACACAGACCCTAATTTCTTAGAGCCCTTGCCACTGTCAATCACAACCCAACACAGCTCAGTCACCTACAGTTCCTAGCTTCTTAGAGCCCTTGTCATTGTCAAACACCTGGAGCACAACACAGATCAGTCACTCAGTCCCTAGCTTCTTAGAGCCCTTGTCACTGTCAATCACCTGGAGCACGACACAGCTCAGTCACCCACAGTCCCTAGCTTCTTAGAGCCCTTGCCACTGTCAATCACCTGGAGCACAACACAGCTCAGTCACTCACAGTCCCTAGCTTTTTAGAGGCCTTGTCACTGTCAATCACCTGGAGCACAACACAGCTCAGTCACTCACAGTCCCTAGCTTCTTAGAGCCCTTGCCACTGTCAATCACCTGGGGCACAACACAGCTCAGTCACCCACAGTCCCTAGCTTCTTAGAGCCCTTGTCACTATCAATCACCTGGAGCACAACACAGCTCAGTCACTCACAGTCCATAGCTACATAGAGCCCTTGCCACTGTCAACCACCTGGAGCACAGCACAGATCAGTCACGCACAGACCCTAATTTCTTAGAGCCCTTGCCACTGTCAATCACAACCCAACACAGCTCAGTCACCTACAGTTCCTAGCTTCTTAGAGCCCTTGTCATTGTCAAACACCTGGAGCACAACACAGCTCAGTCACTCACAGTCCCTAGCTTCTTAGAGCCCTTGCCACTGTCAATCACCTGGAGCACAACACAGCTCAGTCACCCACAGTCCCTAGCTTCTTAGAGCCCTTGCCACTGTCAATCACCTGGAGCACAACACAGCTCAGTCACTCACAGTCCCTAGCTTCTTAGAGCCCTTGCCACTGTCAATCACCTGGAGCACAACACAGCTCAGTTACCCACAGTACCTAGCTTCTTAGAGCCCTTGCCACTGTCAATCACCTGGAGCACAACACAGCTCAGTCACCCACAGTCCCTAGCTTCTTAGAGCCCTTGCCACTGTCAATCACCTGGAGCACAACACAGCTCAGTCACTCACAGTCCCTAGCTTCTTAGAGCTCTTGCCACTGTCAATCACCTGGAGCACAACACAGCTCAGTCACCCACAGTCCCTAGCTTCTTAGAGCCCTTGCCACTGGCAATCACAACCCAACATAATTCAGTCGCCCACAGTCCCTAGCTTCTTAGAGTCCTTGTCACTATCAATCACCTGGAGCACAACACAGCTCAGTCACCCGCAGTCCCTAACTTCTTAGAGCCCTTGCCACTGTCAATCATCTGGAGCACAGCACAGATCAGTCACACACAGACCCTAATTTCTTAGAGCCCTTGCCACTGTCAGTCACATGAAGCACAGCACAGATGTCACCCACAATCCCTAGCTTCTTAGAGCCCTTGCCACTGTCAGTCACCAGGAGCACAACACAGCTCAGTCACCCACAGTCCTTAGCTTCTTAGAGCCCTTGCCACTGTCAATCACCTGGAGCACAACACAGCTCAGTCACTCACATTCCCTAGCTTCTTAGAGCTCTTGCCACTGTCAATCACCTGGAGCACAACACAGCTCAGTCACCCACAGTCCCTAGCTTCTTAGAGCCCTTGCCACTGGCAATCACAACCCAACATAATTCAGTCGCCCACAGTCCCTAGCTTCTTAGAGTCCTTGTCACTATCAATCACCTGGAGCACAACACAGCTCAGTCACCCGCAGTCCCTAACTTCTTAGAGCCCTTGCCACTGTCAATCATCTGGAGCACAGCACAGATCAGTCACACACAGACCCTAATTTCTTAGAGCCCTTGCCACTGTCAATAGCTCAGTCACCTCACTAGCTTCTTAGAGAAGTCACAGCACAGAGTCAGTCCACAAGTCCCTAGCTTCTTAGAGCCCTTGCCACTGTCATCACCAGGAGCACAACACAGCTCAGTCACCCACAGTCCTTAGCTTCTTAGAGCCCTTGCCACTGTCAATCACCTGGAGCACAACACAGCTCAGTCACTCACATTCCCTAGCTTCTTAGAGCTCTTGCCACTGTCAATCACCTGGAGCACAACACAGCTCAGTCACCCACAGTCCCTAGCTTCTTAGAGCCCTTGCCACTGGCAATCACAACCCAACATAATTCAGTCGCCCACAGTCCCTAGCTTCTTAGAGTCCTTGTCACTATCAATCACCTGGAGCACAACACAGCTCAGTCACCCGCAGTCCCTAACTTCTTAGAGCCCTTGCCACTGTCAATCATCTGGAGCACAGCACAGATCAGTCACACACAGACCCTAATTTCTTAGAGCCCTTGCCACTGTCAATCACATGAAGCACAGCACAGATCAGTCACCCACAATCCCTAGCTTCTTAGAGCCCTTGCCACTGTCAGTCACCAGGAGCACAACACAGCTCAGTCACTCACAGTCCCTAGCTTCTTAGAGCCCTTGCCACTGTCAATCACCTGGAGCACAACACAGCTCAGTCACCCACAGTCCCTAGCTTCTTAGAGCCCTTGCCACTGTCAATCACCTGGAGCACAACACAGCTCAGTCACCCACAGTCCCTAGCTTCTTAGAGCCCTTGCCACTGTCAATCACCTGGAGCACAACACAGCTCAGTCACTCACAGTCCCTAGCTTCTTAGAGCCCTTGCCACTGTCAATCACCTGGAGCACAACACAGCTCAGTCACCCACAGTCCCTAGCTTCTTAGAGCCCTTGCCACTGTCAATCACCTGGAGCACAACACAGCTCAGTCACTCACATTCCCTAGCTTCTTAGAGCTCTTGCCACTGTCAATCACCTGGAGCACAACACAGCTCAGTCACCCACAGTCCCTAGCTTCTTAGAGCCCTTGCCACTGGCAATCACAACCCAACATAATTCAGTCGCCCACAGTCCCTAGCTTCTTAGAGTCCTTGTCACTGTCAATCACCTGGAACACAACACAGCTCAGTCACTCACAGTCCCTAGCTTCTTAGAGCTCTTGCCGCTATCAATCACCTGGAGCGCAATATAGATCAGTCACTCAACTTCACAGTACTAAATCAACATTTAGCAATAAGTTCTATATAATCAAAATCAGGTTGTTGACAATAAACACATTACGATTCACATGACCGTTTGGTTTCCTGTTTAATTATGTGTGATTTGTTTAAAAAATCTTTGTTTAACTCCTATTAAGTTATTTCTTACAGATAATTCAGTCATCAGGCATGCCTTCTTCTAATGTGGACATGTGATGTTGAAAACTGTTGTTAATCACATAAATTTTGTTAAAAACAACTTTACGAACACTATTTGCATTCAGTCATTTAAGGTAGCTGCACCGGGTATCATGTCAGTTGATTTCTTTATTTTTTTCTTCATAGAACATTAGTAGGTGTCAGTATGAACATGTGTACTATTAAAAAACCCAAGGCACTATCACCATGTCACCAATCAGTCCTTTAAAAACTAGTATTTTTAGTGTCTGTGGAAAGTCCCTTCAGATTCTTGGAAACTAACGATGTTTCCATAGTGACGATCACGTGTGTGTGTGTGTGTGTGTGTGTGTGTGTGTGTGTGTGTGTCAGCCCAGTTTAAACATAAATTCATTCACCATGAATACAGATCATAATAGTCTGGTTATTCTCATGCCACTATTCTGCTGTATTATAATTACCTAAATACATCAGCTGTCAAATCACCAAATACTGGCCGTAGTTTTGTTTATTCTCCGATAATGCCCGACCTCAGCTGCCATTTGCAATGACACCGTGACTGACCCCAGCTGGTGTCAATCAATCATGTCTACCACAACAAGTTCAACAGATGGCCCTTCGTAACACAATATCATGAGACAACTTGGCGGGATAACCTTGGTGGGAAATCTGGTGACAACTGTATTATTGGTAACAACCAGGAAGTATTACTTAATCTAACTTTTTATAAAAACTACAATACTTACAAAGCCATAACTTGGCATAAGAACTGCACGGGATGGTTTTATGTTTGGTGAAGGGGTCGTGCCAAAAATGCAGTACGGATTTTTGCTGTCTTTCAACATTGTAGCAAAATGTTTATGAAGCTGTATCAAACTTAATATGCATTTGTTTACAAAAAACCCTGTATGAATGACAATAACATGTTTGTACTTACAACCATACAAATTTTTCTTTTGGGGATTTCTCAAAATGAAATAAAATGCCATTTTAAGGCGATTTTTGACATATTTTTTAATTGTCTTTAAACACATTTAAATATCTCTAAACAACATAAAAAGTCAATTCTTTTTGGTCTGGACTATTGTTTAGTATCTGAAGCAAACTCTGAGAAAACATGGTTAGCTTATCTTCAAAATTTATATTAGAAATGATTAATTAAAAAAAGCATATAATAGCCGATGCAGCCACCTTAATTAAGTAAGGTATGTACACTGTATATGTCATTTAATTAAGTAAGGTATGTCCACTGTATATGTCATTTAATTAAGTAAGATATGTACACTGTATGTCATTTAATTAAGTAAGGTATGTACACTGTATATGTCATTTAATTAAGTAAGGTATGTCCACTGTATATGTCATTTAATTAAGTAAGGTATGTACACTGTATATGTCATTTAATTAAGTAAGGTATGTCCACTGTATATGTCATTTAATTAAGTAAGGTATGTCCACTGTATATGTCATTTAATTAAGTAAGGTATGTACACTGTATATGTCATTTAATTAAGTAAGGTATGTACACTGTATATGTCATTTAATTAAGTAAGGTATGTACACTGTATATGTCATTTAATTAAGTAAGGTATGTCCACTGTATATGTCATTTAATTAAGTAAGGTATGTCCACTGTATATGTCATTTAATTAAGTAAGGTATGTCCACTGTATATGTCATTTAATTAAGTAAGGTATGTACACTGTATATGTCATTTAATTAAGTAAGGTATGTACACTGTATATGTCATTTAATTAAGTAAGGTATGTCCACTGTATATGTCATTTAATTAAGTAAGGTATGTACACTGTATATGTCATTTAATTAAGTAAGGTATGTACACTGTATATGTCATTTAATTAAGTAAGGTATGTACACTGTATATGTCATTTAATTAAGTAAGGTATGTACACTGTATATGTCATTTAATTAAGTAAGGTATGTCCACTGTATATGTCATTTAATTAAGTAAGATATGTACACTGTATGTCATTTAATTAAGTAAGATATGTACACTGTATGTCATTTAATTAAGTAAGGTATGTCCACTGTATATGTCATTTAATTAAGTAAGGTATGTACACTGTATATGTCATTTAATTAAGCAAGGTATGTCCACTGTATATGTCATTTAATTAAGTAAGATATGTACACTGTATGTCATTTAATTAAGTAAGGTATGTACACTGTATATGTCATTTAATTAAGTAAGATATGTACACTGTATGTCATTTAATTAAGTAAGGTATGTACACTGTATATGTCATTTAATTAAGTAAGGTATGTACACTGTATATGTCATTTAATTAAGTAAGGTATGTACACTGTATATGTCATTTAATTAAGTAAGGTATGTACACTGTATATGTCATTTAATTAAGTAAGGTATGTACACTGTATATGTCATTTAATTAAGTAAGGTATGTACACTGTATATGTCATTTAATTAAGTAAGGTATGTACACTGTATGTCATTTAATTAAGTAAGGTATGTACACTGTATATGTCATTTAATTAAGTAAGGTATGTACACTGTATATGTCATTTAATTAAGTAAGGTATGTACACTGTGTATGTCATTTAATTAAGTAAGGTATGTACACTGTATATGTCATTTAATTAAGTAAGGTATGTCCACTGTATATGTCATTTAATTAAGTAAGGCATGTACACTGTATATGTCATTTAATTAAGTAAGGTATGTCCACTGTATATGTCATTTAATTAAGTAAGGTATGTACACTGTATATGTCATTTAATTAAGTAAGGTATGTCCACTGTATATGTCATTTAATTAAGTAAGGTATGTACACTGTATGTCATTTAATTAAGTAAGATATGTACACTGTATGTCATTTAATTAAGTAAGGTATGTACACGGTATATGTCATTTAATTAAGTAAGGTATGTACACGGTATATGTCATTTAATTAAGTAAGGTATGTCCACTGTATATGTCATTTAATTAAGTAAGGTATGTACACTGTATATGTCATTTAATTAAGTAAGGTATGTACACTGTATATGTCATTTAATTAAGTAAGGTATGTACACTGTATATGTCATTTAATTAAGTAAGGTATGTACACTGTATATGTCATTTAATTAAGTAAGGTATGTACACTGTATATGTCATTTAATTAAGTAAGGTATGTACACTGTATGTCATTTAATTAAGTAAGATATGTACACTGTATGTCATTTAATTAAGTAAGGTATGTACACTGTATATGTCATTTAATTAAGTAAGGTATGTACACTGTATATGTCATTTAATTAAGTAAGGTATGTCCACTGTATATGTCATTTAATTAAGTAAGGTATGTACACTGTATATGTCATTTAATTAAGTAAGGTATGTACACTGTATATGTCATTTAATTAAGTAAGGTATGTACACTGTATATGTCATTTAATTAAGTAAGGTATGTCCACTGTATATGTCATTTAATTAAGTAAGGTATGTACACTGTATATGTCATTTAATTAAGTAAGGTATGTCCACTGTATATGTCATTTAATTAAGTAAGGTATGTACACTGTATATGTCATTTAATTAAGTAAGGTATGTACACTGTATATGTCATTTAATTAAGTAAGTATGTACACTGTATGTCATTTAATTAAGTAAGGTATGTACACTGTATATGTCATTTAATTAAGTAAGGTATGTCCACTGTATATGTCATTTAATTAAGTAAGGTATGTACAGTAAGGTATGTATATGTCATTTAATTAAGTAAGGTATGTACACTGTATATGTCATTTAATTAAGTAAGGTATGTACACTGTATATGTCATTTAATTAAGTAAGGTATGTACACTGTATATGTCATTTAATTAAGTAAGGTATGTACACTGTATATGTCATTTAATTAAGTAAGGTATGTACACTGTATATGTCATTTAATTAAGTAAGGTATGTACACTGTATATGTCATTTAATTAAGTAAGGTATGTCCACTGTATATGTCATTTAATTAAGTAAGGTATGTACACTGTATATGTCATTTAATTAAGTAAGGTATGTCCACTGTATATGTCATTTAATTAAGTAAGGTATGTACACTGTATATGTCATTTAATTAAGTAAGGTATGTCCACTGTATATGTCATTTAATTAAGTAAGGTATGTACACTGTATATGTCATTTAATTAAGTAAGGTATGTACACTGTATATGTCATTTAATTAAGTAAGGTATGTACACTGTATATGTCATTTAATTAAGTAAGGTATGTACACTGTATATGTCATTTAATTAAGTAAGGTATGTACACTGTATATGTCATTTAATTAAGTAAGGTATGTACACGGTATATGTCATTTAATTAAGTAAGGTATGTACACGGTATGTCATTTAGAAAGGTGATTCACAAATTCACACCTTAGGCAAACAGTGTGGCAAGATTAGTAATATTTCATACTTTACGTAGATGTGCGGAAACTTTAGGATCACAATGATCTGCCCCTCTTGTCCTTCAGACAGGCTAATGCACTACCACACTGCCAATGTTGTTGTCATGGACATATGACAACATTGTTGCCATGGACATATGACAATGTTGTCGCCATGGAGACCTGACACCACTGTTACCATGCCACCTCGGACATATGACAATGTTGTTGCCATGGAGACGTGACAGTGTCGTAGCAATGGAGATGTGACACTGAGACATGACAATATTGTTGCCATGGAGATGTGACAACCTTGTTGCCATGGAGACATGACACTATTGTTGCCATGGAAACATGACTTACAGAGATGTCAAGCTCCTGTACACTGGGGTTGTGGATGAGGAATTGAAGATGTTCCTCCCACTTTGGGTTTGTTGTCTTCGCCTTCACGGCTGTCTTTTGCTCCTTGTTCCCGATGGACACTCGCACGTACGCTGATGGCTCGAGCATCTTCTTTAAGCGCTGGGAACAAACACAGCGGTCAGTACATGCTGGACACAACTCGCCCCCATGTCACTATTACATCAGCCATACTCCAATTGCTATGAAAATAAAGTACCATGGGGCACTCTGCATAAACCATATGCACCTAACAGCAGTTTTATTAACATTTATTGACCTGCTGTGTTCCTCCAACATTTAATAAAATGTGTTTCTGGCAACAACAATAACACTAATAATAACACATTTTACATACCTGTTATTTTACACAACAAATCAAGTTATATATGTATAAAAATTAAATAATAGCTGTTTCTAAATAATGTTATTTGGTAATACAGACATATTACAGAGTCATTTAGACAACACATTTTCACAGTGAAATTTTAATATGGGCTGATATTAAGTATCAGCAAGGTTTGTGTATTCACTGGCTTTCATGTGAATGACCTATTGACTTACTGACCTTGAGTCCCGTGGCAGAGTCGACTGTGACAATGAGCAGAGCGTTGGCGAGATGCTCCTCAATGGTCTCTGACAGAGACTGTGAGACAGGGAGAGACACATCAGGCAACAATCATGGACCAACTGGGTGTAACAGAACTGGTTCTGCACATCCAGACACAAAGCATATTACTGTGACATGGTTAATTTATTTGATATAGCCACATTTCAATAGCAACAAATCATGGTAATGTTATTAGTCAACTTCAAGGTGTTTTCCATTGGTTTGGTAAACAAAACACATCACACAGGATTTTTTCTTTTTATGTGTGCAAATTAACAGAAAAAGCCAAAGGCGGAGTCAGTTCAAGTTAGTTGACTTTGACTAGTTCCAATGCCAATGTGCCAATAAAATATCAAAAACGTTTCTTTCATAACTTTATAAATAATAATGTAGCCAAATGTTGTGTTAAGCAGAGTAAGTGACAGGCAGTGATCCAAATATGATTACTACCATTATTCATGAGGCAAAAAGCTATTTACAAATTACTCCAACAAACGAAAGAAAGAAGAAAGCAGTTTATACAGCCACTATATATAATAACAAAAGCATGTGTCCAAGCTTAAACCAGTTTTAGTGCTGCATCTCATATCCAGCTAGAAATGTCTGCCACACACGTTACACTGAGTGCTCAACACCTAAAATATCCTTGTAGGAGTTTATAACATAAAATAGTATTCCTTTTGATTATGATCCTGCTATGCCTGCATGTCTACAAAAGCTCAAAAGTTCAGAGAAGTGTTTAATGCAATTAAAATATATTTGCCATATCATCCTCAGCAAAACATCACACAAAGTTCACATTTACAGCTTCTTATAGCGGGGAAGATGAGACATCTGGTCATATTAATGATACAAACAGATTAGTTGTTTTCATAAACAAAACAGCCCAATACTTATATTTATAAGTTTGTTGTTGTGTAATATACATATTTATTTTGCCAAATGTATTAAATTTTCTGTAGACATTAACTGTTTGACAAATAACTAACTTTCACTAACAGGCAATGGAGCAAAATCCACTGCACAAAATATTTAATTTTAAAGGATGATAACATGTAATAATCACTGAGGAAAGTGATCAATTGCTGACATCTTGTTGTACTGTGAGGCTTCAAGATATGCTGTAGCAACTTTGTGCAGTGGAACCTTTGCATGAAACATCTTTTCATCATTCGATAATCTTAACAATTTCACTCAAAGCCAATATTTCTAAAAAGAATTTGCACTTGGCGAATTAAATAATTATTAGATTTAGAATTCTGGTCTCTTGGGCCAATGTTGTCCAGGTTTTTGTCAAAATGACACACTGTCTGACACACAACAGACCTGGCCCCATCCAGTATAACGCTGGACGACGTAATGAAATACCTCAGTATCAGCATAACATAACAACTTACCTAGAAAACATAACATAACAACTTACCTAGAAAACATAACATAACAACTTACCTAGAAAACATAACATAACAACTTACCTAGAAAACATAACATAACAACTTACCTAGAAAACATAACAACTTACCTAGAAAACATAACATAACAACTTACCTAGAAAACATAACATAACAACTTACCTAGAAAACATAACATAACAACTTACCTAGAAAACATAACATAACAACTTACCTAGAAAACATAACATAACAACTTACCTAGAAAACATAACATAACAACTTACCTAGAAAACATAACATAACAACTTACCTAGAAAACATAACATAACAACTTACCTAGAAAACATAACATAACAACTTACCTAGAAAACATAACATAACAACTTACCTAGAAAACATAACATAACAACTTACCTAGAAAACATAACATAACAACTTACCTAGAAAACATAACATAACAACTTACCTAGAAAACATAACATAACAACTTACCTAGAAAACATAACATAACAACTTACCTAGAAAACATAACATAACAACTTACCTAGAAAACATAACATAACAACTTACCTAGAAAACATAACATAACAACTTACCTAGAAAACATAACATAACAACTTACCTAGAAAACATAACATAACAACTTACCTAGAAAACATAACATAACAACTTACCTAGAAAACATAACATAACAACTTACCTAGAAAACATAACATAAAAAACACAGCAAAACGTTTAATTTCAGCATTTAAATGTCAAATTAACAGCGAAACATTGTTATTAATAACTCTGAAACCAAAGCAGATGGATTATGGGAATGGCGGGGATTCTACAACGAAACACAGCAAACCTCAATGAAACCCCATCACCATAGCAACCAATCCTGGCAGTCGCCACTCCAACCATCACCATAGCAACCATTCACAGCAACCATCACTAGAGTGACATTTATCACAGAAGACGTACCCCTGACAAGCGCTGCCTACGAGACTTCATGGTGGAAGGAGACAGAAAGAGACAGTGTAAAGTCTCTCCCAACATGACATCACACAAATGTACATTTTATGCTCATATTAGTAGGTTCCTGATCAGTGCAAAGTTCTAAAGCTGTATTTGATAAAAACACTGCAGACAAGTACAACTCCGTACACACGGGGCACTTTTAAACTAGATCCAATGATATACAAGTTTAACTACAACTGAAGGGTCTCACAGCAAATATATCCATTTTGTTGGTTTTGAGAAAAACTCGTTTTTGTTATGCATCCTCAAGAGAAACTTGGACGTGATGTTGAAATATGTTTAGAATCTGAAATAAAAGAGACTGGTAGCAGAAGGGTAAATGTTTATGGCAGATCTCTTTTTTAATAAAAATACAATATATATCCATATTTTTTTTTTTAAACATAATATATCCACAAAGCAACATTGATACATATAGCAGGAAGAGGGCCAAGGTGGTGCTGGGGGGGGGGCTGAAATGGATATATCATGTTTTGGTAAAAAGGCAGGTGGCATTTAGCATGTTTTAAAAACAAACACCCTTTTGTGGGTGTTGTTTAACAGAGATTTATCCCATTTTGGTATAAATTAGATATTGCACCAGCTGTACAAGTAGTAGAACAAACGTTTGCTCTCTGTTCAGGCAAAATTTCAGAAATACAGTTTATTGCATTTGACCCTGAAACCCGTCAATTATAATTATTTTGTAGACTCAGTTAATGTGATTGAATGAATAGAACTGTGTTTGTTTGATTGGTTTCTTAAGATTCCCCAGGTGGTGACTGTCGTATGATTAAAAGAAAGAAAACGCACAAAATAGGTATCAGTTGCACAGATCAGAAACCTAAAACTTTTTGGCCTAACATGAATGAATAAAATGTTTACTGCATAAGTCTTATAAAAACTTACATAACAAACTATACATGCATGTGTTAGGAGGGCACAACAGACAATTAATATGCAAAATTTGAGTGACATCGAATTAAATATAGCACAGTCACATTTAATATTTGGTGTTATATGTGAAAGGTCACAATTTAAATGTGTTCCTTGAACTGTGTTAAGTTGTCTAGACCAGGCTACATTTTGCAATGACATCACATTTTTATTTTCACTGAAAATATCTTGGTGTCTGACAACGTTATGCACTGCATGCAAGAGATGAAAGTGAACTTTTGTCCTTAATGTCAACCTGATTGTCTAGAGACCTACTTACAAACATCATCCATCAACTCACTGCCGCATTGCATCAACAGTTCACAGCAATCATAGGGAGACCGACTCCTGTACTTGGAACACTAGAAGTCTAGCAGAGGGCTCATGTCTGCAGAGGTCACATGTCAAGGTCACAAAAGGTGAAGGTCATATATTTACCCGTTCAAGGTCAGCTGGGTCCTTGCTCAGGTGGAACCAGGTTGCCCTCAAATGGATCAGTCCGGTCTTCACGTTGTCCAATGGGAACCACTGAAACAGGGTCAGGTCCAAGGTTATGTCCAGGTGTGATCTGTTGTCAATAGAATTGTGTCAAGGTTAAAGTTTTATTGCATACCATTTTATAGAGACAATCATCTTAAATATCACTGAAACGCAACAACACTTTCAGTAAGTCATAGTCTTGAAATTCTGCATTTTTAAAAATTTCATTATTACAACCTAGAGCCTTAAATGTGACAACTGCTTACTGCAAAATATCAAAAGCCACAAGAAGAATACTGTAATTACAGATGTCTGGTTTCATACTACCGGTAGTTGAAATGCTGCTAACTGTAAGCTGATTCATTTGTGGGGAGGTAATTGGTAACTGAACTGTCTTACCATTGTGCTGTCTTACCATTCAGCTGCCAAGACTCACCCAAGGTCTTACCTCATTCATGTCAGTGACACACACAACTAGCCAAGTAATGTTACAACCGCTCACCTGTAGGTCACTACTAACCACATTAATACATAGATTCAAAAGAACATCAAAAATAACGTAAATGTAAAAGTTAAACTTACCGAGTCAATTGATCCCTGTTTAGCGATTTCCTCGATGTCAATAGATGTGCTTTGATGAAAAATATGTAGCATTAGTTGTGTAAAATATTGCACATTTATACATATTAAAACATACATGGAAAATTCATTTTCTAAAACATAATCATATGTGCAAAAGTAATTGCTGTCCTAGTAAGACACTAGTATGACACTAGTAAGACACTAGTATGACGTCTTTGCAATGAGACAACACAACAATAAACAGTGACTATACGTTGGTCATGTTTGGTAGATCTCGTGGTCGACCAGTGACGACGTGCAACAATTAATCTTATTGCTTTTATTAGTATTTCACAAAGGGTTTTTGTTGAATATAATCATAACAGTTTGACAGCGTTCCAGAGCTGGACTAAGAATTTATATGATAGAAGATTGTTTTGCAAGTTCTGGTGTAGTCTGTACGGAAGTATGTCGTGATCATTTTTAGCGAATGAAGTTCTGGCACCCACAAAGTCTGACAAACACTGAACCACGGCTCATCTCAACAACCAAGTACACACATTATTATCACTATACATAACACACACAATGAGAGAGGTTTAAGGGAGCAGCACTTACTTGCCGAGCTCATCGTCATCTCCAGGATCCTCATCCATCACCTCAATCTCGAGGTACTGACCCAGTTTCTGATCCACGATCGCCTGGTGGCAACAATTCGCATTACTCGATGAGAAACTAAAGACACATTTATTCACGAAACAGAACATTCAGGTCGTTAATATGTGCTCAGTACAACACATTATACATTTCTACTATGTGCATATAAAATATATTTTTGGTTCTATATTCAATGTAGACATTATAAATAATTTCAAATATAATAAACTACCTGTACCAGTAATTGAGTTGACAGAAAAAGCTAAAAAAATTATCTCTTAAAATACGTGAGTACAATTTTATATTAGTTGATTTATTCGTGTTTTTGTTTCAATTATATTAGAAACACAAGTAATGCAGTCAAGTACATTTGTTTTACTGCAGCGGCTGACAAGATTTCCTAAAGTGATATCTGCTGACCAGACATGTTGCACAGAATAACAAGGAGCCTGGTCAAACTAGGGCCAGATATAGCAAGTTAACTTACTTGACAACGTAGACTACTAATATGCTGATGTACGACCAAGGGTAAACTACGACTGGTATAACTTACCTGTGCTGACAGCACTGTACAATATATCTCACCTCGAAATGTTCATCCCACTGAGGCGTAATCGTGTTCTGAATGGCCTTTGTCTTGAACTTCTGAGCGCCCACTAGTGACAACCAGGTGAAGTCATGACACACAGGTACCACATAGACACTGCACAGTTGGCTCTCATGTTTAGAACAGATGGTCATTTATTTCAGACACAAGTCTGCTATGACTACAAATAATAGCATTGTTTTTTTACAATTTCCCCAAACACAAAGGATTCAACAATACATATAAAAAAATTATTAAATAACTACAGTGAGACTAGGTTAGGCTGTGGAGATGTCGTTAATATAAAACAGATGATAAGAATAAATACAGACAGTTAAAAAAAAAGAGCATTAATTTGCTGAACCAAATGTTATGAATTATATTTGAGTACTACAGGGAGAGTTATTTACTACAAACACCAGAGGCAACAGAAGTGTTTACCGAGCAGCTTGCAGTAGGGGTCAGACTTGCCCTTGCCCAGGAACTTCACGTCTGCACACTTCAAGTCCCGACCTGCCACAATGTGCAACCGCACGATTCCCTGAAAGGACAAGGTGGGATAGAGGCTGGGACACGGGGAAGGGACTGGGGACACAGACAGAGGAACAGTGAAGTGTGGGGATGGCAAGGAAGGCACAGGGACACAAGCTGAATGGAAACAGGACAAGATGGATGGACACATGACATATTGGATGGACACAGGACACATTGGATGGACACAGGGTAAGTTGGATGGACACAGGACAAAATGGATGGACAAAGGACAAGATGGATGGTTACAGGACAAGATAGATGGACATAGGCAAGTTGGATGGAGAGAGGACAAGATGGATGGGCACAGAACAAGTTGGATGGCCATAGGACAAGATGGATGGACATAAGACAAGATGGATGGACACAGGGCAAGATGGGTGGCCATAGGACAAGATGGATGGACACAGGACAAGATGGATGGACTTAGGACAAGTTGGATAGTGAAGAGGACAGGATAGATGGACACAGGACAAGATGGGTGGACACAGGACAAGGTGGATAGTGCAGGACAAAACGGATGGACATAGGACAAGATGAATGGACACAGGACAAGATGGATAGACACAGAACAATTTGGATGGCCATAGGACAAGATGGATGGACATAGGACAAGGTGGATGCACACAGAACAAGTTGGGTGGACATAGGACAAGTTGGATGGACACAGGACAAGGTCGATGACAAAAGGACAAGGCAATACCTCAAAGACTGATCACTACAACCATATTAGTTATGACTATAAATACTGGTCAAAAAGACAACAAACACAAGTGGATGTAACGGAACTAGAGACGTGATTGTGAGTGATGCAAGCAGCGGACCCAACAAAACACCTCAACAGAGAAAGTCTGCGAACACAACATGTGAGCCAAACCAATTAGAAAGGACAAGTTTATGTGTAGAGTGTTACCGTAACAGACAGTTTCTGAAACAAGTAAAAAAATAACAGCTAAAGTCAAACGCAGCCGAAAATAGATTTATGTTTATTTGGAGCAACAACCTTCAGTGACACCAACAACTAAACACGCACAACATTGCAGACAACAAGGACATACACAGAAACTATTACAACTTTTCAACTTAGTCACAATTATCGGAATGGCAAAGTCTGCTTCCAGATCAGGAAGTGGTGTTTGAATTAATTATTTTAGATGAAAATAACCAACGCAGCTGGTTTATATCAGATGTTAACTGTTTTGTAGAAATAGCATTGTGCAGGTAAAGTGGAGGTTATTGCTCGGAAACCAAACACGATAACAGCAACAATGAAGAATATGATAATATTGGTGACAGTGTATGACAGTATGCGGTGACACATTTCCCCAGTCCTCCTCCCCTTCCTCCATCCCCTCCCTCCCCTCTGCTCCTCTCCCCTTCCCCCTCCCACCTCTCCTCTGCTCCCCTCCCTCCCCTCTGCTCCCCTCCCTCCCCTCTGCTCCTCTCCCCCCCTCTGCTCCTCTCCCCTCCCTCCCTCCCTCCCTCCCTCCCCTCCCCTCTCTCTCACCTGAGGCAAGGGGTGCTGCAGGAGCTCGGCCGTCACTTCATCCAGCATGGGGAAGGACATACGATTGGGGAGGACCATGTACATGGCTATTTGGTCCTGGATGATGGTCCTTAAGGTGTTACTGTAACAGACAAAGGACCATGTACGTGGCTATTTGGTCCTGGATGATGGTCCTTATGGTGTTACTGTAACAGACAAAGGACCATATACATGGCTACTTGGTCCTTATGATGTTACTGTAACATACAAAGGACCATATACATGGCTACTTGGTCCTGGATGATGGTCCTTATGGTGTTACTGTAACAGACAAAGGACCATGTACGTGGCTATTTGGTCCTGGATGATGGTCCTTATGGTGTTACTGTAACAGACAAAGGACCATATACATGGCTACTTGGTCCTGGATGATGGTCCTTATGGTGTTACTGTAACAGACAAAGGACCATATACATGGCTACTTGGTCCTGGATGATGGTCCTTAAGGTGTTACTGTAACAGACAAAGGACCATGTACGTGGCTATTTGGTCCTGGATGATGGTCCTTATGGTGTTACTGTAACAGACAAAGGACCATATACATGGCTACTTGGTCCTGGATGATGGTCCGTGTATGTATGTGTATGCTTTGTTAGGATTGCAAGTATGTAGACCCTTTTTTTAGGGGCAGGTATGTATTATGAAGATAAAGCCTGCAGTCAGCAAAGCTACACAGGAGTTGTCACTACCCACTGCAGACTTGATGTGGATGGTAAACTAAACTGATGAGTCCAGACATGCTCAAATTACAGTTTTGACATTTCTGTTTGTAAAGCTCAGAATCAAATATTAACACTGGATATAATAAGCCCTTTGATCTGAAATCAAGACAGTGATATACAGTTCCACAAATGGTTCACTTCACATGAAAGAATACAGAAAACGTCAGTCAAATGGGACACCATAACTTCACACACGCATCAAAGCATGCACAAGATTAACATATTCTTATGCATTATTTTCTTTTCTTATAACATAAGAAACCAAGTAGAGTTGTGTAGAGTGGAACACATTGCGTGTGACACTCTAGAGTACTTTATGAAAAGCTGACCTGAGACCAGGGAAGTCGAGGATGTTGGATACTCCCGTCAGATCAAAGTCTAGCTCCTGCAACATAGCAATATCTCACATGAACCAAACACCACTTGCAACAAGAGTTTTCTGAACTATAAAACAGAATCTTAAGAATTTATGCATATCACTGTAGCTTAACAGTATGAAAACAATTCACAGCATTGATGATGAAAATTGTGCTCCATGAGCCCATAATTAATTAGCGAAAAATATTTTGCAAATAATTTAGACATGTTAGCCATCAGACAACACTAAATGCAATAAAAATTCCTAACTATTTACATGATGTCATTGACAGATCCCTTGACACAGCTACTGAGATGGTCCCCGACATGTACCCCCCACACGTACCGGCTGGTTGAGGAAGAAGAATGTGTAGCCCCCAATGATGGGCAGTTTGTTGACAAGTGGCTTCATCACAACCCGCATTGTGCCGTGGACCTACAACCACACAGTCAACAGATGTCAACTCCGCTCTCAATCAACACATGTCACCTACACTCTCGGTCAACACACACATCACCTCCACTCTCAGTCAACAAATGTCACCTCCACTCTCAGTCAACAGATGTCACCTCTGCTCTCAATCGACACACATCACCTCCGCTCTCAGTCAACACACATCACCTCCACTCTCAGTCAACAGATGTCACCTCCATTCTCAGTCAACAGACATCACCTACACTCTCAGTTAACATATATCACCTCTGCTCTCATTCAACACACACCACCTCCACTCTCAGTCAACAGATGTCACTTCCAATGTCAGTCAACAGACATCACTTCCACTCTTAGTCAACAGACATCACCTCCACTCTCAGTCAACAGACATCACCTCCACTCTCAGTCAACAGACATCACCTCCACTCTCAGTCAACAGATGTCACCTCTGCTCTCAGTCAACAGACATCACCTCCACTGTCAGTCAACAGACATCACCTCCACTCTCAGTCAACAGACATCACCTCCACTCTCAGTCAACAGACATCACCTCCACTCTCAGTCAACAGTTGTCACCTCCGCTCTCAGTCAACAGACATCACCTCCACTGTCAGTCAACAGACATCACCTCCACTCTCAGTCAACAGATGTCACCTCCACTCTCGGTCAACAGACATCACCTCCACTCTCAGTCAACAGATGTCACCTCTGCTCTCAGTCAACAGATATCACCTACACTCTCAGTCAACAGATGTCACCTCTGCTCTCAGTCAACAGATATCACCTACACTCTCAGTCAACAGATGTCACCTGCGCTCTCAGTCAACAGACATCACCTCCACTGTCAGTCAACAGACATCACCTCCACTCTCAGTCAACAGACGTCACCTCCACTCTCGGTCAACAGACATCATCTCCACTCTCAGTCAAAATATGTCACCTCCACTCTCAGTCAACAGACATCACTTACACTCTCAGTCAACAGACATCATCTCCACTCTCAGTCAACAGATGTCACCTCCACTCTCAGTCAACAGATGTCACCTCCACTCTCAGTCAACAGATGTCACCTCCACTCTCAGTCAACATACATCACCTCCACTCTCTGTTAACACACATCACCTCCACTCTCAGTCAACACATGTCACCTCCACGCTCACTCCATACATGTCACCTCCACGCTCACTCCATACATGTCACCTCCACTGTCAGTCACGTTACAATCATAAATCAGAACATTCATGAGTTGGATTACACCCACACGGGTACACACCAACAATCTGAGTGATGTCCACGTAGATTGTGCAATTTTAACTGCTGAAAATGATGTACAATAATGTATAAACCATCAATTCGGGAAATATATTTTACTGAGAAGTGTCTGTAAGTACACTTGTAGTTTAGGCCTACCCTCATACCGTTAAATAGACCATGTTTCACTTTGCAGCAATTCACCATTGAATACATCAATGGAGAGTGGAGAAGACATTTAACATAAGAATACAGAACATCTCTACGTGGAACTTCCTTAATTTATGCAAATTACAAATGGTAGCTGTCAAGGGAAATCTGGAAAAAATGCATAAGCCTCTTTATACAGTAGTATGATTTATCAGAATTTCTTTTCCTGTAAGTACCAAGTTAAAAACAGTATAATTTTGCACTGGTTTATGCTAGCAATACGTCATTGGTGTCATATGAAGGTCTCCTTTCTTCTCTTACAACAGCACTGAACCATACAGTGCACAAGTGTCCTCAAGTTGCTGAATATTCTGTTAATGCGAGCTGAAGAGGTTGGTGGATCAGATGGGGTGGATCCACAAGATGGCACAATGACGGTGAAAGAGGTTGGTGGATCAGATGGGGTGGATCCACAAGATGGCACAATGACGGTGAAAGAGGTTGGTGGATCAGATGGGGTGGATCCACAAGATGGCACAATGACGGTGAAAGAGGTTGGTGGATCAGATGGGGTGGATCCACAAGATGGCACAATGACGGTGAAAGAGGTTGGTGGATCAGATGGGGTGGATCCACAAGATGGCACAATGACGGTGAAAGAGGTTGGTGGATCAGATGGGATGGATCCACAAGATGACACAATGATGGTGAAAGAGGTTGGTGGATCAGATGGGGTGGATCCACAAGATGGCACAATGACGGTGAAAGAGGTTGGTGGATCAGATGGGGTGTATCCACAAGATGGCACAATGACGGTGAAAGAGGTTGGTGGATCAGATGGGATGGATCCACAAGATGGCAGCATGACGGTGAAAGAGGTTGGTGGATCAGATGGGGTGGATCCACAAGATGACACAATGACGGTGAAAGAGGTTGATGGATCAGATGGGGTGGATCCACAAGATGGCACAATGACGGTGAAAGAGGTTGGTGGATCAGATGGGGTGGATCCACAAGATGGCACTATGACGGTGAAAGAGGAAACAGTTGATATTGTTAATAAAATATATAAATATGACCATTTGGCAGTTTCTGCCACACTGGCAGAATTAGAGGAGAAAGGTGTTTCTACCTTCACAAGAGAAAGCATGTGGCAGAAACCTTTCTCCTCTAATTCTGCCAGTGTGGCAGAAACTGCTAAATGGTCATATTTATATATTTTACTAACAAATTAATATCAAATTTTGCCAGTTTTTTCGAGTTGTGGTCATTAAATGACCACAACTCGAAAAACTGGCAAAATTTGATGCAACTGATTTGGAGACAAGTGGTCAAGAGCCAGAGGTACGCAGGCTTCAGGCAGACAGCCTCCACAACTGGAGGCACAGAGGAAGCAGATGTAACACACCACTGCCAGTAACCCCACACAGCTGGAGGCACAGAGGAAGCAGATGTAACACACCACTGTTGGTAACCCCACACAGCTGGGGGCACAGAGGAAGCCGATGTAACACACCACTGTTGGTAACCCCACACAGCTGGAGGCACAGAGGAAGCAGATGTAACACACCACTGCTGGTAACCCCACACTGCTGGAGGCACAGAGGAAGCAGATGTAACACACCACTGCCAGTAACCCCACACAGCTGGAGGCACAGAGGAAGCAGATGTAACACACCACTGTTGGTAACCCCACACTGCTGGAGGCACAGAGGAAGCAGATGTAACACACCACTGCCAGTAACCCCACACAGCTGGAGGCACAGAGGAAGCAGATGTAACACACCACTGCCAGTAACCCCACACAGCTGGAGGCACAGAGGAAGCAGATGTAACACACCACTGCTGGTAACCCCACACTGCTGGAGGCACAGAGGAAGCAGATGTAACACACCACTGTTGGTAACCCCACACTGCTGGAGGCACAGAGGAAGCAGATGTAACACACCACTGCCACTAACCCCACACAGCTGGAGGCACAGAGGAAGCAGATGTAACACACCACTGCCAGTAACCCCACACAGCTGGAGGCACAGAGGAAGCAGATGTAACACACCACTGCTGGTAACCCCACACTGCTGGAGGCACAGAGGAAGCAGATGTAACACACCACTGTTGGTAACCCCACACAGCTGGAGGCACAGAGGAAGATGTAACACACCACTGTTGGTAACCCCACACAGCTGGAGGCACAGAGGAAGATGTAACACACCACTGCCAGTAACCCCACACAGCTGGAGGCACAGAGGAAGATGTAACACACCACTGTTGGTAACCCCACACAGCTGGGGGCACAGAGGAAGCAGATGTAACACACCACTGCCAGTAACCCCACACAGCTGGAGGCACAGAGGAAGCAGATGTAACACACCACTGCTGGTAACCCCACACAGCTGGAGGCACAGAGGAAGCAGATGTAACACACCACTGCTGGTAACCCCACACAGCTGGAGGCACAGAGGAAGCAGATGTAACACACCACTGCCAGTAACCCCACACAGCTGGAGGCACAGAGGAAGCAGATGTAACACACCACTGCCAGTAACCCCACACAGCTGGAGGCACAGAGGAAGCAGATGTAACACACCACTGCCAGTAACCCCACACAGCTGGAGGCACAGAGGAAGCAGATGTAACACACCACTGTTGGTAACCCCACACAGCTGGAGGCACAGAGGAAGCAGATGTAACACACCACTGCCAGTAACCCCACACAGCTGGAGGCACAGAGGAAGCAGATGTAACACACCACTGCTGGTAACCCCACACAGCTGGAGGCACAGAGGAAGCAGATGTAACACACCACTGCCACTAACCCCACACAGCTGGAGGCACAGAGGAAGCAGATGTAACACACCACTGCCAGTAACCTCACACAGCTGGAGGCACAGAGGAAGCAGATGTAACACACCACTGCCAGTAACCCCACACAGCTGGAGGCACAGAGGAAGCAGATGTAACACACCACTGTAACCCCACACAGCTGGAGGCACAGAGGAAGCAGATGTAACACACCACTGCTGGTAACCCCACACAGCTGGAGGCACAGAGGAAGCAGATGTAACACACCACTGCCAGTAACCCCACACAGCTGGAGGCACAGAGGAAGCAGATGTAACACACCACTGCTGGTAACCCCACACAGCTGGAGGCACAGAGGAAGCAGATGTAACACACCACTGTTGGTAACCCCACACAGCTGGAGGCACAGAGGAAGCAGATGTAACACACCACTGCCAGTAACCCCACACAGCTGGAGGCACAGAGGAAGCAGATGTAACACACCACTGCTGGTAACCCCACACAGCTGGAGGCACAGAGGAAGCAGATGTAACACACCACTGCCAGTAACCCCACACAGCTGGAGGCACAGAGGAAGCAGATGTAACACACCACTGCCAGTAACCTCACACAGCTGGAGGCACAGAGGAAGCAGATGTAACACACCACTGCCAGTAACCCCACACAGCTGGAGGCACAGAGGAAGCAGATGTAACACACCACTGCCAGTAACCCCACACAGCTGGAGGCACAGAGGAAGCAGATGTAACACACCACTGTTGGTAACCCCACACAGCTGGAGGCACAGAGGAAGCAGATGTAACACACCGCTGTTGGTAACCCCACACAGCAGGAGGCACAGAGGAAGCAGATGTAACACACCACTGCCAGTAACCCCACACAGCTGGAGGCACAGAGGAAGCAGATGTAACACACCACTGCTGGTAACCCCACACAGCTGGAGGCACAGAGGAAGCAGATGTAACACACCACTGCCACTAACCCCACACAGCTGGAGGCACAGAGGAAGCAGATGTAACACACCACTGCCAGTAACCTCACACAGCTGGAGGCACAGAGGAAGCAGATGTAACACACCACTGCTGGTAACCCCACACAGCTGGAGGCACAGAGGAAGCAGATGTAACACACCACTGTTGGTAACCCCACACAGCTGGAGGCACAGAGGAAGCAGATGTAACACACCACTGTTGGTAACCCCACACAGCTGGAGGCACAGAGGAAGCAGATGTAACACACCACTGCCAGTAACCCCACACAGCTGGAGGCACAGAGGAAGCAGATGTAACACACCACTGCCAGTAACCCCACACAGCTGGAGGCACAGAGGAAGCAGATGTAACACACCACTGTTGGTACACCACTGCTGGTAACCCCACACAGCTGGAGGCACAGAGGAAGCAGATGTAACACACCACTGTTGGTAACCCCACACAGCTGGAGGCACAGAGGAAGCAGATGTAACACACCACTGTTGGTAACCCCACACAGCTGGAGGCACAGAGGAAGCAGATGTAACACACCACTGCCAGTAACCCCACACAGCTGGAGGCACAGAGGAAGCAGATGTAACACACCACTGCTGGTAACCCCACACAGCTGGAGGCACAGAGGAAGCAGATGTAACACACCACTGCCAGTAACCCCACACAGCTGGAGGCACAGAGGAAGCAGATGTAACACACCACTGCTGGTAACCCCACACAGCTGGAGGCACAGAGGAAGCAGATGTAACACACCACTGCCAGTAACCCCACACAGCTGGAGGCACAGAGGAAGCAGATGTAACACACCACTGCCAGTAACCCCACACAGCTGGAGGCACAGAGGAAGCAGATGTAACACACCACTGCCAGTAACCCCACACAGCTGGAGGCACAGAGGAAGCAGATGTAACACACCACTGCCAGTAACCCCACACAGCTGGAGGCACAGAGGAAGCAGATGTAACACACCACTGCCAGTAACCCCACACAGCTGGAGGCACAGAGGAAGCAGATGTAACACACCACTGCTGGTAACCCCACACAGCTGGAGGCACAGAGGAAGCAGATGTAACACACCACTGCCAGTAACCCACACAGCTGGAGGCACAGAGGAAGCAGATGTAACACACCACTGTAACCCCACACAGCTGGAGGCACAGAGGAAGCAGATGTAACACACCACTGTTGGTAACCCCACACAGCTGGAGGCACAGAGGAAGCAGATGTAACACACCACTGCCAGTAACCCCACACAGCTGGAGGCACAGAGGAAGCAGATGTAACACACCACTGTTGGTAACCCCACACAGCTGGAGGCACAGAGGAAGCAGATGTAACACACCACTGCCAGTAACCCCACACAGCTGGAGGCACAGAGGAAGCAGATGTAACACACCACTGCTGGTAACCCCACACAGCTGGAGGCACAGAGGAAGCAGATGTAACACACCACTGCCAGTAACCCACACAGCTGGAGGCACAGAGGAAGCAGATGTAACACACCACTGCCAGTAACCCCACACAGCTGGAGGCACAGAGGAAGCAGATGTAACACACCACTGCTGGTAACCCCACACAGCTGGAGGCACAGAGGAAGCAGATGTAACACACCACTGCCAGTAACCCCACACAGCTGGAGGCACAGAGGAAGCAGATGTAACACACCACTGCCAGTAACCCCACACAGCTGGAGGCACAGAGGAAGCAGATGTAACACACCACTGCCAGTAACCCCACACAGCTGGAGGCACAGAGGAAGCAGATGTAACACACCACTGCCAGTAACCCCACACAGCTGGAGGCACAGAGGAAGCAG
The DNA here is from genome assembly GCA_020002185.1 of Paraescarpia echinospica. Taxonomy (NCBI): domain Eukaryota; kingdom Metazoa; phylum Annelida; class Polychaeta; order Sabellida; family Siboglinidae; genus Paraescarpia; species Paraescarpia echinospica. The sequence goes on along the minus strand of CM034533.1, from coordinate 48,166,477 downwards.
ATGTAACACACCACTGCCAGTAACCCCACACAGCTGGAGGCACAGAGGAAGCAGATGTAACACACCACTGCTGGTAACCCCACACAGCTGGAGGCACAGAGGAAGCAGATGTAACACACCACTGCTGGTAACCCCACACAGCTGGAGGCACAGAGGAAGCAGATGTAACACACCACTGCCAGTAACCCCACACAGCTGGAGGCACAGAGGAAGCAGATGTAACACACCACTGCTGGTAACCCCACACAGCTGGAGGCACAGAGGAAGCAGATGTAACACACCACTGCCAGTAACCCCACACAGCTGGAGGCACAGAGGAAGCAGATGTAACACACCACTGCTGGTAACCCCACACAACTGGAGGCACAGAGGAAGCAGATGTAACACACCACTGCCAGTAACCCCACACAGCTGGAGGCACAGAGGAAGCAGATGTAACACACCACTGCTGGTAACCCCACACAACTGGAGGCACAGAGGAAGCAGATGTAACACACCACTGCCAGTAACCCCACACAGCTGGAGGCACAGAGGAAGCAGATGTAACACACCACTGCTGGTAACCCCACACAGCTGGAGGCACAGAGGAAGCAGATGTAACACACCACTGCCAGTAACCCCACACAGCTGGAGGCACAGAGGAAGCAGATGTAACACACCACTGCTGGTAACCCCACACAGCTGGAGGCACAGAGGAAGCAGATGTAACACACCACTGCCAGTAACCCCACACAGCTGGAGGCACAGAGGAAGCAGATGTAACACACCACTGCTGGTAACCCCACACTGCTGGAGGCACAGAGGAAGCAGATGTAACACACCACTGCCAGTAACCCCACACAGCTGGAGGCACAGAGGAAGCAGATGTAACACACCACTGCCAGTAACCCCACACAGCTGGAGGCACAGAGGAAGCAGATGTAACACACCACTGTCAGTAACCTCACACAGCTGGAGGCACAGAGGAAGCAGATGTAACACACCACTGCCAGTAACCCCACACAGCTGGAGGCACAGAGGAAGCAGATGTAACACACCACTGCTGGTAACCCCACACAGCTGGAGGCACAGAGGAAGCAGATGTAACACACCACTGCTGGTAATCCCACACTGCTGGAGGAAAAATGAACTACCCTCTGTACCAAACAAATAGGATGTTGTAGTGCTACTTCTACATCTACTACGACAACCACCAAGCCGTGCTGCCACAATCATAACAGTCTCTGCATAAAAAGGTGGGACTACTGAAGTGACTGAATGGGCCGTTACTACTGGTGCTTATAAAACATAGACAGACTCAACTGGTAGTCAAGTCAGTAAAGGCAATGGCCCAAGATTAGCATTACTGCTGCCTGCATTGAATGTCTCGACACACAAGCATTGACCAACACCTTCAGCAAATATCCATATTTTCTTAATTTGCTAAGCTAAAGATTTTAACTTATTTTAATTGTTTATCTTTACTGCATTAAATACAACATAACTTCTCTTATGTAATTCTATTTAGAGCGGTGCTAATTTCGCTGTATATTTATGTGGGACACTCACAACACTTAGGAATATACAATGTATAAGTTACAAGCTTTATCATGAATACATTTATAAATAGTAACATTAATCATGATGCTGCTCTATCAAAAACAGAGCTCTCAGACTCAAACCAGTCTACCATAACTTGTGGCCTCTGGTTCATTGACTAAATACAATATGGCTGTAGACTTGTAGTGTGGCTCACCGTCAATTCTTTGATGCCGAGCTGTACCCCTTTCACTGTCATCTTGATGTTACTGTCACTCGCGAAACTAGGGCAACAGAAAGGTACGTGGTTAATATACCCTCACATGACACCCATAACATGTCATCTAAAATAACAATAATGTCTCTTAATCTTTATATTAATAAGCTAACTTGCACATCCCGTAAGTACACCTCGTTCTAGGTGTCAAGGTCCACTTGCCTCAATATTCATTTGCATCCCTAGACCATTGGCCTCTGATTTACCAATTAGCAAAGATAGTTATTTATTTTTCTCTGTGAATGAACTGCGTGACAAGAGAGTCACCAGATGGCACCACTGTGGCATTATGTTCGTTATACCAGGAAATTACTTCTGGCCGCATGCAATGGTGTAACTGGTGACAGTAGATATTAAAATATCAAATACTGTAAGTGGTGAACAGCTGCCCTTGGTTTGTTGCTGTGTCGGTGGGTGACATCACATTCACAATGACAATTCTCCCCCAAAAGTCACTCTTAATAATTATGTCAACCTTTAAGATAATAAACAGTCCACTGCAACTTAGCACTGAAGTAAGACACCCACCTCTACTAGAGCTGCGGTTCCCAAACTGGGGTACGCGCACCCCCGGGGGTACACAAGAGGTTTTCCAGGGGATACGCGAAGGGTTGGCTGAAAGTAAGGATTTCGCCATCTTGTGTACCACTCGTGTTCACGGTTTGCACCAAAGACGGAGACCTCAAGGAAGAATTCTTGTTCTTCATCCTTTGGAATTTACTAAGAAGGGTGAAGGCGTCTTCCGAGAGATCTCCTGATGTTTTGAGGCCAATGTGCACGCCTGTGTGTGGATAGTGTGCCGGTGTGATACGATATTGTAAATGGACTCCCGTTGTTTATATATGGACCGTTGATCCATTTACCTCAGCGTTGAAAATTACCCCCCTCTGTAGAAAAACTGATTCTTATTGTTGAGTGAGGAAGCAGTGGTGAATTGGTGTGTACAAATGGTACAAATGGTATAACAAGACAGAACTGTTAAAACATGAGTCCAAACCGCACTGATATAAATAAGCAATAGCCATTTTAGTATTCGTTATGGTTATTAACATTGTGTTAACAATTTTCTTGGCACGGTAGTGCCTTTCAAAATAGTATTCTTTATTTACAGACATCAGTGAACAATGTCTATAATGTTGAAACGACTAGACATATAAACAGTTCCATGTAACAATTAAGTCCATTTACAATCTCACACACGATCCACCGATATGCTCTCACATCAGAAATAGTCCCGCCAGACCTAAGAGCATATCATATGTCAAGATGGTAAATACTGCCAAAATCCAGCGCTCTCAAAACTCGACTCTGCTTTTACCAAGCGTTTCATGCGGACCAAGAGATGCAGCCATTCCACATCCCGTCTACTGACTGTCTTGTGAGAACATGGAACAAAAGACGACTGGATAAACGATATTGCCGAATTGTTTGACCCTGCCTATAATAAGGAAGCATCCATAAAATTTGTCGATAAACTATAGGAAAAAGGTCTTGAAGCTGGCATACTTAACCTTTTGAATCCTGGAAATCTCAACCAAAATAACCAATACCCTAGGCTCCAGGGGGAAAATCTACAAAATTACTTCAATGCAATCAACAGTGGTTTATGTCATGTATTGGAACCGTCAGAATACAATGAATACACTGTGAACTGTTTCTACCGTCAACTAGTGCCAGTATTCTTTTTTGTTGTGCCAATCTGTCCAGCACGTTGAGACGTCTCTGATGCATAGAATGATAGATATCGGCAAGAGCAATTCCTAAAAATCATTAGGCCCTATCCAGAAACAAATCTAGTCTACTGCTTTACTTTCAGCAGTGATATGTTGTGGCATATTCTGCAAGCCTACAGCAGCATTGGCATATGTAGTGTCCACGTGGGTAAACGATGTCTTCGACCATCCACTATCCAACCATTATGAGCACACCTGTGCCACTAGTGCATCACCTCCTCCATTATCACTCGTGTCAACCAGAGCAGCATTTTTACAAGTTTGTTTTCATTGTCCAAGTCTAACATTGCCAAAACCTCCGCTGTAGTGATTCTACCTGCTTTGCACGTAGTTGGTGTGGCATTGTCAATCGAACATTTCATGTTGTTTGGTCGAAGAAATTAAAATTACAACACTCGTTTCTATAAATATATTGTCCCGCCAATGTGCAAACGACTTTTACTGAAGTGTATTTGTTAAATGAATGCTGATTGGCCAGCTACGCAGGAGGGAGGAAACATATTTGTTTACATTTTCAAATGTCATGTGCGCGCAGCCCGGAATATCGGGCCTACGGGACATAGACGAAATGGCGTCAGCCCGATAATAGGTTCAAAAATACGAATATTCATTGTGAAACTGGAGTTGTGGGAGGGCAACGTCAACTACAGATACTCCAACATGTCTGATCATCTCAACACAGCATTTGTTGATGAGTAAGTTGTGAAAGGAAACACAGGCAACTTGTGTAGGCGCACGCACCTGTCGCCAATGACAAACTAAGTTCCTGTGCGAAAGATGGAAATTTGCTTTGATGGAGGTGCAGTATCGTTAGCAGGACTTTTTGGAGTTCGTCAATGACTCCACTGTTTCCCATGATGCACTTGAACATATTCTCCTGCCCAAGTTCATGTGTAATAGATCCGTCTAATAGATCCGACTCTGTATGATGTCCCCATGAGGACATTGTTGGTTCTCTGCCCACCTATTTATGTGTCTGCGTTATTCTGCACAAAGAGTCCAACTCTGGGTCACAAATGATCTCTGATTCTGCCTTTCCAAAACTGCTTCCCGAATCAAGCCCCTGATTTTGAAATGACTTGTTATCATAAACTCGACGTACACTTTTGTTTATTTCATTAAAAAGATTATGTGTTATCGTTGAACCGAGTGTAGAATATTGTTTTGTAGAGTCTATATTGTTTGTGTTAAAATGACGGGGATACTCTGATGATCGTCTCTGACCTCAGGAGGTACGCTGGGAGAAAAAGATTGGGAACCGCTGTATTAGAGGCTGAGACGGCAGTGAGAGGGAAACTTACAAGAACTCCAAGTCCATGTAGATCTCATTGCGCTTCACATTCTCTATGTACACCTTCACTCCACCGATACGGGGGGGCTGAAAGCAACAACATGCAAATACATCATCATACACCTTTACTCCACTGATACGGGGGGGCTGAAAGCAACATCATCATACACCTTCACTCCACCGATACGGGGGGGCTGAAAGCAACAACATGCAAATACATCATCATACACCTTCACTCCACTGATACGGGGGGGCTGAAAGCAACATCATCATACACCTTCACTCCAATATACATCATCATACACCTTCACTCCACCGATACAGGGGGGCTAAAAGCAACAACATGCAAATACATCATCATACACTTTCACTCCACCGATACGGGGGGGGGGCTGAAAGCAACAACATGCAAATACATCATCATACACCTTCACTCCACCGATACGGGGGGGCTGAAAACAACAACATGCAAATACATCATCATACACCTTCACTCCACCAATACGGGGAAGGGGGCTGAAAGCAACAACATGCAAATACATCATCATACACCTTCACTCCACCAATACGGGGAAGGGGGCTGAAAGCAACAACATGCAACTACGTCATCATAACAAGAACAACAAGTGAGTGAACTTTTTGCTATCAATAAACCAACTTGACTCTACTGGGTTTCCACAAACAAGTACATTCATGATGGTGTTTAAGTACATGCGACCTAGATGTTGGACTTACAATGTCGCCAAGGTCGATGGATTGGAACTTGAAGGGCAGCAGCATTTTGGGCAGACTCGCCTGGACAGAGGGCAGCACCGAGGTGATGAGCATGTCTCGGATGTACTCGCCAATGTAAGGCCACATCTGCTTGAGGAGCTGCAGGACGGGAGACAATAGGGAGATAGGACATAAACACTGGCATGCACAGGTGGGTGGTCCCAAGGGAACTGTAGTGGTCTAAATAAACGTTGATAGGAGTCAACCTACCACCCTTCAATTAAATGACTCGAATATAATATTGTCTAATGTAATTTTTTTTAAATTAAAACACTTATTTTTGGTCTGCATTGCATTGTTAGTAATAAAATTGATAATACACACATTACTTAATAAATAATTCATCAGTGAAAGTAAAAAAAGTAAAGGTCAGTTCTTATATAGCGCAGTATCCAGTCCTCAGGACTGCTCAAAGCGCTTTACCTTTTACTCCCTGGCAGACCTGTTCAATCGAACACCATCTTGACTTCTCTGGGAAGCATTCAGCCACACTATTCACAGCCACATTATTCGTACGCAAATATCCACCACTGTCTGTAGCCAGGTACTCATTCATACAGCCGAGTAAACTGGAGCAATGTAGAGTAAATTAATTTGGCCAAGGTTCGACACCGCCACACAGGATTCGAACCCGCGATCTCTCAGTCAAGAGTCTGGAGCTCTTACACTGTGCCACTATGCTCCAGTGCTTCGCTGTTCCACTACTTGGTTTACATTCCCACTAGGTTCATCCTTTCCTCTCCCCACCTCCCCTGACCCCTCCCCCATAATTTATAGTGAATTCAAGTTTTTATTTTTTGTGTTGGCAGTTATTATGATCAACATGGCTGATGGAGCAATTTTTCTAAAATGTTATGGTTCAGGAAATTCTATGTGTGTGCTGTAGGTGAACATTGCATTAGTTATACACTAGCAGTCTAACTAAATATGTTTTATTTATTATTACTGCAGTCAAGCACTCTGTCTGTGCCATACTAGATGGCAGGACACATACATGCACGCACGTGCACATGCATGCACACACGAGCGGGCACACACATGCATGCACACACGAGCGGGCACACACATGCATGCACACACGAGTGGGCACACACATGCATGCACACATAAGCGGGCACACACATGCATGCACACACGAGCGGGCACACACATGCACGCACACACTAGCGGGCACACACATGCATGCACACATGAGCGGGCACACACATGCATGCACACATGAGCGGGCACACACATGCATGCACACATGAGCGGGCACACACATGCATGCACACATGAGCGGGCACATACATGCATGCACACACGAGGGGGCACACACATGCATGCACACATGAGCGGGCACACACATGCACGCACACACGAGCGGGCACACACATGCACGCACACACGAGCGGGCACACACATGCACGCACACACGAGCGGGCACACACATGCATGCACACACGAGCGGGCACACACATGCATGCACACACGAGCGGGCGAGTGGGGCATGCACACACGCACTTACATGCATGCACGAGTGGGCACACACATGCATGCACTCACACACAAGCGGGCACACACATATGAGCGGGCACACACATGCATGCACACACGAGTGGGCACACACAAGCGTGCACACATGAGCGGGCACACACATGCACGCACACACGAGCGGGCACACATGCATGCACACATGAGAGGGCACACACATGCATGCACACATGAGCGGGCACACACATGCACAGATGCAATATAAAATAAAAAAACAGGTAGGCTTCAGAATGCCACTAAACTGCATGTTTTAACTGATAAACAAAACAACAAGTTGACTGTGAAGCTATCAGGAATCTGTCACATGGCTCAATCCTTCATTTCACGATGCCATCTGCTGACATGTTATTGATCGTCTTCAGTTTATTTGTGTGGCTGTTATTGCAGCATAGTGGCTGTGTAACACACGGACTGCCATGACTCAGTCGTAATGCAATTACCCAAAATGCAACTGGGATGGGTGGGACAGACCACGCGTCCAGCCCCTGGACACCAGAGCATGAGTGAGTTTGGAAAAAAAATAAAAAATTACATCTGAAATTTCCATACTACTAAATCTGTGAAAATGTATTAAATAAAATAATATTGACTATGGAGTAATTTAAAAACTTGGAAAAGACTGCATTATGAGGTCACAAATCCCACCAACTAACTACAAATTTAAAACAATAATATAACATTATTTTTTGTAAATGTTATTTAGTTAACTTTGTAACAAGTATGGGAAATAGTGACTTACCTTGTTCAGCCATTCTGCACGTTCAACGTCAGGGAAGTATACCTGGTAGGAGAAACGTACAGTTTTATTAAGAGATAACATCATGTACCATCCTATGTACCTCTTCTATGTAGCCCTTTTAGGTAGCCCTCCTATGAATCCCTTCTACGTAGCCCTCCTATGTTGCCCTTCTTTATAGCCCTCCTATGTTGCCCTTCTTTATAGCCCTCGTATGAAGTCCTCCTAGGTAGCCCTTATATGTAGCCCTCCTAGGTATCCTTTTTAAGTAGCCCTTCTAGGTATCCCTTCTAGGTAGCCCTCCTATGCCCAACTTTTAAGAAAGTACAACCTTAATGTGAACAGACAGGGGGGGGGGGGTCACAGAAACTGTACACATTAAGTTTTACATGAAACCTGCATATTTAAATGTGTTTCAATTGTTGACCTATATCAGTTGAGATGGCAGACTTACAGCAGGGACACACGGCACTGTTTGACAACATTTGGGCAATATTGACTGCGGCACTGACAGATTCTGATTCTAGCTATTGGATCATTAATAAAACATTACAAATGCTTGTAAATATAATTGTTGGCGATCAATGAATCATGAAAAAGAATACATTTTTCCTAAAACAACACTTCAGACTTTTACATATATGTACATTTATAAAAAAAATAGAGTGCAGCTAGTGTTGTGGTTAGCACATCCACCTGTCACCCTGTGTTCGAAACCCACACCGGGCAGGCAGGTATTTGGTATAGAAACCTGGCTCTCAACATTGGGGACTGTGTATCCCTCGTGACTCGGAGATCACGTTAATGTCGGTCCCGTCTCAATTTGGGACGTAAAAGAACCACTGAGGACGACAAGCACCATGGCAGTGACCACCCTCAGTGCCAGCATAGAAAGGTCGGCTTGGCGATAATGTTCTGAAAAAGGCTGACTAGTTGAATGAGACCTCATAAGATCATAACATTGTAACCACAATAATACAGACTAGTCAGTTAATAGAACGTTGCTGAGCTCTAGAAACAACTAAAATACTGAATTGTAAAAAAATGTTTTAACATTACACTAGAGCTGGTGTTTGTACTAGTACAAAATGTTTTAACATTACACTAGAGCTGGTGTTTGTACTAGAACAAAATGTTTTAACATTACACTAGAGCTGGTGTTTGTACTAGTACAAGATGTTTTAACATTACACTAGAGCTGGTGTTTGTACTAGTACAAAATGTTTTAACATTACACTAGAGCTGGTGTTTGTACTAGTACAAAATGTTTTAACATTACACTAGAGCTGGTGTTTGTACTAGTACAAAATGTTTTAACATTACACTAGAGCTGGTGTTTGTACTAGTACAAAATGTTTTAACATTACACTAGAGCTGGTGTTTGTACTAGTACAGAATGTTTTAACATTACACTAGAGCTGGTGTTTGTACTAGTACAAAATGTTTTAACATTACACTAGAGCTGGTGTTTGTACTAGTACAAAATGACTCTGTTGAGAATTCATAAAGGTCACTTTCAGCAATGTGTGACCAGTTATGACTATAAGTCAATGACAGTTGCCTGGTGAGCTCACAGGCAGTTGCCCAGCTGTAGGTGTGAGTGCCTGGAGCAGGGGTCCTGTGTGGCTGACCACTGCAGGTATTTCTGTGTTGTGGTCACTCACTAAGTGGATGGTGAGGACACAAAGGTGAACCAGGACAGTGGACTACACCAGCTGGCCACAACAAGTCAACAACACAATAACACACAGCAAATGCTGTCTGAAGTGATACACTATAAAAATACAGTCCACCGAAGTGTGAAGGTTTGTTAGCGGAGTGCTCCAGTGCTCTGCAGTATGGCTCTGTGCTCTCAAACACAGGGTCTATTTTCTCCCGTGTTGAAGTTTGGGCAACTTTGTTCTCGCCACTTTGCCTGTGTTTTTAGGAGAGACTAAAAACTATAGGTCTGTCTATCTACTGTTTAAGCCAGGGGAAGTCTAAAATCTCACTCAGAGGTTAAATTTGTAACAGGCTGTTGACTCATTACATTGAAAAAACAGGGCTAAGTAGGCATGTTTTTGTTCCAAAAACCAAGCTTAATACTAGCAAACATGTTTTTTCTGTAGCTGTACCCATAGTCTGGAATCAACTCCCTATCATTTAAAAAAAACTGAAGACTTATTTATTTGAAATCGCATTCCCACCCTAACTTTAGCCGGCTCCTTGCTCTAATGACGACTCTTGCTTGTCTCTGTTAATGATTTTGCCAAATGATTCTTGTATGTTGCGCCTCTGAGCTGAGATTCCTGGGGATGTAGACGCTATAGAAGTTTATTTTTATTACATTACAGCCAGGCCCACAATTTTATTTGGAATAATTCGTAGGCTATGAGTAAGGAACAAACTGCCTGGGGCCTTCTCAAAATTAATGCAACATGCTTAGTAATATTTTGTAGTGTTTTAATTACAACATTCTTCTGTATCATGAATTAGGATACGTTGAAAATGCATTCATTTGTAATAGTACTATCTGGTATCTCTAAAACAAAAAACATTGTTTAGACTGTATAGGGCCTGTAAGTTTCACGCCTTGTTTTCGATCTGGAGTCATCTGGTGACATCGACTCCATTTACGCGAGCTTAAATAATGGGGATGTTTTTGGTTGTAATCATCGGAGTTTCTCCAAATCGTGTTCTCTTTTCCAGTTTCCAACAGATGATCACAAGTGGGAACAACTTTGAATGTTCGTAGTAATCGCGCACATTAATCGAATTGTTATCACGGTTTGACGATCCTCGGCATGGTAGCGACTTTGACGACAATGATAAGTATGCGTTTTTGCACCCAGTACGACAAGTTGTTGAACTAATGCATACTTTTTGGTGATTGTGTGCATTTAGGTAACTTTTCAGATATAAATAGTTACCGAACTGTTTTGAAATAACAACTTATAACATTTTAACATTCGCGGTTTTTATGACAAGTGATGATCCGTTGACTCTTGTTTTAACTCCCGTTTCTTACACCATTGTTAATCATGTTACGTAATCCACAGGGGAGACTCGGAGGGTTGGTGCAATTTTCACTTAAACCCAATTTTTGGCAAGGTAACGCATATATATACTAGATCATTTTGTACAGATATGTTCCTTATTATATCATATATATTAGAATGTATATTCAGCGATTTCCTAACTATTGTAGTATTTATGATATTGTCCATTACCTGACCCCTTCTCAACTGCATCAATCTGCCCTGTGTATGAGGTGGGTTGGCGCACCCCCTGGGGTAAATCCAGGACAAAATCCCCTTGGACAAAATCCCCTCTGGATAGAATCCCCTTAATTAACCCTGAGGGGATTTGGAATGTCTGTTGTGTGACAACAAATATTTAGGACCACATATTGAGTATAACCATATTTTACTGATCACCTAAAACATAAATACATTTTGAGCAAACGCAACTTGACCATAAAATTAATTACAGACACATCAGTAAATAAAACATATCAACAAAAGTATAGTTCATTTCCATCCGATGCAGTGTCCAATACCCTTCAGGGTGTCCTCCACAGACTTGTATGGAACACAACTTGACCACAAAAAGAATCACAGACACATCAGTAAATAAGACATTAGAATCAACAAAAAACTGTCAGTATCTGAGTTGGTGTACCTCGGGATGTAACGGCCTGGTCTTTCATCACGGCACGTAGCTTAATGGTTGATACTGCATCTGGATTGGCATCGTGACTGTGTGATAAATGTCTGGTAACTCTCTGGATCTCTGGTAACTGCTCCCTTACAGCCGAGACCTCTACGGCTAGAGCACTCCCATCGCATGGTCGTCTTGGCCTTGTTCTTCTGGGTGTACATATGCCCATCTAGTAGTAGCTTGAGGCCGCCTTTCTGGCTCTGTATGACTTCCATGGCTGTAGACTTATCATAGACTGAATGGGTAATGATGCTCATTTAGTTTCCCTGGTATTTGAACCATTCTTCCATACAGGTATTTAAACAGGTCCTTCCACATGAATACAGATGGCCAATAGCAATTACATGGCTTCCTACACAGAGATGATCCCCATAGCAATTAATGGCTTCAATTACAATTGATTTAGCAAATCTGAGGTTTTTAACAGTGTCAGAGTAATAAATTAAAACTGTGAATGCCGTTTTGAGAAAGTTTGGAAAGTAACTGAAGTTATAGTTTTGAGTATTAATTTGTATTATGATATTGAACAATCTAAAATTAATGTGTTTATTATTAAAATGTGTTGGCAACTTGACAAATGTGTTCCCTTAGGTATTCCAAAAATAGTTTCGAGTAGGCATGTATGATTATATTTAAAGTATCATCCAAAATAATTATGAAGGGGATTTTGTCCAATTTTTCCATAAGGGAAGGGGATTCTGTCCGGAGGTGATTTTGTCTGAGGGGATTCTGTCCGGTTACCCCCTGGGGTATGTTGGCGCATCACATTAAACGCACATGGATTCGTTTCAAATAATTATTTATTCAATCCAAGGCACTGAAAAGAACATATAAAAGATGTTTTTTGAGCATCAAACATCAGGGTCACATTTGTGCATCAAACATCAGGGTCACATTTGTGCATCAAACATCAGGTCACATTTGAGCATCAAACATCAGGTCACATTTGAGCATCAAACATCAGGTCATATTTGTGCATCAAACATCAGGTCACATTTGTGCATCAAACATCAGGTCACATTTGTGCATCAAACATCAGGGTCATATCTGTGCATCAAACATCAGGTCACATTTGAGCATCAAACATCAGGTCACATTTGAGCATCAAACATCAGGTCACATTTGTGCATCAAACATCAGGTCACATTTGTGCATCAAACATCAAATAACATTTGAGCATCAAACATCAGGTCACATTTGAGCATCAAACATCAGGTCACATTTGTGCATCAAACATCAGGTCACATTTGTGCATCAAACATCAGGTCACATTTGTGCATCAAACATCAGGTCACATTTGTGCATCAAACATCAGGTCACATTTGTGCATAAAACATCAGGGTCACATTTGTGCATCAAACATCAGGTCACATTTGAGCATCAAACATCAGGTCACATTTGTGCATCAAACATCAGGGTCACATTTGTGCATCAAACATCAGGTCACATTTGAGCATCAAACATCAGGTCACATTTGAGCATCAAACATCAGGTCACATTTGTGCATCAAACATCAGGTCACATTTGAGCATCAAACATCAGGTCACATTTGTGCATCAAACATCAGGTCACATTTGTGCATCAAACATCAGGGTCACATTTGAGCATCAAACATCAGGTCACATTTCAGCATCAAACATCAGGTCACATTTGTGCATCAAACATCAGGTCACATTTGTGCATCAAACATCAGGTCACATTTGAGCATCAAACATCAGGTCACATTTGAGCATCAAACATCAGGTCACATTTGCGCATCAAACATCAGGTCACATTTATGCCATAAATAATATGGATCGCAATGCACCAGTACATTCTTTGTGCGATAATTTGCTGTAGATGTTTAATTTATTGAACCAAACAATCCCCAGCTTGTACGGTGCAGTGACAGAGTTTGTGGAAACAGTGCGGGGATTACATGCCGTAGCACTTGCCAATGTTGGCAAGTTTAACCTGCCCACCGGGTTAAACCCGGGTTGGGCTAAACCGACATTTTGGGTTAAACTAGGTTAAACCTGGGTTAAACTATTTTTCAGGCATATTTTACCAAAATATGAAAGAATAAAGCAGGCGAAGAGTTATATAACTTCATTATCAATATGAAACAGAAGAACGACATAGTTAACCATCATGGTACTTAGAAGTATACCTCTGTAGAAATGTCACATATTGTTTTTGTGTCATCTTTCATACACAACAGTTTTGTTGCCATCTTATCTTAAGACAAACTGACAAATGTTCACCAGTCTAACTCCACAGAACCACAAAGTTCTCTGTAACATGTCACAAGCTTCATTCGTCAAACCCCGTCTATTACAAAGTTTGGTCTGGATAGCTTCAAAGTTTGAGAAAATCCTCTCAGTTGAGGCTGAACTTGATGAGAGACGGAGCAACACGATGGCCAGATCACAGTTTTGTGTTCACCAACTTGATGAGAGACGGAGCAACACGATGGCCAGATCACAGTTTTGTGTTCACCAACTTGATGAGAGACGGAGCAACACGATGGCCAGATCACAGTTTTGTGTTCACCAACTTGATGAGAGACGGAGCAACACGATGGCCAGATCACAGTTTTGTGTTCACCAACTTGATGAGAGACGGAGCAACACGATGGCCAGATCACAGTTTTGTGTTCACCAACTTGCATGTTCTCTTGACAAGTCCACCGCACACTTGGCTCCAGCCTCTCAATACAACTGGCTTGGAATGTGACTTCAGGAATGGTTCTGCCTCAGCCTGGAAACTGCAGAGATGGGTCATGAGATGAGGATCCTATGTGAGAAGTTGCTCATGATGTGACTGGACTTGGTCAGGTGTGAGTTTCTGACCACTGTACTTTGGATGCATACTGTAGGCAAGGCATTGGCCTGGCCATGAGTCAGTGGTGGCTCTGGTAACTGGTTTCACTACGGGGGTAGAGGAGAATCCATCTGTTGGCAGTGAATACAAGTGCTGCTTCCTGAGAGGGTGGATTACCATATTCCAGTATCCAGGCCTCTGTACACTAACCTGCAAGCTGACACCAGGCTCTACTGGTGTGGGTTGTCTGATTAGAATCACAACACTTCTTCAGAAGAAGACTCAGCTGGTAGTCAATGGCACTGTCAGCTGTGAGGTCAATAAAGGCAATTTATGGCTATGAAAGCCTATGACTAATTGATTAAAGTTACTTTTATTACAGACTTCCTGGCCTGGTTTAAACAAATAAAAGGAGTATATGGTTTGAACTGGTAACTAGTACAAGTGCATAAGGTGGATATTAACTTGGAGTTTCTGGTGGCTATCTGAATGGAAACCTTTGTAGCTTTAGTGCATTCAGTATGCAGAAAGGTTGTTTCAGTCAATAAAAGGACACACCTTTAGCATGATTATCATTATAGTGATAGCTAGACACACTGACAGACTTATTTAAAGAGCAATTGTCATATTTTATTACATCCATCATCAATCCACATGCCAACTTTATTAGTATTGAGAATACCCCACTAATAATATCACCCTGAGTTCTCAGATAGAGTAAAGGATAGTTCAACCCAGGTTTAACCCTGGTTAAACCAGTAAAATCCTGGTTTAACCTAGGTTTAACCCACTGGGCTGGGCAAAACCAGTTTAAACCCCAACCATGCTTCTTGCTACTGAAAACATCGTTTGCTAGGTGCGATTCACGAATGTTTAATAATATAATTTTTTGTTACTTATTACTACCCTAACTCCAAGTGAGAAATGTGGAATGAAAGTAAGAAAACACTGTTGTTAAACTCAACATTGTCACGTCGATGACTGTAGTAATAAGACTCTGTTTCTTGTTCGGATTCAACCCAATCTGAAATGTAAATTTCAGTGTTTCATTCGTGCTGATGACATAATGATAGTGTAGCTGCATTACTTGTGTATGTCATTCGACACCAGTTCATCTGTTTCGTTTATTATTCGTATATATATATTACTGACATAACTATAAAACTATGGTCTACGTAGCAATTCGAAACAAACACAATAAGTAGTATGTTGTTATAACCAAAATACCATGAGTTTAATAAGGTATAACATTCCGGGCACGGATGATGCAGGCGCCAACCCACACCAACAAAAACCTGCCCCGACCAGGCCAGCCACGTTTTACATGACACAACACAAAAACATTGTGAGGCAATAGGACTTTGTTCCCTCCATGATTCTCTGGGATTGTGCATAAAGTGATTGGCCTTCACTTGGTGGAACCACAACATGATTAGTGCATTAGTGATTGGCCTTCACTTGGTGGAACCACAACATGATTAGTGCATTAGTGATTGGCCTTCACTTGGTGGAACCACAACATGATTATTGCATTAGTTTTCCAATGAATCAAAAAATTCAACCCAACCCCCATGCGCTACCCGCCCCGGTCTCCCCTATGTTATATTTCATATTTTAATATGTACTGGTTCATGTTACATTAACTAAATATTATTATCAATTTCATTTAGACGGAAAAAAATTCGGGATCAAAAACAAATCTCAGTATATGACCGCCGTCGACTGCTGTCTGGCTCTTTATCTACATTTTAAATTTCCCTGATGTATAATTCATATATAAAACTAAAATGACAGCGCCATAACACAATTAAGAAAGCTACAATAAACCGATAACCTAAACATCAACAACTGTTTCCTGGCTTCCGCACTGCTAAAATCAGTGGGCAATAATTGTGCATGTCGCCAGTCGGCTCCACTCGCGCGGAATCTCGCCGTCTCGTGAGTTTGTGACACACTTACAGGCCCTATTGGGATGAATACAAATAGCCGAGTGCAGACACACATGTATATTCCACGTACACAAAAATCAATATGAAAGTGAGTGAGTCGTACTGTATGAGAGTTGTACTGCTTGCATCAGTCGCTGGGTAATACTCTCACAAGCAAATTAAATGGAGGGCTCATTACTATCTGAATTTATGAAAAAGGATCATGCCACAGAACAGGTCCTGTGCTGATATATAATATTGTATTCTTTGTCTTACTGTGAAACAATTTACCAAGAAAGTGATTGCATTTGTTGACGGAATATTAATGTTTATAAAAAATATGCACACTTTTATTACATATATATTTGATATTTAATTATTAACAATAGTATTAAGAAGATTTTATAAACTGTGATTGAATATCGATGCCACAAGGGCTATTTTTGGAGCTGGGAGAATGTATTAATGTATTAAAATGATGTATTCGTTTCCAAGTTTCTCATGTAATAATTAATAGAACGTTCTTAAGACTACATACTAACTTTTTTGAAGGTATACTGCCCACCAAATTGTGTTTAGTAAGCCCATAAGAATGGTCACAATTTGATGGCAGGACCATGGGTGCATGTTCAAATCTTCTTCTCTTGGCTTGGGGATCGAAGATTCAAGAAGGCAGTGGCCCATGTCTGCTGTTGACTGACCAGGCCTATCCTGGACAGGCAGATTTTGTTGCAGCGGCTGCAGGGGAAGGTCTGGTTGCAGGAGGGTGCTGTTGGGTTTTTCTTCTCCTTTTCTCATCTATGTATTCTCTCCATCCTCTTTCGAAAGTGTATGCGCATTGTTTCACTTTCCGTCTTCAGGCAACGCGATCTGAACCATCTTGGGCAGGCGGGTTTTCTCCATTCTGGAGACACGGTCTGTCCACTGCAGCTGTATCTGGAGAAGTGTAGCCTCCATGCCGATGCTCTTTGCTGTCTCCAGCACCTCGATGTTTGTGACAAAGTCATTCCAATGGATGTGGAGGATAGTGCCAAGACATCGCTGGTAGAACTGTTTAAGGATGCGCATATGACCACGGTAGGTCACCCATGATCCTACGCCATACAGGAAGGCGGACAGGACGACGGCTCTGCAGACACTCACTATTGTGTCTGTTCTGAGGCTATAACTGTTCCATACACACTTGCACAGTCTGCCGAAGGCGCTGTTTGCTTTGGACAACCCATTGTCAACTTCTTTGTCGATCTCCACCCCAGATGAGATCACACACCCCAGGTAGCTGCTCAAATAGTAAGTTCAAATAGAAAGTTAGAAATGACTTCTCCCACTAATTCCAGGTAGACGAACAGAGTATGTACCATTAAAGTTCTAACAAGTTTGTAAACTTGTGCATAGTAATATTACCGTAATGTCTGCACCCTAAAAATAATTATTTTTCTGTACAGTGTGTACCGTATTTTTGGGACTCCAATTATTTGTATTTCTGACGAGAGTGTACCCACTTTTTCCCCTGATACTGACGCACAAATAAAAACAGTGTATCAAAACCGGTGTATTACAATCACATCTGCTCTGACGTAAACAACACATACTTGGATGATGTAACTGCAGTATCACCAGCAACGATGTCGCCATTCTCTCAGCTACCAGCTGGTCTTAGTACGTTGTTGCCCTGAGGCAATGTATCAGTTTTATACTTTTTGGTTGGTCTATTGCCATATTTGAAAAAACTACAGTCAATGCAAAATCAGTGCTGCTGTATCAAGTTAGTGTATATAAATATTTATTTCATATATTTTTTCTGTACATGGTCTGTTGGATACAACATCTTAACATCGGTGGTGAAGAATTTTTGTGTGTGGAAAAGTTGAAATAATCCATCCAATAAAGGGTTAATACATTTAGGAAGTGTCACAATATACATCTAAAAATCCTAGCTGCAGTTCCCTAATGTTTGGTTGTAATGTACAAAACTGCATGATCTCTTGACTGTCTGCATTGTCCCAAGACTTGCACATCATTTCACGTATAGCTGATGTTTTAATCTGCAGTATGCTTAGTAGGAAAGTGAAAAATAACTCATGGTTTGATTTTATCGAGGGCTCAAGGACCCACTGGCCTCTAGATTCACTGCCGGGCCCCTAATAAGTTCATGTCAAGGGGTCCAGCTGGCTCATTAATTAAAAGGACGTAGTCTGTTCCAAGTTTTTCACGTATTAATTAATATGTTCTTAAGATTATACTAACTTTGTTGAAGGTATACTGCCCACCAAATTGTGTCCCTTCTAGGCACCTGCTAAATTGGCAGATGCTCTGATTGCTTACAAAGTTGCAGTCTTCAAGCCAATTGGCACTTCTTGTCGTTCTTGGGAGTAATGTCAAATTTCTGACAAAAACATTTGTACTAAATTTAGAAAACGATGTGCACTCGATAGTTTAGCCACTCAAAAAATAGTTAGTAGCAAGGTAATAGACGAGGTAACCATGGTGAAGTTACAAAGCCAGGTTAATAAAACGGGGACGACATGACATCAGAATTCGTTCGTGTCCCTAAATATTGGGACAGTGAACCTGAGAATTCTTTCTGTGCACTGTATGTTTTGGGACAGCTGATAATTTAATTATTTTTAAGTGTCCCAAAACTTAACGGTCGTTATGGTAGTATAGTTTTTTATGGATAAGATATAGCTCTATACAGCTGTATATAGTTATATAGCAAGTATGCAAAGTTTAAAACCCATAAACCAATTGCTGTTGTAATATTTAGTACTCGTAAGTATAAAATGTCATTTATAAACATTTCATATTCTAAATTTGGTATGGTAAACAGGATATGAATTACATCATCCAGTATCCATGTAAACAGAAGATAGCACACAAAATATTGCTCAAGTGATCTGAACCCCAGGAGCTGGTGACTAAGATAGCCTACACCAGCACTGGGGGGAGACTGGGCAGAAGTCAGCAGACAGAGATAATCACTGAATCAGAGTTTATGACTGTCTCTGATAAATCAGAACCCCCACCTACCTTGTAGAACCATACCAGTGCAGATAACTAGGGCAGTCAGTGGTTAATGCTGCAGGCTGCTTCTAAGCCTGGCCAGCTGGTATCAAATGGCAGGCGAAACATCCTGTGTAACTTATAAAAAAAAGCCAGATATCTGTAGTAGACTACCACTGTAGCAGTTGTAGTAGTCCCAATGGCTGCAATGGGAAGTCATGCAGCTCAACGTTTTGTTCTTGTCGTTGTTTACTGTCACCCAGGGAGGGGCACAAAGCCGTGTATGTGCCATGTGTGGTTGTACAGGACCGGATACCACTAGTGCTAAATAGAAGTCTAATATTGTGTGTACGTGTGTGTGTGTGTGTGTGTGTGTGCATATTTGAGCAATGTTCCAATCGCAGGTTTCACATCTGTTCTAAGTCTACCTACTATTATTACACAAATGCTGCATACATCTCAGTCTCTTATATCAAGTTTTATAATTTCATGATACATCATTACCCTGGTATTGGCTTTAATGGATTAACAATATATAACATAAATTAGGCAACTTTTGCTTACTGGCTGAAATGATTAGCAGCATCTGTCTCATTGGTTCTCCCCTGGGGTGAGGCGAAGGGTTAAGGTTCAGTAGGAGGACAACTAATCTGGACCATTTTAATAAGATTACTCACATTAGTTTGCATTGTTAAAAATCTAATTTCCTCATATGTTCTTGTTGTCTTGGCTAGTTAGTGATTTAAATTATAAATATTTTTTGGTATCCGGGAGAATTAGTATAGACTATTTGATAATGTCACTTTATTTTAACAAATCACAATTCATGAGAGTAGTCACCGGCGTGGTTTCTGCTGCATCTAGGTTTCTGCTGCTTTTTATTTCTCACATTAGATACATCTTTAGACTTTTACTTGGATATATGATCACTGGGAGCAAGACGTCTACAAACTTGGTACAAAATTATTTTTCTCAAATTAATATGAAGCAAACAGGTTCTTGAGACCTGTTGTGATAGCGAATGCCATATCGGTGATGGTGAAGTAAACATCCGTAATATTTCAAATTATTCGACAAAATTGTAATCAACCATTTACATTAATCACTGGTCACAGGAAAGTTTTTGAACAGCCCACTGTGTTTATAGAGTTAATGCATTGCGTCTTGTCGTACAGTAATGATTTTGAGCATGATGTGACAGAAACCGAGTGTATCCGTTTGGCATGTGAAATGATATCATTGTACAAATATTGTAATTTGTATTTAACTAAAAACAACTTCTTTGATGCACATTGTTTACTTGCCATTGATGAAATAACTTAATAAGTGGTTCTGATTAATAATATCGATACATCGCAGAAAGATTTCTTTAACTTTTGGTGAAAACTGCATATTATGACTGCATACGGCACAAAACCGAGTGGATAAGTATACTGATCTGACAGCCACATTTGAATAAGAAATTAATGTGCTTTAAGTTTAATTGTGAGCATTCGTTGGACATTTTATGGTAGCAGTACCGTGACCTCGGCAAACTTGTTTCGGAACTCACCCACGCTGGTAGCTCGTCCACCCTGGCCAGTATTGCACGCTGTTCATTCCCCGACGCTGCATCCCGCGAAAATGACCTCTTTGCATCTTTACTTTTGCGTAATTCTTCGTTGCCAATGTAGAAGAAGAGCGCCAACAGAATCCAACTGGAGCTGAATCTGAAGTAGCCCAACGTCCATACGCTCAGCAGAAAGCCGGCCGTTTTAAAGTATTTCATCAACAACGACATCAACTGCACCCCCTGCGTCTCTGTCCGAGCCCTGGGGACAGTTTGGCCAGGTTCCTGGTCTGGAGAGTTACCACTGGCATCCTTGTCCGACTCCATGTTTCACTAAAGTCGGAGTTATTTGGATGCAAAACTGAGGCAAACCCGTAAAACACACCTGGCCGATCTAACTCACGTATTTGTCAACAGAGGACGTCCCATCTTGGAATCGTTCAGTTTATTCGAACACAATTCTCGGATTTAATTAACAAATCCGTTAATGAAATGTGCTTAAAATGCAAAACTTAGTCATTGCATAAAATAGTAGGATACTATTTTCGAAAATTGCAGCATTTTGACAGAACGCGTGGGCGTGGTTAAGTTACAGGAACATCCACCCCTCCGCCGCTCCAACTGTTCAATAGACTCGTCCACGATACTACTAAAGTGTAACCTAAGACTCGGTATCTGGAACGTGATGCAGCTGGAACGTCTTAGCTGTGAAAACAGTAGTTAATCGTGTATTACATTTAAAAACATAAATGGAGTCCAGTTCACATATAAAATAAAAAAAAGCATATTGAAAATGCAGGTATTTGTTCTCCGTTGTGGTTTTGTAATTACTCCTGCTGGTATATATAATTCAATTTTATTTTTAGAAGTATTATGCTGTCAGAATTACTGCCCAGTTTTCAATTGTAGGATACCACATTCTTTCTAATTATACATGTATTTAAGTTTGTTGAGAGTAATCCAATATTAATTATCATTGTACCTGATGTCGTTCTGCCAGTATTATGGTTGGACTTTGTTATTCTGCCACTATTACGGCCGGACCTAATGCCATTCTGCCAGTATTATGGTTGTATATCATGTCGTTCTCTCAGCATTATGGTTGTACATAATGTCGTTGTGCCAGTATTATGGTTTTACCTGATATTGTTCTGTCAATATTATGGCTGTACCTGATGTAATGCTGCGAGTATTATTTCTTTCCTTATGTTGTGGACCGAGTCTGAAATAAACTTATCTTAATGTCTTTCTGCCAGTATTATGATTCTACCCGATATAATTCTGCCAGAATTATGGCTGAATCTGATGTAATTCTGCCAGTATTATGGTTGGACCGACATCATTCTGCCAGTATTATGGCTGGACCTGATGTAGTTCTGCCAGTTGGACCTGATGTCATTCTGCCAGATTTATGGTTGGACCTGATGTAGTTCTGCCAGTATTATGGTTGGACCTGGTCATTCTGCCAGTATTATGGTTGGATCTGATGTAATTCTGCCAGTATTATGATTGGATCAGATGTAATTCTGCCAGTATTATGGTTGGACAAAACGTAATTGATTGGATCAGATGTAATTCTGCCAGTATTATGGTTGGACAAGATGTAATTCTGCCAGTATTATGATTGGATCAGATGTAATTCTGCCAGTATTATTGTTGGACCTGATGTAATTCTGCCAGTATTATGGTAGGATCTGATGTAATTCTGCCAGTATTATGGTTGGACAAGATGTAATTCTGCCAGTATTATGGTTGGACCTGATGTAATTCTGCCAGTATTGTTATTGGACCTGATGTAATACTGCCAGTACAGTCGCGCCTCGTTATAACGCGGTAGTCGGGGTCCACGAAATGAATCTGCGTTATAAACGAGGCGCGTTCCCATATCTGCCGTCAGGGGCGCTACGACGACGACCGACATCGCTGCTGCACGAAGAACGCCATCGAAGCCAACCAAAGTGTGCACGTCGCGCAGTCTATACGCAGTTTATGAAGCTTATTAAACTGCCAGCCAATGTCAGTGTGTAGTCTGTTTAAATGTCGTACACTGTTGAACTGAATAAAATACATGAATTGTGTACCGTTTTTAAATAAACAACGGACCAACAAGCCACGGTCAACTGAACGATAATATGGTACCGTTGACGTAATATCTAAAATAATGACCTGGCACTCAGCAGCCGAATACGCACATGATTTGAGAAACGCTGTGTTAGAGTTGATTAAGAATTTAAATCTATAAGTACGCTCACAATTGGCTTAACTTCGTCTTTCAATCAATATCAAAATACCAATTTAGATAGCACATTTACCGTGCCGAACAATATTACGATTCACCAATTCATATGCGGTTGACGAATTACTATTTTGGCGCACCAGTACAGGCAGTAGCTTTGCGTTCATCGCAGCGAAAAGCTAATATTTGTTACGCAATGTTAGCTTACTGATCTTGCCTACTAAGCTGTATTAAAACGTATTTAACCCATTCTTAAGCAAGGCGTATTTGTGAATTTCAATTACAGTTTACAAGCCGCCCGGCGCCGAAACCAGGCGAACTGGCGATCCACGGAAGCCATGAGCATGACTAGCAGATTGGAAACGATTCGTTTGATGTCGGCGCAAAACAAACAATACTTCGCTCCACATTTACTGTTCCTAAAGTTAAAACTGACCATAATTATAGTCAAAGAAACTTTGATAGCATTAATTGGCAGTGCAGAATAAACAACGGCAACGTAGTGACGCGCCTCACACTTGATTCGTTGCAGTTGTACGTCAACGTTAAATTTATTGTCCGCCAACTAGTCTTTCAACATACACATGCCGTGGACAAAGACGGGGATAACTTCACATAAAACAATTGACAGTTATTACCGTGTTAATATAGTTTGTCATAGCGCCCATTTCCCCCTGGCGGCAGAAATTCGGGGTCCACGACCGACCGCGTTATAACCGAATCCGCGTTATAACGAGGCGTGACTGTATTATGATTGGACCTGCTATTATATGGACAGTGTTGTGGCTTGAACTGTTAGTTCTGCCAGTATTATGGTTTTGTTAGTATTAATGTTTGACCACCTGTTTGTGTCAGTAGTATGGTACGTCAATATGTTATAATAATGATGGTCTTGATATGAATCTTTTGAACAGACTTGATATGGTGCAGTGTTTAATGATGTTTATGCTGCTGCTCATCTTCTATTATTTAGTCTGTGTAGCAGTGTTGACCAAGTTGACCTCCCTTGTAGACACCACAGAATGACATTGAAGAAACATCATTGTTATTTGACAACTCCCCCAATGTTTTATCCACCCCTTGGGTCATCTCAAAACATGTATGTCAACCAAGTCAGTGCAACTCTGGGCCGTCTGATGCCATATTTACAATTATTTTGGCACATAATGGTCAGATTGATACTATTGTCAATGTAGCTCCTTGTTTCAGTTTACTATAATTATTCAAAGTATGGTATGCCTGTACAAAGGTACACCAATTAAATAACGTTTAGAATTGCACAGAGTAGTTTTGAGACAACCCATAAATAAATGACAAGAAAAGCAATTAAAATCATTTCAACATTCGGCGTTTAGTAAAATAAATACAATATGATCAACACACACTTCCCCTTGTGGCACTGTGGCAAACAACACTACACGCAGTGTCACTTGACCCACTACATGCAATGTTACATGACCCACTATATGCAGTGTTACATGACCCACTACATGCAGTCACGTGACCCAATGCATGCAGTGTCACATGACACACAAAATGCAGTGTCACATGACCCACTACATGCAGTGTCACATGACCCACTACATGCAGTGTTACATAAACCACTACATGCAGTCACATGACCCAATGCATGCAGTGTCACATGACCCACTACACAAAGTGAAGTGTCACTATAAAATGTAGCAAAATAGTACTATTGATATATTTACAAAGAGAAAACTTGTTTAACTGAAACGGGAATGAAGCTTTAAAGAGTGGGTTGACTTCCTAAATATTTATTAGTGTGTATAAATGTAAACAAAGTGACCAATCGTCTCCCCCATCAGTGTCTGTGCCACACATCTACACGAAATGTCGCTCTCCTCACGCTGCCTGACACATGATGCCATGAAACATAAACGCCTGAAGAAACCAAGAATACACTCGCATTGCAACTGCAAGGCAGAAACAAAGCCAGAATCGCACAAATGCTATTTACAATATTTCACATAATTTCACGCCATCGTATCCGGCCTCTAGGGCTGCTAATGAATGAAACACAATCAGAATCGCCCCGAATATCCAACAAATTAATTAACCCCACCCGCAAATAGCTGACGTCCCAACTTGTATGTGCACATTCAAACGCCGGGGTTATACCCCCATGTACATGCCGGTAGTATCCATGTCAACAGTGATGCACACTGTCCATAAAACATGTTGAATTAAAACTGCACTGCAGGTCTTCCCTCACTGCTAGCCTTTGCCATTGCCCAGTGTGGGAAGACAGGAGGATGCCTTCCCAAGGAACAGGCAGGGATAAGAGGCAGAGATAACACTGTGAACCAGCAACAAGAAATGTGTCCCTCCCAACCCATGTATAAAAATTCCATTGTCATTGTCCGTTGGCTGTGAGCAGACCCCACTTGCGCCTCTCCAGCAAGACATCCTGGGAGTATAACGGCGACACTGTAGGTGTGAATATCACGCCTGTGAGCAGAGACATCGTGTGTGCGTAAGGTCGTTGTAGTATAACAGGAGTGGCGGCAAATAAGATGCAGCATATTGACTGGCGTTGATTTATAAACAGAGTCTCAAAAGTTGCTGCCTGTTACCTCATGCCCGATCTGACGTGGATACTGAGCAGCTTCCTGTTGTCATGGAAACACCCAGGGCAAGGACCAGCCGTCAAGAAGACCCCGGAAACTCAGATGAACAGGCCGTGTACTGTCACTAAAGTCAACACAGCCGCAGAATTGTTCTTGTAGAAACAACGGCAATATCCTCTTGTGGTGTATCGTCAGTATTCAGACAGTCTGCTACATGTGATGGCTGCGGCATTGCTGCGGTCAGTGGTAACTTGACCACTTGAGGTTGTTGACTCGTCCACTTGTGTCCACCACTACACCATGTCTGCTGCCGTAGCGGGCAGTTATGATGGCTACAGCTGCTGCTGTAGCGGGCGGTTATGATGGCTACCGCTGCTGCTGTAGTGGGTGGTTGTGATGGCTACCGCAACTAGTCTTCAACCTAAACAACATAACCCAGTATTACTGTCAGTAGCAGCTTTATGAGGAGGTTTAAAAGAGGCAGTTTAACTAACTTAACGTCCACCTTAAAATTGCATTTTATATGGGGTAAGATAAAGAAAAATTATATTTTTTTGAATCTTATGATGCTTTGTTCAAATAATTATTGTATGTCAAGTTTGTTTGTAAAATATAACATCGGATGATTGCACGGACTACCATACTGCCAATGCCTCTGCAATGTACAACAAATTACAGTGGCTCCTACTAAGACAAATAAGTCGTTGTCGTAGGAGCCACTCGTTATATCAAATTCAGCTCAGTGACGTGTGACTCACCTGTGAAGGAAGTGAGTCTGCCCTAGATGTATCGGTATGTGTCCTTCTCTCCGTCTACTCGCTCCAGATACTCCTTCTCTATGAGGATGTCTATACACTTCTACAACCAACGTCACACCACATGTAAGTATCAATGGCCCCAGATACTCCTTCTCTATGAGGATGTCTATACACTTCTACAACCAACGTAACACCACATGTGAGTATCACTGGCCCCAGATACTCCTTCTCTATGAAGATGTCTATACACTTCTACAACCAACGTCACACCACATGTAAGTATCACTGGCTCCAGATACTCCTTCTCTATGAGGATGTCTATACACTTCTACAACCAACGTCACACCACATGTAAGTATCACTGGCCCCAGATACTCCTTCTCTATGAGGATGTCTATACACTTCTACAACCAACGTCACACCACATGTGAGTATCACTGGCCCCAGATACTCCTTCTCTATGAAGATGTCTATACACTTCTACAACCAACGTCACACCACATGTGAATATCACTGGCCCCAGATACTCCTTCTCTATGAAGATGTCTATACACTTCTACAACCAACATCACACCACATGTGAATATCACTGGCCCCAGATACTCCTTCTCTATGAAGATGTCTATACACTTCTACAACCAACGTCACACCACATGTGAATATCACTGGCCCCAGATACTCCTCTATGAAGATGTCTATACACTTCTACACCCAACGTCACACCACATGTGAATATCACTGGCCCCAGATACTCCTTCTCTATGAAGATGTCTATACACTTCTACAACCAACGTCACACCACATGTAAGTATCACTGGCCCCAGATACTCCTTCTCTATGAGGATGTCTATACACTTCTACAACCAACGTCACACCACATGTGAGTATCACTGGCCCCAGATACTCCTTCTCTATGAAGATGTCTATACACTTCTACAACCAACGTCACACCACATGTGAATATCACTGGCCCCAGATACTCCTTCTCTATGAAGATGTCTATACACTTCTACAACCAACGTCACACCACATGTAAGTATCACTGGCCCCAGATACTCCTTCTCTATGAGGATGTCTATACACTTCTACAACCAACGTCACACCACATGTGAGTATCACTGGCCCCAGATACTCCTTCTCTATGAAGATGTCTATACACTTCTACAACCAACGTCACACCACATGTGAATATCACTGGCCCCAGATACTCCTTCTCTATGAAGATGTCTATACACTTCTACAACCAACGTCACACCACATGTGAGTATCACTGGCCCCAGATACTACTTATTTATGAAGATGTCTATACACTTCTACAACCAACGTCACACCACATGTGAATATCACTGGCCCCAGATACTCCTTCTCTATGAAGATGTCTATACACTTCTACAACCAACGTCACACCACATGTGAGTATCACTGGCCCCAGATACTCCTTCTCTATGAAGATGTCTGTACACTTCAACAAACAAACGTCACACCACATGTAAGTATCACTGGCCCCAGATACTACTTATTTATGAAGATGTCTATATACTTCAACATACCAACGTCACACCACACGTAAACTATGTCACTTGCA
This sequence comes from Paraescarpia echinospica, assembly GCA_020002185.1. Classification (NCBI taxonomy): domain Eukaryota; kingdom Metazoa; phylum Annelida; class Polychaeta; order Sabellida; family Siboglinidae; genus Paraescarpia; species Paraescarpia echinospica. The sequence continues at coordinate 48,138,467 of CM034533.1, read as the reverse complement.
AACTCACACTAACAATGCAGTCAGAATAGTGTCTTATTTACAACGATCACAACTTGTCATTTGACCAGAGAATGTGCCAACCTTGAAATTAAATTTAATATTCACCTTCGAGTTAATATTGTTCTTCCGCAACTGTGAAATCAGGGTAAACATACTTCTACTGATGTTTTGAGGTACTTGTATACAATAAGTTTCAACATAACTGTAGTTAAGTATACTGACTTGGCCCTAACCCTGTTTGAAATACACATTTGGTTTGCTAGACATGTACACATGGTGGATAAACCATTATTAAATTAGTTTCCACCACCCCAGTAGGAGGCAGTGTATGTCACACATTTTCTCTCACAAATTCAAAATCTTGTGCAGCCATTATAAAATATAGACAGCTGAGGATACAGAATGTCACATTCATTATATAAACATTTGGTGATCCAGAGAACATGTTTATTTGATAAGGTTGTTAAGTTACCTCCAACAATTCCTAACAAATGTAACATAATCTGGAATATACACAAGTTCAAAAGAAAACATGTTTGTGCATAATCTAGATAAAGGCTGCATACGTCTAGAGCTGAGCCCTAGACATATGCAGTCTAGGGTGTGGTGACTGGCCCACCTTTATGATGGGGACAGAGAGACCCACCTTCACCTTTATGATGGGGACAGAGAGAGACCCACCTTTATGATAGGAACGCGGGGCTTGAAGCGGGCAGACAGTTGGTTGAGAACTTCCCCAAGCAGCTGCTGGTGCTTCAACACCTTCCGCATCTTCATGATACGCACAATGGCAGCCTGCAACACACAACCTCTCTAGTACGCACATTCACAGGCTGAAACACACAACCTCTCTAGTACACACACCGACAGCCTGCAACACACAACCTCTCTAGTACACACACTGACAGCCTGCAACACATAACCTCACTATGACACCCTGCAAAACAAGAAAACTCTCTAGTACACACAATGACAGCTTGCAACACACAACCTCTCCAGTACACACAATGACAGCCTGCAACACACAACCTCACTAGTACACACAATGACAGCCTGCAACGCACAATGTTTCTTATATGCATAATGTAGCTTGCAACACACCTCTCCACTATGTACACTAGGTCTGCAACACATACAACATTCAATCCCTCTCTAGTACATACAGTATGCATGTAACTTGCCGTCAGTCCAAACCTTCTTGTATGACACTGAAGATATTAACGTCTGCTCAGAGAGCGCCGAGTTATTGTTGAGTGGTCTGAAACGTGTCTTGTCATTTCAGCAGTTTGTTGATGTCAACGTTTCTACTCAAATCTTCACCCCATCATTTGACCTGACCCTTGACCCCACTGTGTCTCACCTGTATGAGTAGTTTGCGGTCTTCTTCGATGTGTTTGTGAGTTGATTCCTGTTCTTGTTTCACTTCTGTCTTCATCGGCACGTTGATATTCACACGTAGCTTCTTGCTGCAGGGGAGAACATTTCATGACACACCAAACTTCAATTCTACACAAGTTGATGAGTATTTGTCATGTTCTACAGCTGTTGATGCTGTTGGATTAATTTCATGTTCTATTTAAACTTTAGCATATTCTACAGCCAGATACATATATTCTACTCTTCTAAAACATGAAAGGTCATTTAAAAATACTGCTTGGACAGACATCTAACTTTTCCTTTCTATGACATAAAACCCTGCACTTTCCACCACCCACCTTACGAACATCCTTAACAACACTTATAATTGCTTCAATAACAACTGAGTCTCAATGTCGTAGTCGTCTGCTGTTATGAGATGGTCCCTGGCTTACTTCTTGTAGTGCAGAAAGAGAGAGAGGGAGGTCGTAGCTTGGAGTTCCTCTCCGTCCTCTTCTGACACGAGCAGCTTCGACTTGAGCAGGATGTGGAGTACTTGGAGCAGGATCTCCTGTAACCATGGCAACAACACTGAGGTCAGCTCCATACCCATAGCAACAGGAAAGGAAAGTAGTGGTTCGACTGACTACCTTACATGACAAGGTAATTTTCCCACAACTGATAATCTAATTTCCTCTCAAAAGACTGCACTGATGAAAGACTGAGTGAGGCTATTCCATACATCTGTTCATTGGTGTATCAGCGAGTTTTAAAATATTTAATCAACATGGTTCTTTGAATATTGAATATTTTTAGTTGGTGCTCTCTCGTATGTGAATCGTTGTCAATCAATATCACAAACTGCTGCTTCATATTTCTCTGTTAGAATCTCCCTATCCTTGGAGCAGTAGACTGTAGTAGCATGACAAGTCAACGAAAAATGGGGCACACCTACCCAGAATGCATCTAGTTTTGTAACGTTAGATTTGGAGAAACCCCAAACATTTCTGAGCATTTTGATATTGATGGTTATATAGTTTGTACCCAAAAATATGTCGCGTTGGCAGTCCTAAAATTCAAAACAAGTTAAATAATAACATCATTACATGCCTAATATTAAAAAGGTGTAATGTTCACATTTACCAGGTTATCTAAGTGAACATGCAAATTAATTAATACAATTTTAATCAACTGAATTGGGGCACATAACATTTTAAAAAGGCACATAGTTCTATCTCTGATGTGCCCAAAGGGCACATGCAGGTCTTTTTCCAGACCAATCCCTGTTTAATCAAGATTGCTGGAACCGAGGGGGGTCACTGCCAGGGTGTATGTCTGAGAGGGGTCACTGCCAGGGTGTATATCTATATATATAAGTCAGAACTTGCCGTTTTGATCTGCGTGCTCTCCTCGAGCTGTTGCACTGTGAAGGTGGCCGAGTGGTTGTACTGCAGGAGCACTGCCACCTGGAACGTCGACGCCTGCAACACACATGCAATACAGGTTGTACACACACAGCAAATATGAGACACGCGCAATAGAAACGTATAAGAAATGGATAACCATATATCTTATAATAGTTCTAAGATGACAATGGCAACTTTAGGTGGTCCGGTTGTAATGAAGACTTTCTATGCTACAGCAACTGTAATGCCCAGTCCAAGTTCAACTCACTAAACTAGTTCAAGAGAACATTATTGTGTGTAACCCCCACATCTGGTGTGTAGCTCCACATCTGATGTGTAGCCCCACATCTGATGTGTAGCCCCACATCTGGTGTGTAGCCCCACATCTGATGTGTAGCCCCACATCTGGTGTGTAGCCCCACATCTGATGTGTAGCTCCACACCTGATGTGTAGCCCCACACCTGATGTGTAGCCCCACATCTGATGTGTAGCCCCACATCTGGTGTGTAGCCCACATCTGGTGTACAGCCCCACATCTGGTGTACAGCCCCACATCTGATGTGTAGCTCCACACCTGATGTGTAGCCCCACATCTGATGTGTAGCTCCACATATGATGTGTAGCCCCACATCTGATGTGTAGCCCCACATCTGGTGTGTAGCCCCACATCTGATGTGTAGCTCCACATATGATGTGTAGCCCCACATCTGATGTGTAGCCCCACATTTGGTGTGACATCCTACCTGTCCTAACTGTAGCGTGTAGACCGTATCTGTAGCATGTATACCCTACTTGTAGCGTGTAGACCCTACCTGTAGCATGTAGACTCTATCTGTAGTGTTTAGCCCCTACCTGTAGTGTGTAGCCCCTACCTGTAGTGTGTATCTGTTCTTGAAGCAGTTAGTCACGAGTTCGCCCTTAGACATGTGGTAGAGCCAGTTGAGTTTGCGGCCGCTGTGCTGACTGCTGTAGAAGGTTGTGAAGCGCTGGAAACTCCGCTCCAGCTGAAGCACACCAATACATCCGCTCTCAATAGTACAATAATAACTCACCCCCCCTCACCCATATCAAAATATATGCAGAATGTGGTGTAAATTGAAAGCCGAGTATTGCCAAATTTTTTCATGGGAAAAAATGCAAACCAAATATACCTTTCCAATTGGTGTGTGCGTTAATCTTAGTGGACCCTTGAAGCACACACTGTATTTTTATTATTAGAATTTGTTTTAAAAAAACGTAGAAAATCTACCAAACAATATTTCACCACAGTACATGTCTTCAGCATGTTCTTATAGCAGTCTGTGCACTGGTCTGTCTGTGACATGGTTGACATAGAACTCTGTAGTGACATGTAATGTGACGAAGTGTGGTGCAGACTCACCTCGAGGGGGATGACAAAGGCACAGGACTGTTGGAACGGCCATGAGCCGGAACTAAGCACCTGAATACTGAAGTCAACTGCAAGATAACAACAACAGGGTCAACTCACAGCTCTCAACACAACGAATGTGTACTACTCACTCTGTCCACCAGGGACTGTCGAGTACATTTGCCCTAGTAGAACGACCAATCAAATGTGGACTTCCCCTTTGTCCCAGTCACTGTCTTTACCATTGATACTATGAGAGGCGAAATGCAAAATGTATCTAATATTGTACCATTAGTTAACCTCAATTCCATGACTTTGTATTAAAAGATCTTACTGGTTAACGAAAACACTCAAGATATGAATAATTCAGTGGTTGCAAGTAAACCTGACTGACTGGTATGCACCAGCCACTGTCCAGAATACACAAGTTTCTGTATCTCGTGGTGGAAACAATGTGTGAGTTTATGAGCTGTTGTTTTAAGTTTGACGCTACAGACTGTGACTCACTGTCGAGCGGATCACCGGACTGCACCAGGTGGCGCTTGAAGTGTTCGTTGAGATCTTTACTGACGCCGATGTCCTGGAACATTCGCTGCAGCTTCGACGTGTATTCAAAGCCACACGCTTGCTGCAACACACACAATACAATCTGTACTCAAAGCCACACGCTTGCTGCAACAAACACAATGCAATCTGTACTCAAAGCCACACGCTTGCTGCAACACACACAATGCAATCTGTACTCAAAGCCACACGCTTGCTGCAACACACACAATACAATCTGTACTCAAAGCCACACGCTTGCTGCAACACACACAATACAATCTGTACTCAAAGCCACACGCTTGCTGCAACACACACAATGCAATCTGTACTCAAAGCCACACGCTTGCTGCAACACACACAATGCAATCTGTACTCAAAGCCACACGCTTGCTGCAACAAACACAATGCAATCTGTACTCAAAGCCACACGCTTGCTGCAACACACACAATACAATCTGTACTCAAAGCCACACGCTTGCTGCAACACACACAATGCAATCTGTACTCAAAGCCACACGCTTGCTGCAACACACACAATGCAATCTGTACTCAAAGCCACACGCTTGCTGCAACAAACACAATGCAATCTGTACTCAAAGCCACACGCTTGCTGCAACAAACACAATGCAATCTGTACTCAAAGCCACACGCTTGCTGCAACAAACACAATGCAATCTGTACACAAAGCCACACGCTTGCTGCAACAAACACAATGCAATCTGTACTCAAAGCCACACGCTTGCTGCAACAAACACAATACAATCTGTACTCAAAGCCACACGCTTGCTGCAACAAACACAATGCAATCTGTACTCAAAGCCACACGCTTGCTGCAACAAACACAATGCAATCTGTACACAAAGCCACACGCTTGCTGCAACAAACACAACGCAATCTGTACTCAAAGCCACACGCTTGCTGCAACAAACACAATACAATCTGTACTCAAAGCCACACGCTTGCTGCAACAAACACAATACAATCTGTACTCAAAGCCACACGCTTGCTGCAACAAACACAATGCAATCTGTACTCAAAGCCACACGCTTGCTGCAACAAACACAATGCAATCTGTACACAAAGCCACACGCTTGCTGCAACAAACACAACGCAATCTGTACACAAAGCCACACGCTTGCTGCAACAAACACAACGCAATCTGTACTCAAAGCCACACGCTTGCTGCAACAAACACAATGCAATCTGTACACAAAGCCACACGCTTGCTGCAACAAACACAACGCAATCTGTACTCAAAGCCACACGCTTGCTGCAACAAACACAATACAATCTGTACTTAATTGAATTTAGTAAAATATGGACAAGCTCACATAAATTATATGAAAAGGGCTACTACTACACTATACAGACATCAGGTGACTGTCAAACAGAGGTAAACGTATGTGTATTATTTAAGACTTCAGGTGTATTAGTTACGGATGCCCGTAAGGTTGGCTGTACCTTGAGTTTAGAGATCATGCTGGCTTCTGCGTCATCAGAGGCTGACACGTGCTGCACCAGTCGTTTCGCCAACATCTTGCTGTAGAACTTCTGGAAGACATCCTTGTCCTCCAGGTACTTGAACATGATCATCTACATACAGACATGTCACCTAGAGTCATGCAACACTAACACAGCACACAAGGGACAAAGACATGTCACCTAGAGTCACGCAACACTAACACAGCACACAAGGGACAAAGACATGTCACCTAGAGTCACGCAACACTAACACAGCACACAAGGGACAAAGACATGTCACCTAGAGTCACGCAACACTAACACAGCACACAAGGGACAAAGACATGTCACCTAGAGTCACGCAACACTAACACAGCACACAAGGGACAAAGACATGTCACCTAGAGTCACGCAACACTAACACAGCACACAAGGGACAAAGACATGTCACCTAGAGTCACGCAACACTAACACAGCACACAAGGGACAAAGACATGTCACCTAGAGTCACGCAACACTAACACAGCACACAAGGGACAAAGACATGTCATCTAGAGACACGTGACAGTAACACAGCACACAAGGGACAAAGACGACATGTCACACAGAACTGGACTGACAGTTGACATGTCGACCACAACAGTCAGACTTGTTACTGTTGAAACAACACACAAAACAACACACAAAACAACACACAAAACAACACACAAAACAATCAGTCGACTTGCTTCAAATATACAACAAACTTTGACAAAAAGACTACTCCAATTAATGAATGATATTTTATATATGTGACAACAAGTTGCAGAAAGATGACATAAACTTGCATGAAGTTTTATTTTCATGTAACACAATGGGAATAATAATAAAATTATATTAAACAACGACAGCTGCCATGACACTTCTCTGAGCATGCAACGTCAAGGTAGATGCCCCAGGTAAAGCCACTGCAGGTAAAGGTAAGTGAGTTCTTATATTATGCAGTATCGAGACGTGCACTAACCACTTGGTTGAGGATGTCCTCCAGCTCTGCCTCCTCTGGGTTCTTGGAGCTCTTCTTGAGCAGCAGGTCACAGTAGCGCGCCAACAGCTCCGGGGACTTGCTGGAGGAGTTCGCCAGCTTCGTCACGACATTGTTGTTGATAAACCTCCCACACGCCTACACAGAGAACTGGGCATGTCATCATAGTGGGGTAATACTCAACCAACAGTTCACTGCACAGATTTAACTGATTCATCATTGGATACAAAATCAAACTGACAGCATCAACACCCAACATTACAAGTAAGCACAGCCTGAAGAAAAGGGGCGCAGTGGTTGAGTGGATAGGGTGCTGGACTGTAGTTCAGAGGAACCAGGGTTGAACCTTGATGCCGCTGGGCGGTGGTTCGGTACTGGTTTGGCCACGGCGTCGAAACTTGGGCAATTTCGTTCACTCTTTGTTGGCTGTGTCTTTCGGAAGAGGCACTATAAGACTTTCGTCCCTTCTATCTGCTGTCTATGTGGGGAAGTAAAAAACCTGCCGTTGACTCACTGAGTAGAGGAATCATTCTTAAAGAAATTAAGACAGAATCGTCAACAAATGATGGTGGTTGTACATTAGAAGAAGGAAACACTGAAAAGATTTTGAACAAAAAGAGCAGTGATATTGCTATTCCATTGCAGAAGTTGTATCATTGAGTTGAAGACTATGACAAGACTTGTATGAATACCATGCATTTCCCTCAGTGTACAACTGTCGTACCTTGTCAAGTGCTGCGACGAATCCAGCGTCACGGTTGAAGGCCGTCACCACCAGGGCATTGTACTTCTTGTGGACGTCCAGCACCGTCTGTACGTAAACCTTTGGGTCCTGAAACATAGCCCAACATGGCTGCAGCGGGACAATGCTACTGTGCGTTATCTGTCCTGAATATGTAATATATATTGATATTAATGAACAAGACGTCTTATAAACCACAACGAGATAGCTCTCCTGGAGCAGTGTTGCGTTATGGGACACCAAAAAACTATGAGAGGACGACTCACCAATGGACCTACACAGTAACTGACACACAACAGGTCAGAAAGAAGATCTCTGATTACCACGTATAAGACTACAAAAATACTGACAGATGGTACATTGCAAGTTCCAGTTTGGAATAGTCTTGTTATATGTTCAGGACCTCATTGGTTGCTGCAAGACAAACCTGTCCGACAAAGCTCAACACTGATATTATCATTAACTGCTGGTCATTGTAGAACCAATATGGAAGGGTATCTGTGGCGGGAGTACTTGTTCTACTGCCCTTACACCCTACTCCAGGATGTATGAATTACCGCCCCTAAAAGTCCCCCACCACTACTGCCAGGGGGTACGTACATTGAGTGCGGCCTCGCCACACTTCTCCAGTGCGGTCAGTCCCTGGGTCCAGATGTGTGACTCGAGGCGGTTCTTCAGTTCTCCGAGACCATTCGGGATGCGTGACACCAGTTGGTACATGCGACTGAGATCTGTTAGGGCACGGAACCATCAGCTTCAACCACTGCCCAGTCACACAGAGCTACTCAGTCTTTTATATATTTATTTGTGTATTTTATGGCTTTATTGCCCGGCACATCGATCCACTAAGTGGAAATTGGCACTTGATAAATATAGTATTATTACCAGATGACACCATGCACGTTCAGGTGCTGCAAAATGTGATCACCTGTTTTTATTACAAATAAAACGTTCAATGTAATTCACTACCTTACATTCATTGAGAAACAGCTGCCTGTGACACAGGAGGAGCATTTCAAGAAATGTGCTTTCAGTCTATTGTGACTGTATTTATTAATACAGCTTATTGTGAAAATCACATCTTACAAAGGCCATAAAAACCTTAGTCATTGGCCACTGTTCTGTCAAATACCAAGTAAATGATCTGGGTAGTTTTCAATCATTCCATAAATACATTCTAATTGTTATGTCACCAAGATGTCTCCTATCCAGTGGGGGTAGATGTCTGGTTATTATTTACACACCGGAGTGAACTAAGGTGGTAAAGAGGGCAAAACTAGAATTGAATCCCTACAGCGTGATGCTGTGACACACACTGTTTCCACCTGAGACAGGAAAACAGGAGACAACATATACAAGTGAGCAGTGTACCTTCATCCTTGTTGTCGTCAAGGAGGTTCTGGAACTCTGAGTGGAAGATCTCAAGGTGTTTGTCAATGAGGACGCGTTCACAGACGCCAGCTAGTCTGTCCTGCGTGCTCTCATGCAGGTACAGGTGCACACGCCGCTGTTCATCCAACAGTCGAGTCTCAGCCTACAACAGACAAAGCATGTAACATCATCTTTCCAATTGCACAAAAAGGTGAAGGTAAGATCCTATATCCAGTTCTTAGGACTGCTCAAATCGACTTCTCTCCCTGGCTGGCCTGTTCAAACGAACACCAACTCAACTTCTCTGGGAATGACTGAGCTGCAGTCCTTAGAGTATTCGTTCACATAGATCAGCAACTGTCTGTAGCCAGGACTCGTCTACACAGCTGAATGAACTAGAGCAACTGTCTGTAGTCAGGTACTCGTTTACACAGCTGAGTGAACTGGAGCAACTGTCTGTAGCCAGGACTCGTCTACACAGCTGAATGAACTAGAGCAACTGTCTGTAGCCAGGTACTCGTTTACACAGCTGAGCGAACTAGAGCAGAAACAACACCAAGTAGATGCAAGGCATGGTCCTACTTGTTGGATGCTGTGACTACTTTGAAACTGTGCCCCAGAAGCATTGTATTGTTGCCAATTATGTTGACGTCATCATTTTGAATGCAAAATTGACAGACATGGCACATTTGATCACAGTTAGTAAACAGCAAGGACTGTCACAGCACAGCCGTAACTATCTTTGACTTGCTAAGTGGCTATCAACCAGACATGTTTCACTGACAATAATAAAACTTCCTTCATGCCAAAATCGTTAGTTAGTACTAGGACTAGGGCTCAGACGTAAATCAAAACAAGAGGTAGGCGATGTTGACATCAGTATGTGACAACACAAATGTCAACAACTGGTTGACTACAAAAGGGAGTTAAGGTAAGACTCTGTTGCCTACACCCACTGCAGTGCATGTTGACTGCAGACTGAGTCTCACCCCATGCATTATGGATACACAGCACTGTCATGTATTATTTACCACACCTCAACCATCCCACTCCCCAGGTGCTGTTGGACACAGACCACCAGTATTCACATTCCACATTAGGTATTATGCCAGCAATGAAAGGTCCACATATTCACATCCATCCTCTATGTCAACATCTTCACATTTACTGTGCTATCTCACAATAGGTCACCATGCACTCTGTGACAACAAGCTTTACCTTCTTCATGCACTCTGTGACAACAAGCTTTACCTTCTTCATGCACTCTGTGACAACAAGCTTTACCTTCTTCATGCACTCTGTGACAACTAGCTCTACCTTCTTCATGCACTCTGTGACAACTAGCCCTACCTTCTTCATGCACTCTGTAACAACTAGCTCTACCTTCTTCATGTACTCTGTGCCAACTAGCCCTACCTTCATCATGTACTCTGTGACAACTAGCTCTACCTTCTTCATGTACTCTGTGACAACTAGCCCTACCTTCTTCGAGTACTCGGTGACAACTAGCTCTACCTTCTTCATGACAACTAGTACCTTCTTCTCTGTGACAACTAGCTCTACCTTCTTCATGTACTCTGTGACAACTAGCCCTACCTTCTTCGAGTACTCTGTGACAACTAGCTATACCTTCTTCATGCACTGTGTGACAACTAGCTCTACCTTCTTCATGTACTCTGTGACAACTAGCTCTACCTTCTTCATGCACTCTGTAACAACTAGCCCTACTTTCTTCATGTACTCTGTAACAACTAGCCCTACCTTCTTCATGTACTCTGTGACAACTAGCGCTACTTTCTTCATGTACTCTGTGACAACTAGCTCTACCTTCTTTATGTATGTACTCTATGACAACTAGATCTACTTTCGTCATGTACTCTGTGACAACTAGCGCTACCTTCTTGGTGTATTCTGTGACAACTAGCCCTACATTCTTCATGTACTCTGTGACAACTAGCCCTGCCTTCTTCGTGTACTCTGTGACAACTAGCTCTACCTTCTTCATGTACTCTGTGACAACTAGCCCTGCCTTCTTCGTGTACTTTGTGACAACTAGCTCTACCTTCTTCATGCACTTTGTGACAACTAGCTCTACCTTCTTCATGCACTCTGTGACAACTAGCCCTACCTTCTTCGTGTACTCTGTGACAACTAGCTCTACCTTCTTCATGCACTCTGTGACAACTAGCCCTACCTTCTTCATGTACTCTGTGACAACTAGCTCTACCTTCTTCGTGTACTCTGTGACAACTAGCTCTATCTTCTTCATGTACTCTATGACAACTAGCCCTGCCTTCTTCGTGTACTCTGTGACAACTAGCTCTACCTTCTTCGTGTACTCTGTGACAACTAGCTCTACCTTCTTCATGCACTCTGTACAACTAGCCCTACCTTCTTCATGTACTCTATGACAACTACTTCATGTACTCTGTGACAACTAGCCCTGCCTTCTTCGTGTACTCTGTGACAACTAGCTCTACCTTCTTCATGTACTCTGTGACAACTAGCTCTACCTTCTTCATGTACTCTGTGACAACTAGCTCTACCTTCTTCTTGTACTCTGTGACAACTAGCTCTACCTTCTTCATGTACTCTGTGACAACTAGCTCTACCTTCTTCATGTACTCTGTGACAACCAGCCCTACCTTCTTCATGTACTCTGTGACAACCAGCCCTACCTTCTTCGAGTACTCTGTGACAACTAGCTCTACCTTCTTCGTGTATTCTGTGACAACTAGCCCTACCTTCTTCGTGTATTATGTGACAACTAGCCCTACCTTCTTCATGTACTCTGTGACAACTAGCTCTACCTTCTTCATGTACTCTGTGACAACTAGCCCTACCTTCTTCATGTACTCTATGACAACTAGCTCTACCTTCTTCATGCACTCTGTGACAACTAGCTCTACCTTCTTCGTGTACTCTGTGACACCTAGCCCTACATTCTTCGTGTACTCTGTGAGAACTAGCCCTACCTTCTTCATGTACTCTGTGACCGGGTTCTGGCGCAAGAACTCGGAGCTCTCGCGAGTGTAGAAGTCCTCTGTGTCTTGGAGGAAGTGTCGCTCAAAGTGGTCCTTGTAGACACTCAGGGTCGGTCCCTTAGCTGTCGGGTCGTCCTCGTTGAGACCCAATTCAACTATAAACAAAGGACATTCTTGTTAGTTATTCCAGTCTCAACCATCACACTGCAGTTTAAAATGAAACTTTCACTGCCAACAAACGTAGTCACACTTCCGAGTAAAATGTAATTTATTCAATCATGGAGAGATGTTAGTGAAAAATTGTAAATATTTTTAGACAAATTGATAACAAATTCTATCAGTGAATCAAAAATATTAACCTACAGGATTTCATTATACCATTTTGCCTCAAAACATAGTCACAGAATTATACTCCCACAAGGCAGGCTCCCAGAGTTTGATGCCACTGTGCCTTACCATAGCAGTTAATGATGTTACTGTGACTTACCATAGCAGTTAATGATGTCACTGTGACTTTCCATAGCAGTTAATGATGCCACTGTGACTTACCATAGCAGTTAATGATGTCACTGTGACTTATTATAACAGTTAATGATGTCACTGTGACTTACCATAGCAGTTTATGATGCCACTGTGACTTACCATAGCAGTTAATGATGCCACTGTGACTTACCATAGCAGTTAATGATGCCACTGTGACTTACCATAACAGTTAATTACGCCACTGTGACTTACCATAGCAGTTAATTACGCCACTGACGAGGCGTGTGTTGATTGTCTCACCGCTGCGTTCACGTTCTATCAACTTAAGCACGGCGTTGGTGACCTGCTGGTGGAGGGGCTTGAACAGGTTGTCTCTCCAGGTGACCAGGGCCAACTATCAACACAAACACATGTCACCAGGGCCATCTATCAACACAAACATGTAACCAGGGTCAACTGTTAACACAAACACATGTCACCAGGGCCAACTATCAACACAAACACATGTGGCCAACTATCAACACAAATACATCACCTGGACCAACTGTCAACACAAACACGTCACCAGGGTCAACTGTCATCACAAACACGTCACCAGGGTCAACTGTCATCACAAACACATGTCACCAGGGCCAACTATCAACACAAACACGTCACCAGGGTCAACTGTCAACACAAACACATGTCACCAGGGCCAACTGTCAACACAAACACGTCACCAGGACCAACTGTCAACACAAACACATGTCACCAGGGCCAACTGTCAAGACATAAACAAGTGTACACTCAGTGTAAACACACATCTAGAATGCCACAAAGGTCCCCTGTCATGTGTTCATTCAAGTGGCCTACATCACTGCTGAATTACCACTTTCTCACAAATCCACTGCACTCACTTATAAAAACTGTACATTTACCTGTGACTGATTTAATGAAATACAAAACTGCACAATATACCAGAAACACCAAAATTCAATGTGTATCTAAAAATAACTTAAAATAAGAGAAAGCATCATGTGACTCACCGAGTAGATCTCGTAGATTCCCTTGCGCCCCTCGTCACACTCTCTACGCACCCAGTGCCGGTTGAGGTAGGCACACACTCCGTTGAGCACCTTGCTCGAGAACTGGTACTCCTCCCATTGCTGGGTGTAGAACTCCAGCACACACTCACCCATCAACTCCTGGCCATCCTACAACACACTCACCCATCAACTCCTGGCCATCCTACCACACACTCACCCATCAACTCCTGGGTATGGCCATCCTACAACACACTCACCCATCAACTCCTGGGTATGGCCATCCTACAACACACTCACCCATCAACACCTGGCCATCCTACAACACACTCACCCATCAACTCCTGGCCATCCTACAACACACTCACCCATTAACTCCTGGGTATGGCCATCCTACAACACACTCACCCATCAACTCCTGGCCATCCTACCACACACTCACCCATCAACTCCTGGCCATCCTACCACACACTCACCCATCAACTCCTGGCCATCCTACCACACACTCACCCATCAACTCCTGGCCATTCTACCACACACTCACCCATCAACTCCTGGCCATCCTACCACACACTCACCCATCAACTCCTGGTCATCCTACAACACACTCACCCATCAACTCCTGGCCATCCTACCACACACTCACCCATCAACTCCTGGCCATCCTACCACACACTCACCCATCAACTCCTGGCCATCCTACCACACACTCACCCATCAACTCCTGGCCATCCTACCACACACTCACCCATCAACTCCTGGCCATCCTACCACACACTCACCCATCAACTCCTGGCCATCCTACCACACACTCACCCATCAACTCCTGGCCATCCTACCACACACTCACCCATCAACTCCTGGCCATCCTACCACACACTCACCCATCAACTCCTGGCCATCCTACCACACACTCACCCATCAACTCCTGGCCATCCTACCACACACTCACCCATCAACTCCTGGCCATCCTACCACACACTCACCCATCAACTCCTGGTCATCCTACAACACACTCACCCATCAACTCCTGGCCATCCTACCACACACTCACCCATCAACTCCTGGTCATCCTACCACACACTCACCCATCAACTCCTGGCCATCCTACCACACACTCACCCATCAACTCCTGGCCATCCTACCACACACTCACCCATCAACTCCTGGCCATCCTACCACACACTCACCCATCAACTCCTGGCCATCCTACCACACACTCACCCATCAACTCCTGGCCATCCTACCACACACTCACCCATCAACTCCTGGCCATTCTACAAAACACTCACCCATCAACTCCTGGCCACTCTACAATACAAAGCTAGCCCAATAGAAGGCAACATAGCTCAGCAATACATTTTGTTGTGACTATAAGAAGAATGAGAAGGTTCTCTTTTTATAATTTTTCCTTTTGCAAATTGTTATCTATAGTGTCAACTTGTTATAAATGACCAAATCATGTTTGTATTTACTTACTAGATAGAGAAAGTATGTTTCCTCAAAATAAGTACATCTTGCAATTGTCAGATGTTTTAACATAAGCAGGTAAATGTGACTGACCTGCCAATGATCCTGGAGATAGCAAGGGAACACCTTTCTCTTCCTATCCCCACACCTACATGGTTAAACCAGAGAGAGACAAGGATGTCAAGCACTAACCTTGAGTAGGTCGACGAGGTAGTTTCGAAGGAAGTCTTTCAGACGCTTGTACAATTCGAGCCCTACAAACTGTGCTCCCCCAGACTGCTGCCCCTTCTTGCGTGCCCCACTTTGGGCCCGTGCCCCGCTGTGGCCGGGCTGGTTCGACTGGTGTACACTGGTGCAGTAGTTGTACACGTGACTGGTGGGCGTTAAAGACAGCACAACGTGTAAATGACTGTAATCTGACGGCAGGTGTCACTGTCGTTGTAATCATAAATCAGTGTATAATCAGTAAATCATATTTATATAAAATCAAATTTATTTATACACCACATATCTCTACAAAGCAGATTCAGGGGTGTTTACAAACTAAAACATGATGTAAGAATACATTATGTTGTCGTTATAATACTACTAAATATAAAACTACACATTTTAATAATGATGTAGGCCTATGTACTTAAGGCCAAACACGGCAGGTAAATAGGATTATTTTTTTATTTGTATAAACAGTTCAATTTTTTCTACCCAATGCATGAAATGGGTCTTACTGAGTAAAATATATATTGAACTTTTTTCAGCCAGACCCCCCGTTTCCATGGTAACAAACAAAACGGCCACCATTTGAGCAAATATTGGCAAATCTGGAAACACTGCCATTTTTTATTGAATCCATATATAGTTATAATTCTTGCAAATCCATGTTCTCTATAGATTATATTGTGCAATGATCAGAGCATTTTTTGAAATGTTGTGTTTTTATTTTGTTTATCATTTTTTGGTAAAATACGAAAAAAAAATCTAGTTTTTTGGCAACAAATATGGCTATATCTTTCAAACTATTCATGATTTAAAAAACAAGTGTATGATCATTGCACACAGTAGATTATGCTGAATGCAACACTGAAAACATTATTTATATAGCATAATTATTCCTAGAGATATCCAGTTTCCAAATGCAGAAATTTGACGAAAAATGTTTTTGAGAAAATGGCTGTCAAAGATTGCATAATGGATTTCATTACATGATATCGACGTGCTTGATCCATGACAAAAACTCACTTAGAGATACGTAATTGTCATAGAAGTGAACTTTATTAATAGTATGCATACAAAGGTATAATAATCTAGCAGAAAACCATTTTCAGTATTTTTTGTCAAAAAACACCATTTCACCTGGGAAAATTACGAAAAAGCCTCATTAAAGAAAAAGGTTTTCAGGTATCTCGTAAAACGTCCAGAGTCAAGTTGGCTTCTTAGCTCTAGTGGAAAAGAGTTCCAGAGGGTGGAACCTGCACATGAAAATGCACGTCGGCCGTACCATTCCAGGTTAACTCTAGGAACAACCATAAGAAACTGGTCGGCCGAGCGAAGATATCAGCTTCATTTACACATATAACATATTCCCCCTGTTACATAATTAGCCAATATTTACATAATCAATATATATTAATATAATTTGTTATTTGTGTAAACATAAGTATGTATATAGGCCAAAGACATTCCTTTCATTGAATTACTCACATGGTGAATATAATGTACCATAAACACTATACTTAAGTGCATTACAGATCATGACCTGATAAGCTAAAATTCTGTACATGTACGTGCCAAGCTTCACTGAACTCCAGTTATTCCAGTGATGACGGCATAGATGCTGAGATTTAACACACATACCAACAATACAACACACATTTAAAGGACTTGTACTATTCACATCAATCGTAAGGAGTTAAATTTTGTTTACCTTAATGTTAATGAAGGCAACAACTTGCCAAAGTAACAAACAAACAAATATAAACTGACAGAATGTGAGAGGTGTGTGTGTGCGAGGTGTGCACAGGTAAAGGATACGTATAAAGCTCCATGTATCGTGTGCGCGGCATACTCTGTCGCCGGTACACATGCTCTATGCCTCCTTGTAGATCGTCCCAGATCTGATCAAGTCCAATCTGCTTCAGTCCGTGGGGGTTACTAGTTTTGCCTGACATTGTGGCTGTGTTTTGCTGCTCCTGTCGCGTCACTAACTTCTTTACTGTTGACGACGCGTCGAGGACAGTGGACGCTAACCCCTGTGTCAATTACCTAGTCGGTGCACCTTTCAATCTGCTGCTCCAAGTGCAGATTTCAAGTAGTCAATGTACGCCTAACCACTGTTAATGTTCCGTCATGGTTTCAACATGTACCTACAACATCAACGCTACAATGATAATAAAGTGATCTATCAAGTTACTACATGCACCGGCCAGTAAGTATTTTTCAGTAACCAATCACCATGCTTACAAATTAACTATTATGCAAAAAATGTCCCCCACCACCACATTGTACACACTGTCATACATGCAAGCTGAAACATGTTTGAGTCTTAACTAAACAATGTCAAAGATGGAGCCTCCTTAAGGTAGCAGGATCCCTTTTGAACTACTTTTAACACCATATAATATTGTCATTAACTTGATGTACCATAAAATAGCACATGGTTTAAATTTGGTAGGAAATTATTTTTTTGCATAAATTATGCTAATTAGCTGACAATATGGCTGCCGCGACAGTCAAAAGGGGCTCAATTTTCAAACATGATAAAACTTTAACTATACACAGCAGGGATATGAAATTAACAACAGTCAAAGATAACACATAAAGACATATTCTGAGGGAAATAGATATTACAAAAAAGAAATTTAAATATTTTTACATTTATAATTTTTTTCTTATATTCTAGCACCTAATTAAATATTCATGCTTAATAAAAAATCACATTCCACCATTTAAACACAAAATCGTTCCATCATTCCTTAGCCAATTATATAAAGAAACAATGCTGAAAAAATCAGAGCAATATCTTTAATGGTGTTGGAGGTAACATGTTTGAAGGTAGAACACATTCACGAAAAAATGATAGTTGAGTAAAATGCATTTAAAGTTTTGCACTGCAATACGTGGCTATGGAACATAAACAAATTCCAGCTTCACTAATTAGGGTTTTTTCTTCTAATTAGGATTTTTGTCATTTTATACTTCTTTAGCAATACTTAAGCTACAACTATAGTGCATTAAAAAAAATATGTAAAAATTCAGAAAAATCACATTTTTAACGGGATCCTGCTACCTTAAAGGAACGTGACAATGCGTTCGAAAGAGCGGATCCAGTTCAAGTTGTTGCAGATTCTGCCAGTGCACCTGGAACCTGGCAGCAGAGTGAGCTGAAGGTGGTTGTGTAGGTGCCAGGGTGCAGGACTGCAAGTTCTTGCACTCAGCAGCTGAGAATGGCAGGCAAGTGCCAAGTCCCTTTAGCCTTAAACCAACATACACATTGGACTTGCTGATAGGACTCCTGATAGATTGAAATTACTGCATACATACAAAATGTACTTTATTGATTTTGAAACTGTTTCATACTTGACATCAGCTATGAGCGAAGTCACGAAAAATGGAACACTTTTGTAAAAAAATTCTTTCCCCAAATAAATAACATGGAAGAACCAAGGCAGGAAGACCAACAGCAACTTACACCAACTGCTTAAAGTTCGACCCCATTAGCCAACATGAGTGGCTAAAATGTATAAATAATAAAGTTTATTATTACAAAATTTATATAAATGATGGCTGTGGCAGTCAAGTTACAATCTACAAACTGCTCTATAGTATTTGAAAATTGTTCGGCTTTTAACAGGGGTCCAAATTCTATAATAGAATATGGAGTCCCGGTCCATTTTCTATGGGTGTCCACATTCTATCTGACACCGGTCAACGAGTGTCATTTAGCAATGATAAACGGTAGTTTTAAATTGTTCATGCGGAAGTTTGCGAATCGCAGCAGCATTGCTCATAGTTCGTGGAAAGTCCACCAAGTGTCTAGCCTATGCGCAACGGACAGATCAGCCCATTTCATGAAGCAGCGAAGAACATTCTTAACGCTAAGATGACTGTCTTAGTAAATTACAAGATTTTTTCAAATATATAAACAAACAGGAGTTTACGCAAAACATGTGATGCTAAGTAATTGCATAACTGTAAGAACGCTTCGTGGAACTGGCCAATGCAGCAACTTAAGCCCTAGAGCCTCTAGTTTCACTGTAATAAACGGTGTGTGCATGGCCATGGGTGCATGTGTATTTGGTATCATCATTCATAATAGCCTGCACTAACATAATAAAGGACATGCATTTTGCAACTTGATATATTTGTTATTTTCAGAATTACAATTTTGAGCCAACATATCTATGCAAAAATAATAATGTTTTTATTTCAGACAAGCATTGTATCCATATTGGAAAAAGTATGTTGATAAAACATCCATATAAAAAAGAAACATAACTAAATAATATGTGTCCTCCGAATGGATAAAATACAACCATATTTCAAAAATAATTGTTTTGCAAGATATATTTCCTATTAGTCATTCCATTTCTGATGACTTTTCAACTCTACTGATTCCAAATGATAATGACCTGGGGGGTGCATAGCCCTGAAAAGTATTGGGAATGGGGGGTTGTTTGTACAATCCAGTGTCCATTTTGCTGAAAGGTGACAAGTCACTGGCTACACTTTGAGATACCTCCGTTGTTCAAGTTGTATGACTGATTTGTCTGCTTATTCCAGGCAAACTTAACAAGTGTTTTCAAATGTAACCAAGACATTATTTTCATAGAATATTGTGTTTGTTATGGCAAAACATGTGAAATCAAAGTATATTTTGTGGTCAAATACTCGTGAAACCCTTTTTGTTTAATTGCAATGAATGTTTTCTGTATGAAACACTAATTTTCTGATCATTAAAATTATCATATTGACAGTTCAACACAAATAACTGTTTACTGTTTGTCTTCACAGAATCTATTCCCTGTCTCCATCTACATATGTTCCAGTACCAACATGGTCTAAACACCCAATTATGTGAAGACTTGTATTATAAAACTTGATATAGCAATTTCCCCTTGTGCTGCTTCCAGTAAAAACATACTAGAACCTCAAAAATTATGTGATAATTCAATCACAACAGGGCAGCACAGTTCTTCTCTGCTAAACATAAAAGTATAGCATACATTTCCTTTGACAGAGATATCATCAGCATACACTTGTCAACTGTAAATACTGTATATGACTGGGAATACTAGTGTACATTGGCTACCTATGGCAAATAGTATTACAGTAATGATTTAAAATAGTAAAAACAAAATTAATTACGTAGAAGTAGGTTTTGAAAGTTAGTTGTTCGTGGGACAAGTGGATTGTTGTAGTACGGACAAGTGAACTTTTGGTTCTACTTGTCCACTGGACAAGTGAACTTTTGGTTCTACTTGTCCACTGGACAAGTATATAATATGATGAATTTCGAGCCCTGCAAAGTAAGTCCACTATAGACTGTCAGCAACAATGCTAAGTATATGCTGCTTGGTTTTGCCTCCATTTCATACCACGGTGAACCCTTTATAGTTCAGTGTCAGGTAAATAAATTGCATTAATCTTGGCATATCAATAAAATAGTCAAGTAATCTGTTATGCTATCAGGGTCAGGTAACTTATATCTGAAAATGTACTTCAAATCAGTATATCATCACTCAAAAAAACTAACTTACATTATCGGTAAAAATATTAAATTTAATGGCATCAATTTGGTTATTCCCTGGATGAAAATACAAGAGTATGTGATCTAAATGGGGAGCTGTGGTCAAGTAGTCAAAGCATCAGATTGTCAATCAAGAGGAACAGGGTTGGAATCCACCTCAGAATTTGGGCAACTTCACTTACCCTAAATTGTCTGTGACTGTATATTTCAGAAGAGACACTATAACTAAAGTATACGTCTTTCGTCCCTTCTACTAGTTCTACTTGGTGGCTATGCAAGGGGATGTAAAAGGTCCCAGACATGGAAAAACCTTATGAGGATTTAACTAGGTGATAGTCTCTATATATAACCCCCCTTGTATATATTACAAGGCCATCTACAAAACATGTGGCATGTGCTAACCTAGGTACACAAAACACATGCTTGATTAATGATAATGTTGGCACAACCTATCCTCATTATTTTGACGATTATTCATAAAACAAATATATTTACCCCCCATAACAACACTGACGCACAGCATGTACTCCATGAACTCACTTTGAACTTTGTCAATAGCACACGATACACCGCTGTCTGGCAGCAACACAGAAATGTCAATAATATTTGATCGCGGGCGAGTCGAGCGATACCTTATGTTATTTCTGCTGCAATTTGACAGACCACCGCATATAAAGTGCATGACTTAATTTAGAACAATCCCCCAAACACACTACGTGAGATCCATAATTATGAGACATCGTTAGTAAACTGCTGACGCGAAATACACAAACGTGGATCAACAAAGGACGGATACAAGACAGCGGAAAGTGCAGTGAACTCCGCTTCAAAATGGCGGAGAAAATCGACGTCAAATACGTAATAACACCCATAACAAATGAGTGGGTAAGTTCTAATTCAGGCTACCAACACACTTTGTATAGAATGGCCTCTCATTTTACAGAACCCGTGCGTTTGGATTTGGTACAGCCTGACAAAATGGAAAGAAACGTCTCTTTACCAGTGTTCCGACTTCGAGTTCCGCTCTGTCTTTTTTGAATTCTCGCACGAAATCCCGTTGCTGTTGCGGGAATTCAATTCACGCCGTCTTGCGAATGAATCAATCTTGCGGCGGGAAACGTTTGGTTGGTTCCCGGTCCACACTGTGGCGCCACTGCTGTAATGAAGACAATTTTGTTAGCCTCGATTATCCGGGCGCCGTAGGACTTCCGTTCTACCGCGTGGAAAGGCTCATGCTACATTTAGACTTTCGAAAAAGAGCAGAGATTTTTTTTAGAAATGATTTTTTTTACAAATTCACATGTTCTAACACAAGTGCATTTGAGTTGGCAGTTTTTCAGGTGTGATTGTAGAAGGTGTTGATTATAAAGTGGTGAATTTCTAGATGATTTGAATAAATGGAAGGATAATTGGCAGCAATTTGACTGTTTGACCCTTTGATTAGGCACTTCAACAAAAAATTAAATATCACACTAGAACATTGGGCTTAAATTAAAGGTAATAGGTTAAGGATCACATAACTGTTTATTTTATTAAGATATATTTAATAGATCAAAAGATATTGCGATTTTAAGACGGAAAAATAACATAATTTTTGTGTATCTCTTACAATGGTAAAATGGACTAATTTTTGTGTTTTCTATTAGTAAATATTTGCTTTAAAACGTCATAACTTTTTTATTTATACATATATTTAAATACTGTCTACAGGGTTTCCAAACACATTGACAAGAGTAATAAATTTACAATATTTAATATTTTTAGTACCAATTATAACCAAATTAATGCAATTAATTAGTTAATTTTAGTTATGAGGCATGCAAAACTCAACAGACCAAATCTATCCAATTAAAGGCCATAATGTCCATGATTACGAAGATTGTATACATATTATGCAATGTGTATAACCACATTAATAATGGTAATAACTACACATTAACAAATCGTTTAATAATTTATTTAATTAGTCAATATTGGCTAATTAGTGCGCAACCTCGACAAACCGACAAATTTCAGTAAAAGGCCATAATGTCCATGATTATGAAGATATTTGTATAATTTATGAAAGCAGTAAACCACATTAATTATGGTAATAAATATACATTAACAAGTCATTTTACATTAACAGTAACTTAATTAATAAGTTAATATTGGCTAATATTAGCACGCTAACGACTGACCACTACATTTCGATAACAGGCTGGAATGTCCATAATTATGAAGACAGTTATATAATTTATGCAATGTTTACCACCACATTAAACTTTAAAATAAATATACATTAACCAGACATATAGCATTAACAATAACTTTATTAATAAGTAAATATTGGCTAAATAGCACACAAATTCAATAGATGAATACATGATAAAGAAATACAATATTCATACTCCTAGTTCACTGTGTCTATGTGTGACTGTGTCATGACAGGTTGGATGAATGCTGCAGGCTCTGTACACACCAGTAATCAATTGTCAATGTTTCATAATGTAATGTTCCGCATTTTAACATGAACTTGATGAAGTAATGTTTATAAATTGTTCACAGTATTCCGTTAACATGGTCGTCAATGGGAAAATTAACTGTATATTGACCCCTGGAAGATAACACTGATTTCCACGACACTGATCCCAGTTTACCTTATTTACCCTGAAATTTTTATGTTTATCACTCGTGTCAATATAACCAAAGTTTCTAATGTGTAGCATAAACATAGCATAAGTTTACTCGTATTTATCTTTTAGTTTTGTTGTTAGCATATATAGCTTTATATGCCTATAAACGGATAAACTCCTATAATACGTGTGCATATATATTTCTCAATTTCAGTTACAAATCTATACAGAGATTGTATCGCAATTTCACTAGAAATATAATAACGCTCATTTTTTAAAACAATATTACATTACACAATTTCACAGTTGAAATGCCACAAACAACAATGACGTTGTCAGGCCTACAAACAAATTGTGCACTCCACCAGCGTTCCCGTCATATTGACTTTACCATAATATGAAGGGCAACTGAATAAATAACGAATGCATTGATACTGGTGACATCAGACAGTACATTATTAAAAACATGCAAATGTATGGAAATAACGACCATTCACCTCCACATCATCTTCGTCGATGAGTTCAGTGAAGCCGGTTTATGTAAATCCATGGTAGATAAAGTAACAATAGGCATTTTAGAGGAAATAACGCTAACAAGTATTTTTTACAAAGTAATATAATATTATGTTAGCAGTATACTCGGACGGGCGGATGGACGGACGGACGGACGGACGGACGGACGGACGGACGGACAAACAAACAAACAAACAAACAAACAGACAAACAAACAGTTTTATGATATATTTGTTTGTTTGTTTGTTTGTATGTCCGTCCGCCCGTCCGTCCGTCCGACCGTCCGACCGTCCGTCCGTCCGTCCGAGTATAATATATTTCCGTCAGTTTCGCGTGCATGTGGCTGATGTGTTGTAGGCGTGTTGGTGGATCCATTGGGGTAGTTCGGTGATTCATACGTTTAAAAAAAAATACTTTCACCCTGGGGAGTCGTGGAATCGGGATCTTGGAGATCTCAATATTCAAAAAGTCAGTATTGAAGTGCAACGGTGGAAATTAATATGTTTTCATCTTTGCATATAACATATATATATATATATATATATAAATGGTGAAAAGTCCTGTCGTAATTTGCATAGCGACGGCGGAATTGACGTAAGCGAGATTTGACGCGAGATCGCCGTGAACGAACAATCAGTGTCGTAGGCGTGGATACGATAGCCACGACGCCTAGCTGTAGGAAGAAACCTAGGCGAAGACTGTAACCTAGGAGTGTATGACGCCATGGCGCTTACACAGTCTTCTATAGGTCAGTATCACGTCCTGTTAGCTGTGTTTGCAACCGACACTGCGTCGGTTGTTCGCCACTTGGGGAAGTGGCGAACCACCGACGCAGTGTCGATTGCAAACTGGTTGTCATCTAGGATCTAAAATATAAATACGAAATACGTCTGGATCGAAGATTAAGCGACATCGCATCTACATAAAAAACGTCGTAATAACGTGGGCGATCACGTGTGGGGTGGGGCAAGGGGCACTTAGCCTTTGATCTGGATTTTGGTAACATTTGGTATTTTATGACAAGTCGTTTGTTTATTAGAACATTGTGATAACTATATAGCTAATAGTCAGGTTCACAATGTTAACATTTGTACTTTCGTTAATTTTTTTGAGATTTGCAAACCTATACATTTTTGGAAACGTTATGATATAGTGAATCTGAAAACCAATGTCTGCATTTTTAATGGTACATATGGCGGCCATATTGGATTCTTAAAATGGTGGACACTGAAACCTGTATTTCTCAAAATCTCAGCTGCTAAAGTACCCAGCCTTTTGATTTTGGTGGCTAAACCTACATATTGAGGAGCAAGGAATCCAACAGGATCACGTACAGTCACCTAAGCATAATTAAATTACTAGTTTATGACAGTTTTTCCCAGACTGGGTGAGCTGCATATCGTCATGGCTGCCTTAAGAAGCCCGGGGACGTCCAATGAAAACTCTGGAATAAACGATGTCTGGATAGCAGCTGATGTGTACGGTTCTGCGACAACCAGGCAGATCCTGCAGTTTGCACCCTACAAGTGGTCCCTGTCTGCCCACATATACTCATATGTGGCACTGTGTGAGATGGCCCTGGAGGAGTTCTTCAAGAATAACCCACACTTGAAGGACTCATGTCTGGAGGCAGCAAACGAGATTGAAGATGCCTACTCAGAGGTGAGCAAACACACCAACGCTGAATCTGTGAAACGTGCCAACACCCATCTACTCCAAGCCTTGGCCGACGATGATGTCGTGAAGAGGTTCCAGGAGTGGGAGGCATAAAGATCAGAGAATGCCATGTTCAGATCCCTGCTGATGTATCTGCATCGAGTGGAGACGATCCTGTTCTTTGTAGCAATATCCCGTAACGCAGATCTAAACCTCCATCTTGAAGCAGGAGAAGAAGTGAGCAAGCAAGAGACTCTGGTCACGTTACATAGCTGACATGCACGCACTCAAGGCTGACCAGTCAGAGACGTAGAAGGAACTTGAATTAGGCAACATATCAGTTACCAAGACTGTCATCCCATTTGTCTCCATTGGGGCAGACCATGTCTATGATCATCTGAACAAGCTCATGAAAGTTCATTCCGGTTTCATCGGAATCTCAAAACATGCCAATGCAGGACAACGCTTCTTCCAGACTTCTCCCGAACTGTCGTGCATTGCAAGCGAGTTCAAGGGTCAGTTCAATGTAAAAACAACAAGGCTAGTGAACATCATGATCTACCCACGAGTGTGGTCAAGCGGTAAAACTGTACAGTACAACCAAGATTCCCCCTAGCTGGTTATCACTTCAGCATCTGGGCGCACAAGGAGCAACAGGAATATTCACTTTGAAGAAAACAACCACGAGGAAGCTGACACCTTAATGATCTGTCAGGCTGTCTTTGGCAGCACAAATGTGCCCAAGGGAATATGTTGAGCTGATGTTCTTCTCGCCGGACACTGATGTCCTTGTGCTGATCATAACTAATTATGATCTGCTGCCGAGGAAGACCTCGATGGCATTGGGTGTGCTGCCGATTGAGCCATTCTGGACAGCTTTCGGAGCAGAAAGGACCAAGGCATTGCCGGCATACCATGCCTTCTCTGGGGCCAACAATACAGGGAAGTTTGCAAGAATAGGCAAGGCTACATAGATTCGAAGACAGAAGATCAGCAGTCTTTGGCTCAATTCGTATGCGCTGCGTCTTGTCCCAAGGGTATCCACATCAATCGCATTCCAGAACTGCTATGGCACCTCTTCTGTAAACACATGGCGAGAGTGACAAGCTACCGCCCACAATTGGGGCGCTCAGCCAGCATATTCAGAATACACTCGCAGGCTAGAGAGTGTGGCCAGGTCAACACTGCTCTGCATGTCTTTTGGACAAACTGCAGAATGACTACCACAATATTGCTGATAGACAGCTGACGCCAACCACAACTGACATCCTTCCAGTACCTAAGGCCATCATTGAGGTGGTACGATGCCAATGCAAAGGAGACTGTCCATCACAGAGGTGTTCCTGCAAATGCAAGGATTTGCAATGCACATACCTCTGCCTGTGTAGCACACAGTGTGAACATGACGATGATTCACACTTTGAAAATCGTGTATCCGACGACGATAATGATGACTAATGTGCAGAATACCGGGTCACAACAATATTATAACAAACCAGACATATTTGAAATACACGCAACTGTGTAGTGATGCTGGTATGATAGTTACAAGATGTTAATTAATGAAAATACATGCACATACTTGTTTCCAATGTACACATGTATTTATACACTATGCTACATGTATATCATTCAGTCATAACATATACAACTGTCATAAACTAGTAACTTCATTAAGCTTACGTGACTGTAATTGATCCTGTTGGATTCCCTGCCCCTCATTATGTAGGTTTAGTCACCAAAATAAAAAGGCTGGGTGCTTTAGCAGCTGCTATATTGCGAAATACAGGTTATCAGGCCGCCAAATATATCTTTACAAAAATGTAAACATTGGTTTTCAGATTTACTATATCATAACGTTTCCAAAAATGTATAGGTTTGCAAATCTCCAAAAAAATGAACGAAAATACATAACAAACCTGATTTAGGCCCAAGCACCACAACAGTAGGTCCAGGCATCACAAGAGTAAGCACATACATCACAAGAGTAAGCCCAGGCACCACAACAATATGCCTGGACACCACAAGAGTAAGCCCAGGCACCACCGTAGTATGCCCAGACACCACAACAGTAAGCCCAGGCACCACAATATATCATATATCCGCGTAATTTCTTCGGTTCCGTTTTGAAATTGTTGATCCGTGTATCGTCTGTGCGTGAGTAATCTTGGCGTGTGTTTGACACTAGCGGTGGGTGTTGTGTGTGTCGTGTATTGACACTAACGGTGTTGTGTCTGTCGTGTTTTTGACACTAGCGTATCGCGCGCGCCCGTGTGTGTGTGTGTGTGTGTGCGTGCGTGTGTGTGTGTGTGCGTGCGTGCGTGCGTGCGTGCGTGCGTGTGTGTGTGTGTGTGTGTGTGTGTGTGTGTGTGTGTGTGTGTGTGTGTGTGTGTGTGTGTGTGTGTGTGTGTGTGTGTGTGTGTGAGTGTGTAAGTGTGTGTGTTGACACTAACGGTGTTGTGGGTATGTGTTGACACTAGCGTGTCGTGTGTGTTGTGTGTGTTCACCCTACCTGTGTCGTGTGGGGACAGGGCGCCTCATGTGGTCGAACGCGGCGCGGGCCGTGCCGATGATGTGGCTCGACGTGCTGGCGACGGCCGTTGTCAACCAGACGTGGATCGTGTACCGCGGGGCCGAGTTCACGACGTGGCTCCTGCTCATGTCCCTCATGGACATCGGCTATCTGCCGTGGCGACAACGGCACATCGACGGCAGTGTCGTGTCGAGGCTCACGGAGACGTGTCTGTGCAACGCCGTGCAGTGGGCGGCCTTTCGTCTCATTCTCTACCCGCTAAACGGCCTCGCGACAGTTGCCGCGCTGTCGCTTGTCTGTCTGCCGCCCCCCGTCGCCGTGCGCTGGATGCCCCTGCTATCCGTCGTGCCCCCCGCTCTCACTTACGTCGGCTACGCGACCTACAAAAAAAAACTCCGTGGTGCCGAACCGGATATTACATCACGTTGTCCGCAGGAGCGTCCAGGGAGCGCGATGATCAACACGAACGTGTCCAACCTGCAGTGCGTGATCGGCGTATACGCTAGTGGTCCGGCCAGACCGCCGCCCACCACTTCGACGACGATGGCGGCGTCGATTCGGCAGCTCGTGCCCCACCAACTCGGCCTACTGCGGCGGCTACTGCCGACCAACGTCTTTCAGGTTCGTCCTCCGTGTCCGCTATGACAACGGCGGCACTGCGTTTACTCGACGCATCTAACATCTAAACCCTTAGTATATAGGTGAACTAGCAAGGGGTAGCTGGGACAGCTCCTCGCGAGGTTCTCTACGCTTAGACCTGTCATACACGTGCCTTTCCATATTCATAATCGTTGTCGTCAACATCACACCATTGTCATCGTCACCGTCTCTTCATTACAAACATCACCATGATCACCACGATCACCACGATCACCACGATCACCACGATCACCACGTGCATACGCCACAGTCGGGCATACAAACGTTACACGTGTGGCATACATTTAAACGTCCAACACGTTTGCGTAATTATTCTTATAAAACGTGATATAATTAGGGTCTAGAAGCATTACATTTGATACCATTTTGATAGGTAAATGAGAATTGTGTGGCGTCCGTTTTGTTTTGTAAACCGTAAGAACGGTTCCAGCAAGCCGAGGAAACCTCGCAAGCTGGGTGCCTCCAATGGCGTCTCAACACGGCGCGACCGCATTATAAGAACCAACTATGAGCTCGCTGCGAATTATCAAATATACTGACGAACCTCTCGGACATGTGCTTATATTAAGTTGTGGATTGCATTTACCTCGACGTTGTTTTATTTGGATTAGCATTGCTTTTATAAACAAAATTATTAACTTGCAGCAACCGTGTCATATACCTGCCAACTTTGTTGTTGAAATCCGGGAGATTCATTAGCGGTTCAGCACGCTTCCCGTGTCGCGCTGTCTCGGATTTCGACATCGGAAGACGGGGGGTGGATTGCTGTTGGAGATTTTTCGCTTGAACTTCACCGGTTCGCTGTCTCGAAGGGGGGGGTGTCATTGGAGATTTCCCCCCAGAAATTCAGCGGTTCAACACGTCTCAGCACGTCTCCCGTGGTGTCGCGCTGTCTCGAAAGACCGCTGGGGTGCTGTTGGAGATTTTCAGAGAAAATCAGGGGGGTTTGCCTGTATTCCGGGAGATACACCGAATATCAGGGGACTCCCGGATTTCACGGGAGAGTTGGAAGGTATAGTGTCATTGTTGAACGTAGGCCTGTGGGTTGACGTTGCGTCCGTGCGTTTATATCCCAGATGCTAATTATTACGTTTCAGATTGCCCCAGTTGTGACAAGTCAGCGTGATGGACCGAGTCAACCGAGTGATCTCGTCACGGGCAATGTCGCCAATGAAGTAGCAGCGCCGCATAGCGACGAACCAGTAAACGAACAAGCGCCACCTAACGAGCAGACTGTCGATGCTCCACTGGTTCCCGTCGCGGGCCAGTCTCGGGCGAGCCTCGAAGAGGCGCCACAAAGCTGCCTGTTGACACCAGACACGTATGTCCCGGTAGCGGCAGAGAGCGCGCCGTCCTTTCACAGCGAGTGGTCGGCCGATAAGTCATCATCTCGTAGCTCCGAGGCGCTCAACGAGCTGCCATCGCGAGTGTCGCCGAGCGACAGCGCAGCCCAGCGGCCGTCCGCTACCGTCAGCATGCTCAACACCCTACTGGCGAGCTCCTTCAGCTTCCTCCCGCCCCACGACCCCACGTCGTACGCCATGGGGATACCGCTCGGCTTCAGTGGGCGCATCAAGAGCGATGCTAATCCCCGTCTCGTCGCCTCGCCGATCGCCCGGAACGCCATGGAATATTTGCGACTGTGTGGCGACGACGATTGGCTGGCTCGCAGTCAACACTACTACGTCGAACGGCTCGGGGCCTTCAACAAAATCTGGAGGTTGCTACAGTCGCTCAAATAGGACGCGTCAGGGGCGGAGTGTTCTTGAGACGGTTGTGATGTCGGTTCTCGTCAAAGACACAGTTCCTTGTCGTACAAGTAGTCCGTTCTTCGATGTCTGCGATTATAATGGGATCCATGATAATAAATCTCGAGCGTACACGCAGACGCACAAATCACGTGTGAGTAAGTCGCAGTTGTCTCGCATTGTTCCATGACAGACATTCTAATGAAAGCGAGTTGATTGGGTAAACGAACGTTGTCTCTGTCGAGTGACACTTATCGACTGAGCACATGAACGTCATCAGCATCAACTCGATTCAAAGATTTGCCATGGCACGCGTTGATCGCACGTGACTCTTACGTGACTTGTTTCTGGATGAAACGAAAACAATGTCTCGGTTGATGGACGTGAGAGATGGTGCGTGAAGTGTAGATAATGTTGTGCTACGGTTAGTAGAAAATGAGTGTTTTTAGCAGGTAAATCAGTAATATCACAAATCTCGTCAGATAGCTACGAAAATGACATAGTTCTGTGAGTACGACTCAGTGTTCACAAAGCAGAAGTAATCCGAGGCGGTCGCGTTGACTGATAGTTGTGACATACATGGTCACGTTGACTGACAGTTGTGACATCCATGGTCGCGTTGACTGACAGTTGTGACATCCATGGTCGTGTTAACTAATAATTGTGACGTTCATGGTCGCGATGACTGACAGTTGTGACATCCATGGTCGCGTTGACTGACTGTTGAGACATCCATGGTCATGTTGACTGATCGTTGTGGCATTCAATGTCGCGTTGACAGATAGTTGTGACATCCACGGTCGCGTTGACTGACATTTGTGATATCCATGGCCGTGTTGACTGATAGTTGTGACATCCACGGTCGCGTTGACTGACATTTGTGATATCCATGGCCGTGTTGACTGATAGTTGTGACATCCACGGTCGCGTTGACTGATAGTTGTGACATCCATGGTCGCGTTGACTGACAGTTGTGATATTCATGGTCGTGTTAACTAATAATTGTGACGTTCATGGTCGCGATGACTGACAGTTGTGACATCCATGGTCGCGTTGACTGACAGTTGTGACATCCATGGTCGTGTTAACTAATAATTGTGACGTTCATGGTCGCGATGACTGACAGTTGTGACATCCATGGTCGCGTTGACTGACTGTTGTGACATCCATGGTCATGTTGACTGATCGTTGTGGCATTCAATGTCGCGTTGACAGATAGTTGTGACATCCACGGTCGCGTTGACTGACAGTTGTGATATCCATGGTCAAGTTGACTGATAGTTGTAGCGTCCAAGGTCTCGTTGACTGACAGTTGTGACATCCATGGTCATGTTGACTGATAGTTGTAGCGTCCAAGGTCGCGTTGACAGATAGTTGTGACATCCATGGTCGCGTTGACTGACAGTTGTGGCGTCCAAGGTCGCGTTGACTGACAGTTGTGACATCCATGGTCATGTTGACTGATAGTTGTAGCGTCCAAGGTCGCGTTGACAGATAGTTGTGACATCCATGGTCATGTTGTCTGATAGTTGTAGCGTCCAAGGTCGCGTTGACAGATAGTTGTGACATCCATGGTCGCGTTGACTGACAGTTGTGGCGTCCAAGGTCGCGTTGACTGACAGTTGTGACATCCATGGTCATGTTGACTGATAGTTGTAGCGTCCAAGGTCGCGTTGACAGATAGTTGTGACATCCATGGTAGCGTTGACTGACAGTTGTGGCGTCCAAGGTCGCGTTGACTGACAGTTGTGACATCCATGGTCATGTTGACTGATAGTTGTAGCGTCCAAGGTCGCGTTGACTGATAGTTGTGACATCCATGGTCGTGTTGACTGACAGTTGTGACATCCATGGTCGCGTTGACTGACAGTTGTGACATCCATGGTCGTGTTGACTGATAGTTGTGACATCCGTGGTTGTTGTACTTACGCACAAAGTAAACACAAACGTATAAACCAAAACGTAATTTAAGTGTGATGTCACAGACAAGATTTGTGTTACGGTGTGATAAACGTATTACATAGGCCTATCACCCGAGGCAGACCTACTGTTCACAAAAGCAAACATAGATTTGTATACCGAACATTTACATGTTAAGTAGCTGTCACTTTGTTGTGTTGCGCTATTTTGTCGAGTAGCCTTTTAATAAAACAACTACTGCTTACAAGAGTTGTGATGCGCACAAAACACGTACTCATGCACGCACGCACGCACGGACACATGCACGCACACACACATACACACACACACACACACACACACACACACACACACACACACCCACACACCCACCCACACACACACACACACACACACACACACACACGTACACCATGAAGGCAACCTGCGTGCATGTATATATACACCCGCACACCCGACAGCCTGCATGGCACACATGCACGCATGCGCGTAGACTCACCCAGGTTTTAAAAAGAATCCTTTCGTTGTTGTCGCATGAATATCTTTGACCTATTTTTGTCAAACTGAAGATGATTTACATAGTAATATTACTACTACAACTCATTAATTACATTATATTGATCATATGCAAATAACTGTTTACGATTGTATGCAAATAAACTCAATCAGGCCAGAAGGCTTGACAATCAACAAAACATCGTAGAGTCGAATATGACAATCGAGACATCAGGATGTTATTGGAAAACTGACTAAACAGTGGGAGATCTCGCGCCATATCTGAATCAGGAAACTTAGAAGGTCTGCTCAGGAAGAATTGATTTTATAACTACATTTCTGCAAACAAAAGGAACGTATACATAACACAGGTAACATAGTCTAAGCCTATAACACATCATAGACGTCCTAACCGGGGGGGGGGAGATATATTTAGCCCCCCAATATTTCAGCGGAGGGGTGTAGTTGGAGATTTTTTGATGAGCCTCAGGACGAGTTGAAGGGCTTTGCATGGTGAGCACCATGCCCCTAGCCTCCCAATTAGTCATCGCGTTCCGACGCCTATCCACTTGTAAGTACTACTACTACTAATAATAAGATAACTTTTATTGCGCCTAAATCCTTGGAAACCAAGCTCAGAGGCGCATCAAGACAAGAGGATTGGTCAATCTCAAAACCCGTAAGCAGTATTCCAGTTGTCAAAAGATGGGTCAAGGCGCTAGGGAACTATGGTGAATAAGCAAGATTGTAAAGACAAGTTTTTAAATGACGACGGAAGTTTGTAATATTTTCAACTGATCTAACACTAAGAGGGAGCATATTTCAAAGAGTTGGTGCAGCAACAGAAAAAGCCATAGTTCCAATGTTAGTGTTGACTCTAGGAACAAAAAGTTGGTCACAACTAGATGATCGATGCTGGATAGGTTTTCTTACAGAAGTAAACAGTGAATTCAAATAAGATGGTTGCTTACTGGACAGTGCCTGGTTTGTAATGGTACAGATCTTAAATACTTTACGATGTTGTACAGGAAGCCAATGCAAAGACCTTAAAAGTGGTACAGAGCGAAAAAAACGAGGAGAGGTTGTATCTACCCTTGCTAGAAAATTTTGGACACGTTGAAGTTTGGTAATATCCTTGCTAGGGATGTTATAAAAGACAGAATTGCAATAGTCAAGTCTGCTGCTAACAAGCGCTGTTTCAATAGTTTTAACACCAGAAAATGACATATACCGACGAATACGGCGAAAATCAGGAATATGATAAAAACAGCAGCGCAATTTTTGAGATATGTGTTGTCGGAAATTGATGTTACTATCAAAGATCACTCCTAGATTCCGTACCGATGTTGCTGGCGTCACCAGTGGCGTGATATGCTGATTCAAAATACGCGTAAGGAAAAACCATCAAGTTTACTGCGCTGCATTGGAATACCAATAATGATCCATTCAGTTTTATTTGCATTTGATTTCAACTTGCAGTCAGTCATCCAGTGGAAGATATCTTGGAGGCAATCACTAAGTTGGTTAAGGGAGCGAATTGTATCCGGGGTAACCAAAGAAATGTAGATTTGAGTACCATCAGCATAAAGATGATGATCCAAGCTGTCTTTGTATAACGGCGTTTAGTAGCGTGGTGTAAAGAGTAAAAAGCAAAGGCATGAGAACATAACCCTGGGGAACACCAAATAAAGTTGGCAGTGCGGCCGAAAAGCAGTTCCCAATCTTTAAAGTTTGGTATCTATCAGTTAGGTATGAAGAAAACCAGCTTAG
Source organism: Paraescarpia echinospica (assembly GCA_020002185.1). Lineage (NCBI taxonomy): Eukaryota > Metazoa > Annelida > Polychaeta > Sabellida > Siboglinidae > Paraescarpia > Paraescarpia echinospica. The sequence goes on along the minus strand of CM034533.1, from coordinate 48,103,582 downwards.
AGCTGTGCCAAATATGCCGTACCATTTTAATAAGCGTTCAATAAGAATGTTGTGATCAATCGTGTCAAAAGCGGCAGAAAGATCTTGTAAGGTAAGTGCAGTCACTTTAATGTTCAAGTTAATTTCATTGTGAACGTTTAAGAGGGAAATCTCTGTTGAACGAAACGGTCTATGCTGATTGTGACACATTAATTAAGGCATTTGTGCTAATGTGAGACCTTAGACGAGTTGCTACAACCTTTTCTAGTATTTTGGAAATAAAGCTGAGGTTAGAAATCGGTTTATAAAGTACGTGGAAGGACAACTAATATACATTGGAAATAAATGTGTGAACCACTTGCCATCGAGAGCTCGTAGCTTTGAGTGGCATTCGTGTTATTGCTCATCAAGGACTTCAAGAATGTCAGAGCCGATTGGAAACATACATCGGACACCACATAAAGTCATAAATGGCTAATAACTACATAGGCTTACCGCATTAAGAAATCATTTCCCAAATGTTACTCATGCAGGTTTTAGTGTGTTTTTCTGAAACACAAAGTAGTCATTTTTACACGAATCTTATAACTGCCCCGTGTGGAATTTTATTGTGGTCTAACTCCAGAGGTCTCACTCCTAATAATTTCGTTAATAAATGGTGCGCCATCTAGCGAATGAAGGTGTTGCTGTAATACCTAGCGGAGAAGCAGAGATCCACCAGAGCATCTGGCGGTTTTTTTTAAATCGTCCGCCTTCCTGAACTTGAAGCTGTGCTTAACTTTCATTGAATACACACAACTATTATATTTTCGACAGTTATCTTGATTTCATTTATAGTGCATCTACGTTAATTTAAATTCGTAAACATGTTCTCGAGGAATATTTTTTTTACTTCCAAGTTCCGTGTTCCTGTCCTCTAATTTTCAATTTTACAATCAACCGCGTCTTCGTGTTTTTAAAACTGCAGTGGAACACCCGATTATGTAATAAGAACGTGTTTAACGTAGATGTGAACTTGTCTTACCAGTGATCATACTAATATTTGGTAATACTTTGCATACGCATATATTGTGAAATGGTGAGTACTTTATACGCTGGAAAGTAGAACAATTTTTGAACTGGTGGCGTTTTCTTCGACTTAAAGTTCAGCTTGTCCACCCGCTGGGCAAAGGTCGGTGCTGACTGTAATTTCCGGAAACACCGCCCACTACCATCCACAAGCGTTTACAACAGTCCACACGCGCTGACCACAGCCACTGTCCCTGGTGAATGACTGTCACCGTGACAGATCAGGGTAATTTAGACCGACTACCCGTTCTAGGACTAGGTCTAATCATTCAATTTTAGGCCTAATCATTAAAAAAGTATCGTTGCGTGTCCAACTCCAACTTCCAAGGCAAAGTTCCGTGCGTCGCGCAAATCGGTAGCAATGCGGTATTGAGTCATTTGTAAACTAGCGGTTGACTATTGGAGGTTAATGTTTAATACTGAACTGACAGTGCAGTTTTCCACATTGCACCAATGATCATGCCAAAATATTACGGATTTATTTACTAAAACAACAGTTGTATTCTTTGGACTGCTCTGCCTACGGTTATGTCTATGATTGCTAATCAAATGCCATACTCGAACACTATTTAACTATGAAATCTGTAACATTTCGCCGGCAAACATCACCTGGCATCTCTGTAACAGCTTAGGGAATGTTGGTGATGGCTGTGGTGCATGATCGCATTTGTAAATAATGTCATTTATACATGCTATGGCAAAGTTTTCAATAATTAGCTTGACATGTTAACAATGATGATGAGTACTCAGACTCACAAGGGAAACATGTTAAAATAACATATACTGTATCAGTATCATTAAAAACGTCTAGGTGCTCAAACGTAGGGAACTCTACTATATGCCATATATTCGCTCTATGTCATAATTTATGTCTTATAATAGGGCCAATGGCAACTGGGCCATCAATAGTGCATTTTCTAATATTTCTACTTCCCAAATACATGTTTGAGGTTGATTCAACTGTGGCTGATATTACATGTAATAGATGTGATCCAATCTAAATCGTGGCTAACATTTCATGTAATTTCATAAAATATTCTCATATAATACATGCGATATCAGCCTCAATTGGAGCAAACCCAAACTGGCCTAAGGCTAACAGATATTGGATAACGGGCCAGCCTTCCTTCCACGTTTGGACAAGGCGATATGCCGGGGGCACAGACAAGCGAGGATGTCCACCAGTGCATTTACTGGGGCTACATGATCAACTAATAACAGAAAGCATCACGCTCAGTCGCAGTGACACAGATTTAACTTAGACAAATACATGTTTACGCCCAATCTGATTAAAGCTTACTCGGTTCTGCCGACAGACGACAGTTTAAATATTAAAGACTAAGTGAAATAAGATTTTTAATTACTTTAAAACTTCGTGTACGTAAAGTTAATGCTCTTATCAAGTAATATTTAAAGTATGAAGTCTGTTTATTGTGAACTCATGTCCCTAAGCCCAAACATGGTCATATGCGTGTCACAAAGCAACCAGCCCTTCAGATGTTGCTAACGTCACCACAGGTAGAGACTCTGAGCGCGCCCTATTCTTTAGCACGGCAAGTGGCGGTGCGGCCTGTTGTTTCATACTGTACATGAAATTGCAAACGCGAAATTTAATATTTTTATATCGCCGTAAGGATAATAATCTTATCTACAAGTTTGTAACTGGATGTACACAGGATTTGTGTTTACTTTCTGAATTACTACCGTTTAAACATCGCGAATGCTCAGCCTTACATTATATCCGCGGCCGCGTATATATTGCATGATTAACAACAATGACATAAACGCTACCAGTAAAAACAAATCCTTGGTACATCCAACTGGTGATATTTGTAGATACGAATATTACCATAACTGTGATACAAGAATATAAATTCCCAGTGCAAGTTTAAACAATTGCAATGTTTAAACGGCAATAACTCAAAAAGTAAACATCCCGTGACACATTTGTAGGCAAGATTATTATCTTGATGGTGATATCAAAAATATAAAATTTCGCGATTGCAATTTCATGTACAGTCGGAAACAACAGGCCACACCGCCGCTTGCCGTGCTAAAGGAAAGGGCGCGCTCACCGGCCAAAAGGTGCACTGGGTGACGGAGAGGGATAATAAATTATTTGAATAACAGGACACTATTTTAGAGCACATTTAATTCAAATTGGGAATAAAAAAGTGTAGTTTACTTAGTGTTTAATAAAGACGTGATTCTATAACACCAGTTACAATTGCTGCCACTGGTAAAAAGTAAAAGTAAAGCTAATTTCTTAAAATATAGTGTAGTATCCAGTCCTTAGGACTGTTCAAGACGCTTTACATTTTACTCCCTGGCACACCTGTTCAATCGAACACCGTGTTCACTTCTCTGGGAAGGGCTCAGCCATGCTGCAATTAATGCGCGAAGACTATTCTTACACAAATATCCACCAATGTGTATAGCCTGGACTGGTACTCATTCATACAGCTGAGTGAATTGGAGCAACGTAGAATGAACGAACTTGCCCAGGTTCGATACGGTAGCACAGGATTTGAACCCGGGTTCTCTCAATTGAGAGTCTGATGCTCTAGTCATAGTGCCATTGCGCTCCGCACAGAGTGGTAAAGTGGTAACATACATCTTTGGCTGAACCTATGAAAAGCGCAACGTAACGGCAACAAGTTTCGCAACGGCGAAAAGTTACTCCATATTGCGGAGTGCTACATCACACCATTTTGGTGCAATCAGAGGTCAACCGCAGGTCTGCCGTTCTACGCGGCGTTCGTACGTGAGAAGTGGACATTCGGCGATTGCACACACACGCCGCATTGTTTCGTACGTAAATATTTATATTAATTGACAAATAACTGTGCAGTGTGACATCTCGACCTTTTAGGAACACACTCATATAAAGAAGGTTGAGTTTGACATACCAGTCAGCACATTTGACGAGTTCTTATAAGACATGGGAGTCGCTTGTTGACAACTACAGTTATGCAGTCAGGAGCTGTGGCCTGTGTTGAGCCTGTCGCGGTGAAATAAACCGAATTTATTGGACTCGTTTGGGTTTGTCTTACGTCTGTACATTTTCTTTGTTAGCTGTGAATATTTTGCTATGCACATCAATATCCACCTGTAATATTTATGTTTTGTCGGAGTCGAACGTAGAACCGCTTACTGAGCGTTTAGCTAATGGTGTTTTGCTAGATGCCGACGCGAGATGCAGAGTCGACTTCATGTTTGACGTCGCGTCCAGTTTTCGCGTACGGTAACTGCGCTTTACTTCGTTAGCTAAAGGCGGTTAATGTGTAAGTGTAATGCAAAAACGATCTCATCATACATGTGTGGCTGTGCTTGCCACGCTGTGGTGACCATGACGTCAATACATCTAGTCAGATAGATGGTGTTTGTTTTATAAGGAACAGATCACGAATGTGAAACTCAGCTTACAACAGTGGACGAAATAGTGACGAACAGATGTATTTAGTGAAAAAGCAAACCTATCTAGTTTCCAATAGGTAATGTACTACCTCATTTGTGCAACATTTTGTGTGAAATTACCACATACAATATTGTGTATCATTTGAAAATGTTATGAAACACATTTCACCGTGATCTACACTGTTCTGTAGTTTGTGATGATATTTGACTCGACAGAAACACAGGGAATGGCTGGTTTGCTTCATTGCCATAGCAACCGTGTGGCACAGTGTGAACGGGACGTGCACTGGACTTCATTGTGATGATGGACACTCCTCCACTGACCGGGGTCAAAGTGACGTCCACCTTGTCAATGGAACCACCGTTGAAGCTTCAAGTACGTCATCTATGCAAGCTATGGTTATGTACTTTGAGATAATTCACAATGTTCTAGACAGTTACTGAACTTCACCACATATCTACTTTTTAATTTTGCTATAACAAGTAACACAGGATTAATTAAAACATATGTTGGTAGTCAAGATGCTAAAATACATTAAGTTTAAACGCTATAACATTATTTATAAGAATAATCAGACTTTACACCCTAAACCTTAAAGCCTAGATGTTGCACCAATCAAAGTAATTGTTAATTAACACACCATGCTACATTTGCATCGTTGAGTTAACCGTAAATACTGTTAATACGATGACATGTTCTGCCAACATTTCAGCCAGCGTTGTAAACCAGTAGTCTGAAGTGCAGTGTGCATTCAGAATCACTCAGTCTGTCTGTGCTGTTATAATGCAGTGATGACTATTGTTAGCTCATCCCCTCTCCTACTGCAGTGGGGTGGTCGACCTTCACCAAGTGGGCTCATCGTAGGGCAGTGGGAGGCACCCTCCAGAGCCGGGGCTACTCCCTGCGGGACTGCCAGGCCGCCTGCATGAAGGACATCCCGTGTGTCGCCCTCGATTACGTGCCGTGGCTCGCCGAGTGCTGGGTCTACTACAAGCCGTCGCCCGTCTCTCAGCTTCAGAAAGACGCCAACGCGAACCACTACCGGCCTGCCCGGTGCTCCACGTCTAAAGGTAGACCTGTTGGACACTCTGGGGGTCTCGTCAAACTGTTGTCATTTACATGCACCGCGTCAGGATAGTTTATATGAATGACCGAACTAGCAGCATTTGAATAACAACTGCTTTCAACATGTTGTCTTTAGAGTCCTGTATCACCGTAGTGACAATGTGCGAAGCTATGTTGGAAGCAGTACAGGTATATAACTGTTCACACTCTGTCTGTGTTCTTACAGCTGATCCGTGTGTGCAGGAGACAAAATAACTGTTGTGTATGTGTTCCTACAGCTGATCCGTGTGTACAGACGACAATATAACTGTTCTGTGTGTGTTCCTACAGCTGATACGTGTGTACAGACGACAATATAACTGTTCTGTGTGTGTGTTCCTACAGCTGATCCGTATGTACAGAAAACAATACAACTGTTCTGTGTGTGTTCCTACAGCTGATCCGTGAGTACAGAAGACAGTGTAACTGTTCTGTGTGTGTTCCTACAGCCCTTCCGTGTGTACAGAAGACAGTGTAACTGTTCTGTGTGTGTTCCTACAGCTGATCCGTTGAGTACAAAAGACAGTGTAACTGTTCTGTGTGTGTTCCTACAGCTGATCCGTGTGTACAGAAGACAGTGTAGCTGTTCTGTGTGTGTTCCTACACCTGATCCGTGTGTACAGAAGACAGTGTAACTGTTCTGTGTGTGTTCCTACAGCTGATCTGTGTGTTTTGAAGACAGTGTAACTGTTCTGTGTGTGTTCCTACAGCTGATCCGTGTGTACAGAAAACAGTGTAACTGTTATGTGTGTGTTCATGCAGCTGATCCGTGTGTTTTGAAGACATTGTAATTGTTCTGTGTGTGTTCCTATAGCTGATCTGTGTGTTTTGAAGACAGCGTAACTGTTCTGTGTGTGTTCCTACAGCTGATCCGTGTGTACAGAAGACAGTGTAACTGTTCTGTGTGTTCCTACAGCTGATCTGTGTGTTTTGAAGACAGCGTAACTGTTCTGTGTGTGTTCCTACAGCTGATCCGTGTGTACAGAAAACAGTGTAACTGTTCTGTGTGTGCCCCTACAGCTGATCCGTGTGTACAGAAGACAATATAACTGTTATGTGTGTGTTCCTACAGCTGATCCGTGTGTTTTGAAGACAGTGTAACTGTTCTGTTTATGTTCCTACAGCTGATCCGTGTGAGCAGTGCCCATGTCGCAATGGTGGTCTGTGTGTGCGCCAGGGCCAAAAGCGCAAGTGTCTGTGTAAACGCGGATATCACGGACGCAACTGTCAAGGTTGGTACATTCTCACAGCAGGTTTTGTCAACAAAGGATTCCTCACGTTTCTATTGCTAGCTTGTTCACACTGATCTGTGGCTACCAAACACATATTATTAGTTGTAAGTCTCGATTATTACCAGCCAGACATAAATAATATATTAGTACAAAACAGTTTTGGGAGAAGGTGTAATAATAATACACTTCTGTGGCGCTTATATCCTCAGGAATCTTAGCCTTAGTTTAAAGGCGAAACGCACTAGAATAATTAAGCCAAATCATGAACAGGGATGCGCAAGAGCTATCATTAGAGCAAGGGACCGCCGAAGGTGTAGCGTGGGAATGCGATTTCAAGCAAATAAGTCTCTATTTTTTTACGAAGGGGGCTATCGTTTCAGATGATTTTAAAGTGATAGGGAATACGTTGATTCCAGATTTTTAGTGCAGCTACAGAGAAAGCATGTTTGCCAATGTTCAGCTTAGTCTTAGGAACAAAAAGTTGTTGTGAACAGATGATCTACAGTTCATGGGGATATCTGAAAAAACACAGGAGACTAACCAAACATGGTGGTTTTTGTGCTGAAAAAACCCAGGTCTGTAATAGTGACTAATTGAATTTGATACTCAAAAGGAACCCAGTGCAACTGTTTAAGTGGGGGCAGTGTTATAAATACTCATTATTTAGTAATCATTTAGACGATAACGCACGCACAGGTTCTTTATTTTGCACACTAGACCGTGTGCTATTCTGTTACGGCATGCACAATCTGCGTATTTGGTACGTTGTAAGCATTAATACACTTAATGCATACGTAACATTCCTCCTCACGTCTTGCTCCGTTGGGGTATCTGTCGCCTCTGTATGACGTCGGCGCACGTGATCACTATGACGTCTCGAGTAGAGGATCTCTGATACTAAGACGTTGTTCTTCTGTTCTCGTAGAACAACATGAATCCAACATAGGTGTGCTCTGTGTGTGATGCATAACGTAGACCGCATCTCCTGGGTTGAAGCTTCGCTCCTTTGACTTCTTGTTATAGTAATGGGTAATTTTCTCTTGATGTCGATAAACTTTACTGCTAATGCTAGAATGCACTGCATCGAACAGCGTTCGTAGTTTGCGTCCCATCAACAGTTCACTCGGCGAGCTTCCCGTAGTGCTGTGAGGAGCCACTCTATAGGTCATCAGATAGCGATACAATTTAGTCTTCATTGTTCCATCCTTCAACTTCACCAATCCCCTCTTCACCAGTTGCACCACCCTTACCACTGAGCTCTTCGCACACTCTGTTGTTGAATTAGTGCGTTAGTGAATCACTGTCCGGCCAGCCTGTTAGCACATATCGTTGAACTCGCGAAAGTATTGGATCACGTCTTGTCCAATTCCGTATGTGTTCCGATGTCATCGGTGAGACATCCAATTGCTGGACTAGTTGGACGTATTCCTCCGGTGCAGGTATCTTCATTTGTTGAACGGGCAACGGCAGACGTGATAAAGCGTCGCAGTTCCCATGTGCCTCCCCACTGCGGTAACGAATGATGTAGTCATACCCTACCAATATGAGAGCCCAACGTTGAAGCCGATTCGACGCTTGATAAGGTATTGGTCGCTGCTCAATAAACAACCGGATTAAAGGCCAGTGATCGGTGATCAGCTCAAATTTCCTTCCATACACATAATTGATGGGATTTCGTGACACCATATACTAAGCTCAGTACTTCTTTGTCCAACAGGGAGTAATTTTGCTCAGCTGGCGACAAACTCCTCGAAGCGAATGCAACTGGTCGCTCCGATCCATCTGGCACCATAGCCACACCTTTTCCCTTCATTTTCACTCTGACCGTGATAGGCTGCTTGTAAGATGACTCTTTGTTATCCAGACTGTATAGCGGGCCTCTATATTCCCCAGAACGTTTCCGGAACGGATTTTAAAAATCATCTACCATTCGTTGTATGCTTCGCCTGGGACTGATATTTCACACTTAGTTAAATATTGATATAATATGACATGTCCTTACATATGAAGGCATACTATCTACATTAGTATACATTCATATGCGATGGAACGTCGCGGAACATCGATGGAACGGGTTTTTAAGTTCATCTACCATTCGGTGTGTGCTTCGCACGAGACTGATACACATAGTTAACTATTGATATAATATAACATTTCCGTCAACATGAAGTCAAATCTACAATAATGTATATTCATGTGCGATGGAACGTCGCAGAACGTCGATCGAAGATGGAATTAAGATGGCGGACGATGACAGCTTTGTTCCATCTATTAAACACACAGTCGTGTGTATGATGTGTGGGCTTACATGTTTGTAATGTCATATACCAGTAGTACATATCTGCTGACTATATTTACTATATATATGGCATATATGTATATATACATTTAAAAACAAACAACAACAACTGTGTAACATTTTAAATATTTATGATGAAAATCCAATATACAATTCAAAAGTCTGAAACCCTCAGTAAAATATATCTTGCGGACCTTCAGATTCTTTTTCGGTAACTTGTAACTTCCATGATTTGTCCACCTGTATTAATCGCACCTCCAGTCATTCTGTTTCAAAGAATCACCACCATCCCAATATATGTACACTTCCCCACCTCGTGGTTTGACAGGTGGAACTCGACTAGCTGTGGCGGTTAGGATTATTATTGAACTCGCTTAAGATCTGCATAACATTACAAACTCTAAATGGCTCATTCCTAGTTGAGAACGGCACAGGTATGTCACTTACATATGTAGTGTTGTCATCTCCACCAAAACCCCCACCTACGTAACAAATAGCATGACCAACTGGAGGGTCATCGTCTCCGTCAGTACCTCCACCTTCATCAAACACAGTTACGGTGTCATCTTCTTCTCCGTCAATACCTCCACCTACATGTCGTAATGTTGCGTGTTTGTTTCAATTATTTGTTCCCACAGCATTGACCTAATCTTGTCCATAGATGATATAACAGAAGTGGTCGTGTCCACAATGTACACATGTGTGATGTTTAGCGTTTTGCTGTGGAGAAAAGCTGAGGGCTGGACTGTTTAAGAGTTTTGAATTATATATTGATTTTTCATCATACATATTTAAAATGTTACACAGTTGTTGTTTGTTTTAAAATGTGTGTGTATATATATATATATATATACGACGGTGTGTTCAATAGATGGAACAGCCAAAACAAAGCTGTCATCGTCCGCCATCTTAATTCCATCTTCGATCGACGTTCCATCGCACATGAATATATATTATTGTAGATACTATGACTTTATATTGATGGACTTGTTATATTATAATAGTTAACAATGTGCGAAGTCTCATGCGAAGTACACACCGAATGGTAGATGAATTTAAAAACCCATTCCATCGACGTTCCGCGACGTTCCATCGACGTTCCATCGCACATGAATATACATTAATATAGATATTATGCCTCCATATCTAAGGACATGTCATATTACATCAATATTTAACTATGTAGGACATGTCAGTCCCAGGCGAAGCATACCACGAGTGGTAGTTGGTTTTAAAAATCCGTTCCGGGGAATACAGAGCCCCCCCGTAGAGCGAGTACTCCTTTTTTTGGACAATCGCTGCTTCCACAACATGCGTCTCAGTGCAAGCTTTCCTTCTACAGGCTGCCACCATGTGTCCTGTGTTCCTACGATAGTTGCAGGTATCGTCTTTAAATTTGCAGTCCTGATGTGCACGGTTCCCATTGCATCGATAGCACTTCCGGCTCTTCAGCAGTTTGTGGTGTTCTTTGCGTTCATGTGATGCAAACTTGCTGTCACGACTCTTCCTCTTATCTGCTACCGCATTAACTGTAGTGTTATCCTAGTGGACATAGGCATGTAGCTGCTGAGCTTCAGCGTTGGCCGCCTCGTTCGTTAGATATCTATATCGATCTGCATAGGTTCGACGAATGTGCGCTCTTCACTCAATAATTTATGTTTGGTACTACCGTTTTAATACCAGATACTAATTGGTCACGAAGTGCCTCATCCAGGAAATCCCCGAAATTGCAAGTGAATGCCAGACGCCTTAATTCCGCAGCAAATTTTGTCACATCCTCGCCTTCCTTTTGACCACCTTGATGGAACTTTGATGTATCTTTCTGCCACTGTTAACCGTCGTGGTTTCAGATGGTCTTTCAACTTTGTAACTATTTCAGCAAACGTGAAAGCTGACCGCAACTGTAGACTCAAAACATTCTTCAAAAGCAGATACGTGTCCGACCCTACCAATGTTAGGAATGTTGCAATTTTTTCTTATCAGCCAGCTGCCTCGCCGTGTCACTAGCATCGCTACTCACCGCGCTAATGTTATTCGCAATAAAGTACAGTTCGACACGTTCAATGTACGCGTATACGTCGCTGCCTTCGTAAGGGTCTATTCCACCAAGTGGTGCCTGTTTCCTCGTCGCCAATTGTTATATACTCATTATTGAATAATAATTGAGACGATAACGTAGACACAACAGGTTCTTTATTTTGTACACCGCACACAGCCAGGCCGTGTGCCGCTCTCTTCATAATTCATTCATAATCTGCTTATTTGGTTGTAAGCATTAATACACACAATGCACACACAACAGGCAGTAATGGTGAGAAATGAGGAGGGTAAGTACCACGCGTGCTAAACAAGTCTGTACACGTTCTAGTTTAGCTACGTTCTTTTTAGCAATAATGCTTAGAAGTGAATTGCAGTAGTCAAGGTGGCTACTAATTAGAACTACTGATATTGTTTTAACAGCAGATAAAGATAAATGACGCTGAATTCGAAAAAAAAACCTATATATGGAAGAAACAGGATTGGCCTAAATGATTTATGTCGCAAAAATGTTTACCTCATTTTTAAATGTCGAAGTACGCCACAAGGATTCTTTAAAAATATTGTACTTTAAAACATGGTTAGCTGTCGGAATAACATTGTTGTCACGTGCCGCACTTTCAAATTGGGCAATTACAATGCAAACTGAGTCAATTCGTGGCGCTATTTTAATATATTTAAAAAATAATATGTACTGGATATACTGTATGTCCTGCTTGTTCCTGAAACAATGTCAAATGGTGGAAGGAGCCCATTAACAAAAACTATGTAAACATTGTTTAAAGCGACGTAACTAATATAGGGTGGTCTAATATGCTTTTACACGAGATTGCGCCAGTATAGCCAAATAGAAACAATGCAGCTGTTTCTGTTTCAGCGTGTCTGCGTGGTTTCGCCCGGTTCCGCCGGAGGTTTGCGACGGGTGGTGTCATGAACAGCTCCATCGACGACCTGAAGACGTGCAAGCGTGTGTGCATGGCCAACATGACGTGTTTGGCGGTCGACTACATTCAGGACCACAAAGCCTGCTGGCTGCATCACGACGCACACGCCCTTCACCTGCTCGACAAAGACGTCTCCGTCAACCACTACCAGCCAATAAGATGTGGCCTTCGAGGTAACAGTTCCATGACAGCTGCACAGTTGTTCCTCAACGAATCTTTGCTGCAACAGAATTTCTTAAGTCAGCTGTAGGCATTAAGTCCTTATGTCGAACTGTATGATTTTAATGATCTACTGCAAAATTATTCCACTAGTTTAAGGATTTTAGGGTCACATTTCAGCGGTAAAGCTAGCTAGTTATTCTTGTGATATACTACATATAGACGTGCCATTGACTTAACTGATTGGTTTTTTCTTTGAGGCGCATCCATGAATAATCAGGTGTTAATGTTTGTTAGGTCTAAATGCAGTGATAATCAAAGAATGTTGTAAGATAAGGTTGCAGCTCGGACACTGTTTTAGTGAAATAATCTTAATTATGAGAGTTTGCTCAATTATCACAGCCAGCATCTGTTTAGCCTGTGTGTGTGTCTGGCTCCTGTGTGTTCACCTTGATCAGACGTACATACCAGGCTACGTAAACACTGACAGTCTTGACGAGTCAGTCTTTGTAGTGTCTAGCAAGATAGCACTGTGTTGATGTCTTGTATTATAAGAATGGATTGTGTTGGTGTCTTGTTATAACTGTACTGTCAGATTGCTCTATGTTGATATTTTTTATAAACTGAATGCTCTATGTTGATGTTTTGCACAGCCATAATGCTCTATGTTGATGTATTGTACAGCCAGAATGCTCTATGTTGATGTCTTGTACAGTCAGACTGCTCTATCATGTTGATGTCTTATACAGTCAGAATGCTCTATATTGATGTCTTGTACAGTTATACTGCTCTATTTTGATGTCACGTACTGTCAGACTGCTCTATGTTGATATATTGTACGGTCAGAATGCTCTATGTTGATGTATTGTACAGCCAGACTGCTCTATGGTCTATGTACTGCCTGTGTTCTCAGAGGAGGAGCTACACACAGACCCGTGTGCCAGCTCTCCGTGTGACAACAACGGCACGTGTCTGAAGGTGGGGCACAAAGGCGCCTTTCACTGCACGTGTCCCATCGGCACGGCAGGAGAGAGATGCCAGGGTCAGTATTTTTAGACATACTTATAGTTTTGTTATTCACACTGCACAGAAATAGTGAGCTAAAATATTGATTTTGATGAAAAATACTATGTATTAAATTGTAATTGTCTTGCTCCACATATGCTCTCTTTGGCAATACTTACTTACTTGATCCTCTTCGTGTGGGTTTACACTTAAGGCCGACAGCAAAGAATGCCAATGTTGCCTGTCCGCTGGAAGCTTTGTTACTTGTAGTACAGCAGATAAGGCGGAGGATCGTTCAAATGGTGATACAAGTATGAAACTTGGCATGGATATTCCCACCGGGACATTCTTCAAATCCAGTCGACGAGCCATTTGGAAATCCAAAATGGTGGCCATAAAAAATGGCTGAAATTGTTTTCAAATTTGTTTGGGGGAGATATAAATAATTTTTATATTTTCAAGCTGGCCAATTTAAAGTAGTGTCTTTATGCATTCCAAATATACCTGAACATTCAAGATGGCTGCTATATTTTCAATATGGCCGCCATTTTAACATTATTGCATATTTTCAGTTTTCAAAGTGACTCATCATGGTATAGTTTCCACTGCATACAATGTGTATGTTAATGTATATGTTGTATTGGATGTGTTTCCTGAATGTGGCCTTGTACATATTCTACTATTCCTGGTACATATTGCTACATAGTGCTGCGCAGATGAGAACATAATGAAGCATTTCAAACTGTCGATTTTAGTATTTCTTCCAGCGACACTTGTCCATTTTCAACACGCAAACAACAAAAGAGTGTAAAATATTAGCCAGCGAATCGAATGAGTTAGTTTAACAAGATTTAACAAGATTGTCACCCAGATAATTAACTCTAGATGGCAGGTGGACAAGGAAGCCTTTTGGCTTATCAAGAGTCCAACCCTTTTTTCTACATGTATCCCGCCCTTCTGAGGTATGTGTCGATTTTATTTTAAAACATTCACACTACTAGCACCCACACATTCAGCAGATAATCTGTTCCATTCATTTACGGTCCATTGTGAAAATGATAACTTTCTTATATCTAATCTACACTGTTCCTTTACTAATATAACTTTATGTCCTCTAGTCTTTCTAAACTGAGAACAAATATCAATATATCAATATTTTTATAACCATTCAATACTTTAGACACTTCTTTCTGATCTCCTCTCAATCTACTGGTCTCGTGTTGTTAAACCACATTCTTTTAGGCGTCTTTCATAACTAAGATGCCTCAGTTTTGGTATCATTTTAGTCGCTCTGTCACAAAATCGAGTGTAAGTATTAATAAATTGACGGTACCCGATTTGACATAGCAAGTTATAGGTTCAGGTGCACTAGGATTCGGAGTGAACGAGAGACATAACGTGACATCAGATATGTATGTACGAGAAGCCAACTGGCGTTCCCATTTAATACAACATAAACATATGCGGTTCAGTGATAGTTGGCCAACCGTTACTCTGCTATGACATTATATTTATAACACCACACATTGTACTCGACGAGTATGCTTCCAAATACAAAATTACATGGGAGACAATTTAAACAGCTGGTCACTTACATGAAGACGGGTATACACCATTATAAAGTCTATGAACTGTAACCGATGAATGTCGTGATGTGCGAATGTCAACGTTCGCATCGGTCGCGTTCGGCGAGATGTCAGGACGAAGTCGAAAGTCGCTCGGCGTTCGGCGAACGAATTCACGTAGATGAAATCAGGCGACTCGGGCGATCAAGTAGACGGTAAATTTGCCTTGTCGATCCCACGCGAATCACCAGGCGACAACACGGAAACGATGTCACGACATCGGCGATGTCTAGAAGGTCTGTCACGGAGTCTGTGTTACGACAGCTAGCAGACGACACGGTGGTGGCCTCGCATTCGATTTATTTCGAAGATCACGTCAAAACGGAACTGCAGTCGGTTATCGCTCAGTCTTCTTCAACGTGTGAGAAGTGCAGCGTCTCACAGCTAATCAGTACTGTTGAAATCGTAAAAGTATTTACTACAGGCGTTGGGTGGACACACGTTTCAGCCCAATTCCTGGAGACGAGAGTGCAACACCTTCTTCTGCTCAAATGTTCGTCTGGCCACGAATGGCCGTCCGGCCCTTATATAGCTTGACGACCGGAAGTTAGTCTGACCAATTACAACACTTAATACAAATTAAAGTCGCTTCAAAAACTGGCTCCCGAAACCATTCACACTTCGAAGCAATCCAGTTGTTTATATCATTTCGTATGCCATGGGCCTTTAGTTTAAGCAGTAATCTTTGATGTGGCACTTTGCCGAAAGCTTTTTGAAAAAAATCTAAGTAGATGATATCTACTGGTGATCCCTCGTCTACCCACTTAGTGATATCTTCCAAAAAACAACTTATTTTTTAAGCATGACCACGCTATTAGAAACCCATGTTGAGATGGACTGATAAAGTTATTTTTAACAAGAAAACTGTTACAAGCGGTATGCTAATTTGTTCTACAATTACCAATAGAGTTTGGGCGAAATCCCAACCACTCCAGGTGATTTATTATCCTTCATAGCCCTTATTTTCTTAGCTACCATTTCCGGGGTTACAATTAACTGCCCTAAATAGTTTGATTCTGCCCCCTTGGACTTAGCCTCTGGTACTGGCAGTGAACTAATATCTACTCTGGTAAACACCGAACTAAAATACTCATTCAGGTCTTCTGCCATTAAGAATCCCTCTAATATTATATTTCCAACACTATCTTCTAATGGAGCGACCTTATCCTGAACTTTCTGTTTGTTTCGAACATACGCATAAAACCTCTTGCTGTCATGCTTTATATTGCAAGTTAATTTTTGTTCACAGCTTCTCTTTGAATTTCTAATTTCAGCTGTAGCTTGGTTTAGTGCTTCTTTATAAATGTTGTAGTCTTCATCATTGCTAGTACGTCTATATGACTTCCACACCATTTGTTTGTAGTTAATTTTTCTAATGGCTTCTTTCGATAAGTGTTTCTTTTTGGACCGTTTCACTTGTTTTTTCAAATTTATCGACGATGCACTCAATTTCACTCTAAGATATTCCAGCATTCTGTTGCTGTCTTATTCTTCAGTGTGTTATTCCAGCCTATCTTTGGTAAATTTATTTAGTTATTGCGACATATTACAAAATGTTGTATATCATCAAAGATGGCTTCCTTTTTTCAAGATGGTCGCCACTTTAACGTTAATGTCTAACACTCGCATTGACTCATTGTGCCAAAATGTATAGTATATACCAAAAGCATGTCAATGTCAGTTATACTCTGGAAATGGATCACTTATTTTGTCCACGTGCATACAGTGCTGTGCAGGTCAGAAGGCCGTGAAAATAGTTGCACCTCCGATTATAATCATTCTTGCACCGACATTTGTTAATTTTCTACACGTAAATGATATATTTGACTAATACTTCAGGATGGCCGCCGTTTTAATAGTGTGGTATATTTTCAACACTTAAATGGACTCGTCGTGCAACAATGCGTACTAAGTTCATGTTAATGTATGCTGCTCTGCGTGACATTAGATCAGTTATACTATGCCTAATAATTATACTCAGCCATATAATTTAAACAGAATGTTTATATACTGATTTCATTGCGTAATACGTACCAGGCAATATGCTCGGCACAACTACCGGGCAAGGTTTGTAGCGCATCTATCCGAACCGATGCTCATCATCAGTTGTGCGCAAAACGACCAAACGTCTGATATTGACCTTACTACTTTCTGTTTTGTTAGTGTGATGAAACTTATCTTTACATAGATAATGAAGGGCAGTCACACAACACGTTATTATATACATTCCCAAACGTAGATTAATTGCATACTAAGTTTTAGTAACACCAACTAAGCACTGTCTTGTACCACTGACGTATGCACCTCGCTTAAAAGTATGTGTTGACATGTTCATGGTGACATGTAATGGTAAAGTAATTCGCAGTCTCATTTGAAACAACATAATGCGTATATAAACTAAGTAGTCATATGGTTTTCATAAGATAGACTGCCC
The DNA here is from genome assembly GCA_020002185.1 of Paraescarpia echinospica. Lineage (NCBI taxonomy): Eukaryota > Metazoa > Annelida > Polychaeta > Sabellida > Siboglinidae > Paraescarpia > Paraescarpia echinospica. The sequence goes on along the minus strand of CM034533.1, from coordinate 48,086,278 downwards.
TGCGAAGTTTGGAATTATTCTGCCTATTTATACACTGAACGTCACCGAAACAACTATTAGACAGTCACCACAACGTTGTGGAGGACGATGTTGACTTGTTAAACGTCTACGAAATTTGGTATGTGTATGGTATCATTAGGACTATATACATTTGATTCGTCATAATGACTGTCCTACGTAAGTCTGGAATAAACTTTGCTATAAAATGGAGATGATTCCACATGTTCAGGAACATCTTGTCGAGTTGATGCTGATATTTCACACGGTAGGTAAGGAAGCTGCGGTGGGTCGAGTGGCTCAATCGGAGTAAACTCCTCATCACCCGACGAATCTTTCCGTGTTATGTGCTGATTCAGCTGTATCGGGAAACACTCCAAGTATCTTCACGGCACCATCAGTAACAATCCAGAGTTGATGATCGTGTGGAGGGCAGCTTGTGCAGTACAGCATCACTTGCATATATCATCGGATTACATTTTCTGTTATGACAGGGCAATGCGTATCTTGGAATAAAGCGGGTCAACATCCCAGGGCTGGCTGGAGTGGTTACTCATGGCACATACAACTACACAGTGCTGTGCGGATGAGATCACAGCGGAAGCACTTGCACATTCAATTGCACATTCACTTGCACACTTTTTTGCAGCAGCACTTGGCCAGTTCTTGGCAACTTGTCGCAATTGGTGGAGGAGTACTCCGACATACCTGCCACATTATCCCTCGTTTGGTCCATCCCCAACCAGTGTCTAGCTGGGGAACAGTTGCTTGATCCCATGTGCATCCTGCCTGGTAAGTACCATGCATAGCATGTTCCTTGAGGTAAGGCTGAGTTGATGGGATGCTGTCGTATGGCGTCTGCTTTCGGGCGAAGACATCCAGCCAAACGTTATCGACATGTGTAGCGGCACTGGACCTGTCATGCATGACCACCACAAACTTCTCCAGGATCTCCAGATCGTTGTCATCAACTATTGATGGACAATTCATGGGTGCATGGGAAAGCATGTTCTTGGGATATGTTCTGGTTATTAATGTCGTCTTTCCCTTTGTCACAATTACTGTGTTTGCTGAAGGTGCTGTGTGTACTGCAAATAATTTATCCTCAAGAAAGTAGAAGAGTTCGGTTTTGTTTTTGTTATCTTTTCTTCTTCTTATATACAGCTCAGAACTCTGTATCAGCCATACGTATGAGGCTAGAGTATTGTCGAGCTTGGGTGGGCCGTCGCAAGTAGCTCTGGTTTGGGTCTATTGCTTATTTTGTCAAGTTTAGACAGATTAGAAGACCCTATGGTCGGTGTGCCTGTAGCTTTGTGGGCGTAGATTACTTTAGGCAGGCATGGAGAGGAGATGCTTTCTAAATGAGTCTTCTAAATGAGTATCTATGCTTTCTAAATGAGTAAATCTCATAGGAAGCTCCTCCAGTTTGTTGGTGCTTTTGTTATTTCTGTCACCCTTCGTATGAGCCCCTCGCCAATCCAACTCATGGCCACTCTTGGAATGGATGTCAGCGGCATTCTGCTGACCTGTTCGACCCATCTCCATCTGCGGCATTCCATGTTAGAGATTTTGTTTATTTATTAATACTGGATAGGTGTATTAGATCAATTGTGCATACTGCTGTCTAATGAAATAATATACAAAATACTACAGATACCATTGATAAATATATTATATGGGTAGATGGTAGCGTTAACGTGTTTTCAATGGCACTATACTTTGACGTGCACGTTCTACATACCGATGCGATAAATCCCGTTATTACACTGTTACGACGTACTTTTAAACTGTTATTGAACGCGCTCATGACGTGGATTTTTATGTCGCAGGAAGAGTTTCTACTATTCACTATTATATTTCGTCTTTATTTTGAGAACCCGCTGGATCCCGCATGACTAGAAACGTCATTACTCGACATTAGTAATATTATTTAGGTAACTGGTAACAAAAAGCGTCTGTAAGTTTCAGCGCAGTTATTGTTTGGACAGGAAACCGAAGCAAATTGAAACAGTCAGTGTAGTGTATTGAACGATATAAAGATACAGAATATTTCAGTTTATTTTAGACGAACATGTTAGCAACTAGGCCTATGCTATATATTCATATTAATCACCACAAGTGTCAGGGCTCAAATGGCCCCGTGATGTTTACAGATTTAATGCGTTGGGCCTTGCTGTGCAGTGTCAGTGAGGTAGTGATAGGTGGAATCCATAATTCGTTTTTATTTCACTAAAAGCAATATTTTCCTAACAATTTGTTTGTACTCCATCGGTAAAATACGTGGTACTAATTTAGAATATCAATCCCATGCACAAAAATGTCTTTAAATTTTTGTGAAAATAAAGTTCGATTAACGCACACCAGAAACTGTTCCGACATATGAACATGATGCGATTGGTGCTCGCGCTCACCGACGGCAACGACAACCTGGGAATTTGATTGCGTTAAATGTTCAACAATGTCAGTCGTGAACCCATGTTCGAATCATACCGATAAGTTCCAAAGCCTTCTCTACAAACAGTTCATACGTTCTGAGGTGAAAACAAGATTGCCATCTTGAGAATTAACTCTAGATGGCAGGTGGATAAGGAAGCCCTTTGGCTTATCGAGAGTCCAACCCTTTTATCTATATATATCCAGCCCTTCTGAGGTATGTGTCGATTTTATTTTTAAACATATTCACACTACTAGATAATCAGATAATCTGTTCCATTCATTCAGTCCTTTGTGAAAATTAGAACTTTCTTACGTCTAACCTACACTGCTCCTTTACTAATGTAACTTCATGTCCTCTAGTCTTTCTTAACTGAAAAAAACATATTTCTATCAATATTTTCATAACCATTCAATATTTTAAACACTTCTATCTGATCTCCTCTCAATCTCCTGGTCTTTAGTGTTATTAAACCACATTCTTTTAGGCGTTTTTCATAACTAAGATCCCTCAGTTTTTGTATCATTTTAGTCGCTCTCCTCTGTACTCTTTCTAGCATATCTATGTCCTTCTTGCGATATGGCCTCCACGCTTGTATACAATATTCTAAATGAGGCCTAACTATTGTTTTGTACAGCTCTTTTCCTTATACGTTATGTTTCGCCTAATTAATCCAAGGATTTGGTTTCCTTTTGAAGCTGCAATTCCACACTGCTCTGAAACCTTCATGTCAGCACTAATTGTCAGCCAACATTTGCCACTTTTCAGACCATTTGATCAACCGTCAAGATCATCTTGTAAATGCTGTCTATATCCATCACTTTTAATCCTTCTAAACACTTTTGTATCATCTACAAATTTCAACACCTTGCTAGCTATATCATCGTCCAAATCGTTTATATATATTAAGAATAATATAGGTCTCAGTACTTATCCCTGTGGAACCCCCCTCAAAACTGATTTCCAGTTTGAAGTCTCCCCATCAACAACTGCGCGTTGTCTTCTATCAATCAGCCATTTTTCTATCCAGTTAATTATACCATTTCCTATGCCATGGGCCTTTAGTTTAAGCAGTAATCTTTGATGTGGCACTTTGTCGAAAGCTTTTTGAAAATCTAAGTAGATGATATCTACTGGTGATCCGTCATCTACCCACTTAGTGATATCTTCCAAAAAACATAACATATTTGTTAAGCATGACTTCGCTTTTAGAAACCCATGTTGAGATGGGCTTATCAAGTTATGTTTAACAAGAAAATCCACCATGTGATCTTTAATTAGTCTTTCTAATAATTTACAAATCACCGATGTTAAACTAACTGGTCTATAATTATTTGACTTGTTTCTCGAACCTTTTTTAAATAACGGTATAATGTTTGCTTCTTTCCATTATAAAGGAACCACTCCCTCTTCTAATGATAAGTTGGAAACTGTTGCAAGCTGTATGCTAATTTGTTCTATAATTTCCAATAGTAGTTTGAGTGGAATACCATCCACTCCAGGTTATTTATTATCCTTCATAGCCATAATTTTCTTAGCTACCATTAACTGTCTTAAATAGTCTGATTCTGCCTCCTTGAACTTAGCCTCTGGTACTGGCAGTGAACTAGTGTCTTCTCTGGTAAACACTGAACTAAAATACTCATTCAGGTCTTCTGCCAATAAGAATCAAGAATTAAGAATCCTTCTGATATTATATTTCCAGCACTGTCTTCTGGAGGACCGACCTTATCCTGAACTTTCTGTTTGCTTCGAACATACGCATAAAAACTCTTGCTGTCATGTTTTATATTACTAGCTAATTTATGTTCATAGCTTCTCTTTGAATTTTTAATTTCAGCTGTAGCTTGGTTTAGTGCTTCTTTATAAATGTTGTAGTCTTCGTCATTTCCAGTACGTCTATATGACTTCCACATCATTTGTTTATACTTAATTTTTCTAATGGCTTCTTTCGATAAGTGTTTCTTTTTGGACCGTTTTCCTTGTTTTTTTAAGGGAACAAATTTGACGATGATGCATTCAATTTCACTCTTTAAGATATTCCAGCATTCTGTTGCTGTCTTATTCTTCAGTGTGTTATTCCAGTATATTTTCTTATTTTTACTTATATTTTCCTTTGTGGAAATTTCTCCTGTACTGCTTTTACTGTTCCTTTCTGATTTTACTTTGATGGTAAAATGTATTTAGTTGTGATCACTATTCCCAGTGGCTCACATATCTTGACATTGTCAACTAATTCATTCTGTGAGGACAAAACTATGTCTAACACATTCTCTCCCCTGGTTGGTTCTAGCATATGTTGAGAAAGGAAACTATCTTGTACTAAAACTAAAAACTTGTGGTCCTCACTACCCATACTCTGTAGAGATTTCCATTTTATATGCCAATGGTTAAAATCCCACATATTAAGACAGTCCCGTTTGCTCACTTCCCTTATAGCGTTTTGTATTTTTTCATTATCTTCTATGCTTATGTTTGGACTTCGAAAAACTAATCCAACCGTTAACGTTGAGTTTCCTGTAACTATGTTACACCAAACAGCTTCTTCGCAATCTGTTTCTCTGTCTAATTTTATTTCATAAGCCTGGATAGATTCTTTAATATATAAAATAACTCCACATCCCCTTCTTCCTAGTATATCTTTCCTAAACATTACATATCCTGTCAGTCCCAATTCGGCATCTGATATATCGGTGGTTGCCCATGATTCTGATATACCTATTATGTGAGGGTCAATATCTTCTACCATAATGTTTAGTTCATTTATTTTGTTTAGTATACTCCTTGCATTTAAACAAACACATTTATATCCAGCTTCAGAACAGTTTTCCAGTGCTGAATTATTTTTGCTGATTTATTTATACCTCCAGTTTCAGGCTTCTCTGCGAGTCCCCCCTGCGAATTTAGTTTAAATAGATGCAACCTGTCCCACTGTCAACATATCGCAGCAAATTCTCTGATAATACTGCTGCCCTGTTTCCACTTAGATGGAGGCCATCTCTCATGTATATATCTTCTCTCCCAACAAAGTACCCCCATAAATCTATGAATCCCACGCCCTCTTCTTCACACATCTGCTCAACTAGTGCGTTGATCGCCATCCTCTTACAGTTTCTGTATGTTGCCCCCCTTCCTCACATTACTGGCAAACTTCCTGGGAGAACAACCTGTTCCACTTTTGTCTTCTTTAGCTTCCTCACTAGATGTCTGTACTTGTGAACTATCCCAGTTGTTCCCTCCTTGTCTGCATTGTTTGTCCCTACGTGTACTAGTATAAACCCTCCCTTGCCATGCCCCAATACCTTCTCTACCCTTTCGGTCACATGCTCTATCCTAGCCCCCGGTAGACATACAACAACGTTCTTCGCCTCGCATATAGTCTTGTCTGTTTTTCTCAGAATTGAATCGCCCATAAACACTCTCTCTTTTCTCCTTGCCCCCTCAATCACTGCCTCGGAGTAGCTCCTCCGGTTTGCATATGTCTGGTTGTTATATTTTCCTTTTGCCGTCTTCTCTCCTGTCACATTCTCTTCCATTCCCTTCTTTCCTGTCGCGTTTTCTCTTGTCCCCTTTCCTCCTGTCATCTCCTCTTCTAGCACAATTACTCTCACTTCCTTTCGTCCCTTCATCTTTTCTCCCATCACATTTTCTTCTCTCCTCTCCCGTCCCTTTTCCCCGGCTACCTCCTTCACTACCGTCACTTTCTCCCCTGTCACCTTCACGCCTGTCATGTTTTCTGTTTTTTGCTGAACACCCTGTCTTCTTCCATCAGTCTTCTGTCTCACAGTCTTACCAACTGCCTCTGTGGTATCTACCTCTTCACCACCTGTATCGCTGTCGCGTCTCTCCTCATTCTCTGCAGTCTGACTACCTATTGATCTATCCACACTGACCCGTTTTCTTTTCCTCTGCCGAACACTTATCCTCCGTCCCTCTGTCTTCTCAATTTCTTGTTCCTTCACACCGGTCACCTTCCCTCCTCTCAGTCTCCTTTCTTCAGTCTCCGTGTCACAACTCTGCTCCTTCAGTGTTGTAGAATTCTCAACTCTCTCCGCGTCATCCCTCTCTGCTCCATCTATTTCTATGTTGAGTCTCACCTCCACCTCCTTCACTATATCCGTCAACTTACAGACCTCCTTCATCAGACATTCCACCCTCAAACACCCCATACACCGAAAGGTGAATCCGTCATCTTTGGTCTCTGCCCATGATTTTGGACAGCCAGACAACGCAAAATCCACCCAGCTCTGGCAGTCGTTGCAAACTAAGTGTCGTTTTGCCCTGAGTTGCCACTTGCAAGGTGCCATATCAGAATTTATTTATGTTCAAAATAGTTTTTATATAGTCTTTGAAAAGACTTTTCTGTGTACAATTTACACCAGATTGTTTAGGTTATAGTTAGTTCTATTTGTTAACACACAGTGACACACCGTGCCTTACGGATTACGTAGTTACGATGTCGATGACAATGTCAATGTATTCAAGTTATGCTTAGTAGTTAGATACATGGTAGTCTTTACAAAGACTGTTTCCTGTGTACTAATATACACTTTAAAAGGTTGTTATTTCAGGTTTTAGTTACTCATCTAACTACATCGATTATCTCAAATAACGCTATTCTATTGTCGTTCACGTTACGTTAACTTCGCCAGTGACCTACTTTGTAAACAACGTTCCGATTACATTAACGTCCCCAATTATCCCTCGCAAATCGCAAACTTTTAATCTACCCTAGATTACTCCCTCTAGCTAACTTTTAACACAAAATATTGCTTAATATATATCTATAATTACGTTATGTATGCTATACACTCAATAATATCACTTATCTTGATCAAATATCCTGATATTTTCGCAAGTTTGCTGCACAAAATTCTAACCAATTCACCACCGGAAGTTCCCCTGAAAATTGGCATTTCAAGATGTATCCGTAATTTCGTAAAATGTATACACCACCGAAGTCTAAAACGTTTTCGTATTCGTAAACAACCGTATAACAACTGGCGAAAAGTGCCTTTGCCTCAGACACTAATAGTTCCCTTTATCCTAATAGTTTTATGTCTTTACATGATTTTCTATATTAGGAATAGCTTATTGAATAATATATAGTTACACTGGACAAAATCTAATAAATTATGTTCTAACAACGTTTTGCAAGGCCGGTTTACAAGACCCAGATTAACTGTGTATTAATACGGCGTGAGCCTGGAGAAGGTAAATTGACAGCAGTGGCGCGACGTAAAAAAAAAAATGTTCAACAGCACACTGTCTCCCGCCGTGTTCGGATGTCATGAGTTCACAGCCAAGACAGCGGAGAAGCTGAAGTTACAGCAGCGCAGCGGCGAAAAAATTTCCAACAGCTCCCCCTCCTCCCGTCTTCTGATGTCACAGTCGAGCCAACCGAGACAGCCACAAAGTGAAGGAAGATGCGAAGATATGCGGCGGCGCAGCGGCGAAAATTTTTCAGTGGTGCTGAAGCTCCGGTAGCCCCCCCAATATGAATTTCGTTCCCGCGCCACTGCGACGGTGATACCCGTTTGGGAACCCCCCAACATGTCAATCCTGGGTACGTCTCCGTGTATATATATATATATATATATATCTACATATGTATATGTATACATATTGCCGATATTAAATACCAGTCCAAAAGTTAATCGGTGAGCTTAGCATTTGTAGTGACCCGTAGAAAGTGGTTGAGAGGACTGCTGTAAGCGCTGGTTACCGTGTGCCTGTTGCGAGCAGACAAGGACCCGTGCGTCAGACGACCGTGTCTCAACAACGGCACGTGTACGTGCGTGACGAAGCCCGGGATGCGCGACTACCAGTGCAAGTGTGCGGACGGCTACAGTGGCGACAACTGTGAGAGTAAGTGATACCACTACACTGCCTCGACGCGCGGCTAATTCTGCCTCTGTCGCAATTGTGTACATTCAGTCATTTCCGTTTCACTCATTTTCATTCCCATTGCGGCAATAATGTATCGACAAGCTGTAGTAGTACTTTACTATTAAATAAATACAATAAATGTTTCATATACTGCTCCAATCAAATAATTATTGTAAGATGTTGCGCAATAGCATATATATTATAACCTCCAATATTCGTATGTTTAATCTACTGCTATGATGCAAATAGTTAAGATTAATAAATAAAACAAACAACAATTACATGTGTGTTCTCAGAGTACAACAACTGCAGACACAACCCGTGTCAACATGGCGGAGTGTGTACAACTTCCGGAGGCAACTACAAGTGTCAGTGTCTTGCCGGCTACTCCGGAGAGAACTGTCAGGGTGAGTGTTCACTCGTCTCACTAGGTGACCCGTCTCTCACCAGACAACTGTTAGCCATATTGTATGTTGACTCCCCGGTTCTCAGAATCAACTAAAAGCCACATTTAAAAATTCGTAATATCACTGATTGGCTCAATTTTCCTATTTTATTTTTTACTGTGTCACTGTAAAATTGCTGCCACTCTTTTTTCTGATATTTATGTTTTCATAATGTGTATAGGACAAGTATCTTAGACATTCTAAGTATTAAACTATGATAGAATTTTACACGTTCCACGTATGTGAAAAATGCGCTTATGATTAAAATAATTATCATAAACATGATAACTATCAAACGCACATATTAAATGTATCTTACGTGTTGATGATTGGAAATGCTTACTTAAGTAGAACTACTGTTGTTTTAGTGTATGATCCTTGTCATGCGAACCCGTGTCTCCACGAAGGCACCTGTATCAAGGGACTCATGAGCTACAAGTGCAAATGCAAGCTGGGATACCACGGCGAGAACTGTCAGAGTGGGTCACCGTCATTTGTCTCTTCACCTCCACAACTCCCAAGCCTTCACTTTCACAACTCCCATGCCTTCACTTCACCTTCACAACTCCCGAACCTTCACTCCTCCTTCACAACTCACAAGCCTTCACTTCACGTTCACAACTCCCAAGTCTTCAATTCACCGTTACAACTCCAAAGCGACCATTTCAGCTTCACAACTGCTGAATCTCCATGACACCTGGTTTTGTCTTCAGTCAGTTTGTTGGCTGGATCGTTGAACACTGCTACGTTTGTTAAAGCATGTGTATCGCAGGTGCAATATCAAGGCAACTACACACATTGCATTTATATTTAACTTTAATAATTGGTTGCGTTTGAGGAGGCAGAAGATACATTACACAGTTACTGGATGCATTTGTGTGTGTTTACATCTCGTCCTGAACGAATGGGACACAAACTGAGAGAATGAGAATTGTGTTGTGTTTGACAGCTGTCATGCCATGTGAAGTTCACCAGAGAATGAGAGAGAGTATAGTTGTGTTGTGTTTGAGAGAGTTAGAGTTACATCGTGTTGTGTTTGAGAGAGTGAGATAATATAGTCGTATTGTGTTTGACAACTGTCATACCTTGTGAAGTTCACCAGAGAGTGAAACAATATAATCATATTGTGTTTGAGAGAGTGAGAGAGTTTAGTTGTGTTGTGTTTGAAAGAGTGAGAGAATATAGTCATGCTGTGTTTGACAGCTGTCATGCCGTGTGAGATCCACCAGTGTCAAAATGGAGGTGTTTGTGAGACGGTGGGGGATCACTTCCACTGCCGCTGTATCAATGGCTACTACGGCAACACGTGCCAGTGTAAGTATTCCTCTGTCGTTGTATCAATGGATACTATGGCAACACGTGCCAGTGTAAGTATTCCTCTGCCGCTGTATCAATGGCTACTACGGCAACACGTGCCAGTGTAAGTATTCCTCTGCCGCTGTATCAATGGCTACTACGGCAACACGTGCCAGTGTAAGTATTCCTCTGCCGCTGTATCAATGGCTACTATGGCAACACGTGCCAGTGTAAGTATTCCTCTGTCGCTGTATCAATGGATACTACGGCAACACGTGCCAGTGTAAGTATTCCTCTGCCGCTGTATCAATGGCTACTACGGCAACACGTGCCAGTGTAAGTATTCCTCTGCCGCTGTATCAATGGCTACTACGGCAACACGTGCCAGTGTAAGTATTCCTCTGTCGCTGTATCAATGGCTACTACGGCAACACGTGCCAGTGTAAGTATTCCTTTGTCGCTGTATCAATGGCTACTACGGCAACACGTGCCAGTGTAAGTATTCCTCTGCCGCTGTATCAATGGCTACTACGGCAACACGTGCCAGTGTAAGTATTCCTCTGTCGCTGTATCAATGGATACTACGGCAACACGTGCCAGTGTAAGTATTCCTCTGCCGCTGTATCAATGTCTACTACGGCAACACGTGCCAGTGTAAGTATTCCTCTGCCGCTGTATCAATGGCTACTACGGCAACACGTGCCAGTGTAAGTATTCCTCTGCCGCTGTATCAATGGCCACTACGGCAACACGTGCCAGTGTAAGTATTCCTCTGTCGCTGTATCAATGGCTACTACGGCAACACGTGCCAGTGTAAGTATTCCTCTGTCGCTGTATCAATGGAAACTATGGCAACACGTGCCAGTGTAAGTATTCCTCTGTCGCTGTATCAATGGATACTATGGCAACACGTGCCAGTGTAAGTATTCCTCTGCCGCTGTATCAATGGCTACTACAGCAACACGTGCCAGTGTAAGTATTCCTCTGCCGTTGTATCAATGGCTACTACGGCAACACGTGCCAGTGTAAGTATTCCTCTGCCGCTGTATCAATGGCTACTACGGCAACACGTGCCAGTGTAAGTATTCCTCTGTCGCTGTATCAATGGATACTATGGCAACACGAGTCAGTATAAGTATTCCACTGCCGATATAGCAATGGATACTACGGCAACACGTGTCAGTGTAAGTATTATCTCTGCCATCATCCAGTTCATTTAGCTAAGGCAGCAATGGCTCCAGTTGAATTATTGTAGTTTTTCTCCATAGAACTTTTGCAAATGTTCGTATGGGCACGTATACCACAACCAACCTATGGCACTTGCATCATTTGTAGAAATGCTGGATAGAAGCGTCATACTGAAAACATTTTGAATTGTGTATGACATAATAAAAAACTAATTAATATTTTTTATTTGTGTAGTTAAGGCAAGACACCCCACATGAAATGGCATTTTTGACAGAAAATTCTCAAAATGTTTTTTTTTGCGAGATTATGATACATTTGTACGCATACTATTAACGATGTTCACTTCTATGATAATTAAATACCTGTAAGTGAATTTTAGGCATGGATCAAGCATGTCAATATCAAGTAATCAAATCCATTATGCAATGTTTAACGGCCATTTTCTCAAATTTCTGCATTTGGAAATGGGATATCTCTGGAAGTAATTATGTTATACAAATAAGGTTTTCAGTGTTGCATTCAGCAGAGTCTGCTCTGTTAAATGTCAGACATATTAAAAAATCATCAATAGTTTTAAAGATATAAGCAACGTTGTTGCCAAAAACCAAGTTTTTTATCGCAATTTTCACAATAGAATATATACAGAACATGGGTTTGCAAAAATTATAATTATATATGTGCTTAAAAAGAATGGCACAGTTTCCAAATTTGTAAATGTTTGCTCAAAATGGCGGCTAATTTTGGTTACCATGGAAAGGGGGTCTGGCCAACAAGTACGATCCATTCCATACTTTGGTCTGGTAAAATTGCACAATTTGCACAACTTAAAAAACAATCCTATCTACCTGCCGTTTCTGGCCTTAATGCTTTTTGTAGATGAGTACATGCGTGCGTGCGTGCATATGACTTGTTGAGATAATGAGATGGGCCTGTTTAGTTTGCAACCTGTGCTACAAGCGACCCTGCAAGCATGGCGGCTCGTGTGTGCGCCGGGGACGCAAGTACTACTGCCTATGTACCAAGGGCTACCACGGCACCAACTGTGAAAGTATGTTCTTCAACTACATCTAATAACTATCTCCCCAAGTTTCTACGCGAATTGTCTATTGGAATATGTGTGTTAACATTTGATTGCCAACTAGTCATTTAAAGTGACCTTTAAGACTGCTATCTCTTTCTTGTAAAGTAGAACTTGTTCTGTGATATTCTGCGAGCAGACGTGTGACAACTGATGACCCTTGTGTGTCTTGGTTGTATCCAATGTGAGTTAATTAGTGTCACATTTACGATGATGTTGGCTTTCAGGCTTCTTCTGGGACGATGTTGTCGTTTCGGAAACAACATTAAATGAGTTGTCCGTCTGTACGAGTCGTGGCGAGTCGAGTCGACCTGTTGCAGCAAAATTGGGACCATTCTACACAACTCATTTAAAAAACTTTCCTTACGAATTGATTCCACACATCTTTAATGTTATGTGTGACTTGCTTGTAGACGTGGACCTATATTTGAAGCCTTACACTTGTTTGTAGAGGTGGATCTGTGTTTGAACTATTGCACTTGTTTGTAGAGGTGCACCTCTGTTTGGAGTTTTGTATTTGTTTGTAGAGGTGGACCTGTGTTTGGCGTTTTGAACTTATTTGTAGAGGTGGACCTGTGTTGGAGTGTTGTATTTGTTTGTAGAGGTAGACCTGTGTTTGAACCCCTGCAAGAACCATGGCGAGTGCTACGTACTTCATGGACAGCGTCACTGTCGATGCGGACCAAACTTCTATGGAGACAACTGTCAGCGTAAGTGACGGTCACAACCTGCTACACATACGTATCAGCTCATCATGTGTCATAGTCATAGCTAAAGAATCGTCACTGTGCATAGATGAATTTACTAAGTGAAACAATACTGAATATGTTTTCTTTGCTGTGCAAATTTTGCAATATATTTCCATTAGTTGGAGAACTAGTTACAAAAACTCATGTACCGTATACCAGCAGGGCAGTATTTGTGCAAGATGACGTCATGGTAAATAACATACATTACCAATAATTTGAATTTGTTTGAGCTAAAGATGGATTCCATTTCCTTCTACTGAGAAACAAAACTACTCAACAACTGTTGGGCAAGGTCATACGTAAAATCTAAATAGTATATCCATAAAGAAAGAGCATTATTTCTAGAAAATGCTCGATTGCTTAACAGTGTTTATTAATAATGAAGCCACACCTAAAACCTCAAACTAATCTTTCAAGTTTCAAATCAACTTAATATATATTGTTAAAGTTGATCAACACATTGTACTAGTTGATTTGCTTTGTAGCCATTTGGTGTGCTCTGTGTTCTGTTGGTGTGGTGTGGTGTGTTGACCGGTGGTGTGGTCTGTGTTCTGTTGGTGTGGTGTAGTCTGTGTTCTTTTGGAGTGGTGTGTAGACCAGTGGTGTGGTATGTGTTCTGTTGGTGTGGTGTGTAGACTAGTGGTTTGGTCAGTGGTTTGTTGGTATGGTGTGAAATGGTGGTGTGGTCTATGTTATTTAACAAGATTTAACAAGATTGCCACCCAGTGAATTAACTCTAGGTGGCAGGTGGACAAGGAAGCCCTTTGGCTTACCCTTTTATCTATGTGTATCCCGCCCGTCTGAGGTATGTGTCGATTTTATTTTTGAACATATTCATGCTACTAGCACCCGCACAATCAGCAGATAATATGTTCCATTCATTTACAGTCCTTTGTGAAAATGAAAACTTTCTTATATATAATCTACACTGCTCCTTTGCTAATGTAACTAGTCCTTCTATCTTTCTTAACTGAGAAAAAAATATTTCTATCAATATTTTCATACCCATTCAATATTTTAAACACTTCTATTTGATCTCCTCTCAATCTCCTGGTCTCTAGTGTTGTTAAACCGCATTTTTTAGGCGGATTTCGTAACTAAGATCCCTCAGTTTTGGTGTAATTTTAGTTGCTCTCCTCTGTACTCTTTCTAGTATATATATTTCCTTCCTGCGATATGGCTTCCACGCTTGAATACACTATTCTAAATGAGACCTAACTATTGTTTTGTACAGTGGTGTTATTAGCTCTTTTTCCTTATACGTTATGTTTCGCCTAATTAATCCAAGGATTTGATTTCCCTTTGAAGCTGCAATTCCGCACTGCTCTGAAACCTTCATATCAGCACTAATGGGTAACCCTAAGTCCTGTTCTTTTACAGTAGTACTTAGGACAGTATCCCCCTTTGTAGACTCTACATCTTCGTCCCTATGTCCTGTGTGGAGGCATTTACATTTCCCAAAATTGAACAGCATTTGCCACTTTTCAGACCATTTGATCAACCTGTCAAGATCATCTTGTAAATGCTGTCTATCTCCATCACTTTTAATCCTTCTAAACACTTTTGTATCATCCGCAAATTTCAACACTGCTTTTTATTTCATCATACAAATCGTTGATATATAATAAGAATAATATAGGTCCTAATACTGATCCCTGTGGTACCCCACTCAATACCGATTTCCAATTTGAAGCCTCCCCATCAACTACTACACGTTGTCTTCTGTCAATCAGCCATTGTTCTATACAGTTTATTATACCATTTCCTATGCCATGGGCCTTTAGTTTAAGCAGTAATCTTTGATGTGGTACTTTGTCGAAAGCTTTTTGAAAATCTAAGTAAATGATATCTACTGGTGATCCTTCATCTACCCACTTAGTGATGTCTTCCCAAAAACATAACATATTTGTTAAGCATGACCTCGCTTTAAAAAAACCATGTTGAGATGGGTTTATGAAGTTATGTTTAACAAGAAAATCCACCATGTGAACTTTAATTAGTCTTTCTAATAATTTGCAAATCACTTATGTTAAACTCACTGGTCTATAATTCTCTGACTTGTTTCTCGAACCTTTTTTAAATAACGGTATAACGTTTGCTTCTTTCCATTCTAAAGGAACCACTCCCTCTTCTAATGACAAATTTAAAACTGTTGCAAGCGGTACGCTAATTTGTCCTACAATTTCCAATAGTAGTTTGGGCGGAATCCCATCCACTCCAGGTGATTTATTATCCTTAATAGACCTTATTTTCTTAGCTACCATTTCCGGGGTTACAATTAATTGTCCTAAATAGTCTGAATCTGCCCCCTTGAACTTAGCCTCTGGTACTGGCAGTGAACTAATATGTTCTCTGGTAAATACTGAACTAAAGTACTCATTCAGGTCTTCTGCCATTAAGAATCCCTCTGATATTATATTTCCAGCATTATCTTCTAGAGGACCGACCTTATCTTGAACTTTCTGTTTGCTTCGAACATACGCATAAAAACTCTTGCTATCATGTTTTATATTACTACCTAATTGTTGTTCGTAGCTTCTCTTTGAATTTCTAATTTCAGCTGTAGCTTAGTTAAGTGCTTCTTTATAACTGTTGTAGTCTTCATCATTTCCAGTACATCTATATGACTTCCACATCATTTGTTTATACTTAATGTTTCTAATGGCTTCTTTCGATAAGTGTTTCTTTTTGGACCGTTTCCATTGTTTTTTGAAGGGTACAAATTTATCGACTATGCACTTAATTTCGCACTTTAATATATTCCAGCATTCTGTTGCCGTCTTATTTTTCAGTGTGTTATTCCAGTCTATCTTTGCTAAATATTTCCTCATGTCCTTATACCTTCCTTTGTGGAAATTTCTCCTATACTGCTTTTTACTGTTCCTTTCTTATTTTACGTTGATGGTAAAATGTATCTGGTTGTGATCGCTACTCCCCAGTGGCTCACATATCTTGACATTGTCAACTAATTCATTCTGTGAGGACAAAACTATGTCTAACACATTCTCACCCCTGGTTGGTTCTAGCACATGTTGAGAAAGGAAAATATCGTGAGCTAAAACTAAAAACTTGTGGTCCTCACTCCCCATACCTCACTCCCCATACTCTGTAGAGATTTCTATTGTATATGCCCGAAGTTAAAATCCCCCATAATAATACAGTCCCGTTTTTAGCGTTTTGTATTTTTTAATTCTCTTCTCTGCTTATGTTTGGACTTCGATAAACTAACCCAACTGTTGAGTTTCCTGTAACTATGTTACACCAAATAGCTTCTTCGCAATCTGCTTCTCTTTCTAATTTTATTTCATAAGCCTGGATAGATTCTTTAATATATAAAATAACTCCACCTCCCTTTCTTCCTATTCTATCTTTTCTAAACATTACATATCCTGTCAGTCCCAATTCAGCATCTGATATATCGGTGGTGGTCCATGATTCGGTTATACCTATTATATGAGGGTCAATATCTTCTACCATAATGTTTAGTTCATTTCTTTTGTTTACTATACTCCTTGCATTTAAACAAACACATTTATATCCAGATCAGAAGAGTTTTCCAGACTGTTATTTGCTGATTTATTTGTGCTGTCTTTATGTATGCCTCCATTTTCAGGCTTTTCTGTGAGTCCCCCCTGCGAATCTAGTTTAAATAGATGCAACCTGTCCCACTGTCAACAGATCGCAGCAGGTTCTCTGAGAAAACTGCTGCTCCCTTTCCACTAAGATGGAGGCCATCTCTCATGTACATATCTTCCCTCCCAACAACGTATCCCCATAATCTGTGAATCCCACCCCCTCTTCTTCACACATTTGCTCAAAATTTGGTGTGGTGTGTAGACCGGTGGTGTGGTCTGTGTTCTGTTGGTATGGTGTTTAGAGCAGTGGTGTGGTCTGTCTTCTGTGGTTTGTAGACCGTGATCCGTGCAGTACGAAGGAACTATGTCACAACGGCGGCACGTGTGCGTCAAACAAAAGCCAGTATCACTGCATATGTGCCAACGGTTACTATGGCAACCACTGTCAGCGTGAGTACCAGGGCGACGTGAAATACACACAAGCTAGTAACTTTAGTAATACTGATTATTATGTCAATAAGTTATGGTTTGCATTATGAGTAAACTGCATTTGTTTTACTTTTATACGAAAGTGTATTTACAATATGAACAACGCTTACTCATTTGATGATACTTGCAAACGTATATGCCATTTTGGTATTTGATATATTATCCAATAAATTATGCTTTTGCAAAATTACCGGTGGACAAGTTCGGCCATCAGAATAATAAACGATTATGGATATTTTGTTTATTGCATCTTGTTATCTTATAATTGTGTATTATTTGAAACAACGTTTTTATATCATAATTATCTTTCTAAGTCACAGCAGGTGTCTCCAGTTCCACAGCCATTTTTATATAATGCTAAATACATTAGTTTACTGTTTATTGATTGTTTTTGTTTTTACAGTATTCAATATTTGTATATATAATCATGCATTTGTATATTGTTTGTCACTGTCAATAAGTTATGATTTGTTGTTGAAATAAATACACGTATTCTCCTTCTCACTTCGAAGAAACAACAACATTTAGTAAAGTGTGTTATCAATATTGTGCCAAACATCTTTCAATTGTATTGATTCATAATTGCCATGAAATGTGCATGTTTTATTCGTATAGATTTCAATGCGTGCTGGGTCAAGCCGTGTTTGCACGGAGCAGTGTGCCTACAGAAAGGACGTTACTACGCGTGCAGATGTGCAATAGGATATGTCGGCACTCGTTGTGAACGTTAGTCAACTTACTTTCTCTTACTGCCAGCAGGCTGGTGAAAATTATGAAATTAAGTTTTTACAACATGATATTAATGTTTTGTTTAACAAATTAAATTTTGGTTATTTTTTCCGCTTCTGTTCTGCTTTTGGAAATGTGGATCAAACGATGCCACATAAACGTGCTTTATTTTCAAATGCATATAATTTAGGAAGTATATCGACCCAAATTAATAACGTGCTAAACACATATCCGAACAAAAGGTTAAAATATAAAATGTCTTGAAGTAATAACAATTTAAAAACAATTAGCAAGAGGACTGCACATGAAAATAATGCCATAATATTTGTATTTAGCATATTTCAATCAGTTCCATATCCTGACATTTATATACTTACTGCACAGAACATTACAGAAGTATTGTCAGCTCAGTAAACCTGATTCAGATGGCATATCTTTTGTAGGTAACACGGCAAAACATTGTTATTTTAACTTTTGAGTTACTCAGTAGAGACTACCCCAATGAACTTGAGGTGACTCTAAAATGCAATATATAACAGCTGATGTAATAGTGATTCTTCTCAACAACAAGAATGCAAATAGTTAACAACTTGTCATTTCCACTCAGAATACATCATGCTAACAATAACGCTTCCTGATGTTTAGTAAAAAAAACGCATCAGAACATAAACATCGGCCAATCTGACTTGAGTAATTATTAATGTAATCAAGCTCGTGTTGGCACAGATGTGTGGTTGTTTTGGTGCAAGACAAAGCAATCGCAGGACCGTGTTACATGTATCGGTGTTGGTCATTAGGTCATCCACTCATATTTATACACGTACCATGGCACATCATGTTGGCAACTTGTTATTGTTCCAAAAATAATTGAGTCCATTAGTCGCACGTCATTGCCTTTATTTGATATGTGGTCGTCAAGGTTACCAGCCATCTTGACTATACATAACCCAATGTTGTGCATTGTCTACAATGGAACCCAAACGGTTGCTGCGGTATTTTGATGGGTAACGCCAATTCTAAAACCTGACAGTAACATACAGTTATTCAGGTGACCGGCTAAAGAAGTGCAGCTAAAAAAAGTGAATTTTTCCCTCGTTTGAATACAATAAACGCTGATGCGCCTTCTTACAGTTGTTATGTATAGCCCGCCAAAGATACGCGGCCGGATGTCACGTAATTGCTAATGGACTCAATAACAGAAATATGAACTGACTGCCTTGTTGATATTGTATTTGCCACTTTACTATTACACATTTGTTTATTCATGCAGGTATAGGGTCTTTTTAAGTTACCGGTATATGTTATGCAATTAGACTTATTAATGTCACAACAACATGGAAACATGATATGCCGTCACGGATATAGACATGCCATGTCATCATGAATGTAGACATGTCATCGTGTGCCTGCAATGTTTCAGACCCTGACGCGTGTCATGAGTTCCCATGCGGGAATAACGCGACATGTGAGTTGAAGGGACGTACGCGGATGTGTAAGTGCCCACAAGGATACACTGGAGCCGACTGTGAAAGCAAGTGTACAGAGTCAAGTCTATAAGATCTCAAACTAACTACAGTTCACATTGTCGAAGGCAAAATGACGGAAAATCAACTTAAATCTTGTCGTGTTTTATATGTTTGTTTATTCAAAGACGAAAACGAACATAAGTTTTCGACAACAATTTATAAACACCTTCGTTCATTTCCTTTGTTTATATGTTAACTATAATATTGTCTAAATAAAACTTTCTGACATGTCAACTTTCATAGTCTTCTGAAGGCATGAGGTATAGCTTGATTTTCCTAAGCATGCCTGAATCAGTAGTATAAGATTGATGTAAAATCAGGGCTCGAAATTCCACTTGTCCATTAGCCCGAAACAACTGGATTTGCCACCGGACAGGTGCAATTGCTACTACTTGTTGTCCGTGGGACAACCTAGCTACTTACAGCCAGGACAACTAGAAAATTAGTACTAACTGAATTGAATTTTATTCAACATAGACATATACACAAGATACAGCCATACACAAGATACAGCCATACACAAGATACAGCCATACACAAGATACAGCCATACACAAGATACAGCCATACACAAGATACAGCCATACACAAGATACAGCCATACACAAGATACAGCCATACACAAGATACAGCCATACACAAGATACAGCCATACATAAGATACAGCCATACACAAGATACAGCCATACACAAGACATCACAATTGAACCAAACACAGCTGTGAATACATAAAAACTCTATACAATCAATTTACAAATAAGTTCAAAGGAGATGCATGGCGTTATAAAAACAACTTATATTTTGCATTCCCTATTAATACGTTGTCACCTTATTTCTTATAATCAATACACACAGTTGACTAGATTTAGTTTAGTAACCTTTTCCTCTAAGTTGCTGACTGTATATTGTATACAGTATATTCAATTATACATCAACCAATAGTTATTTTAGTACAATGTGTATGGAGACACCACATAACATATAACTAAATTGTTTATTGGTAATAATAAATACAAACTTTCATATTTTTGAAGGAGAATACTTTTTAATAATTAAATTAATTGATAAACCGTTCTGCATGCCTGTAGGTCTTGATGTAATTGATTCCATAATTTAGGACCTTTAATTCTAATACAAGCAGCTGTATTTTATTTTGTATTTATTGTTTTTGCGAGTATTATGATTGTGACTGTCACACATTCTCTTAAAATAACCCAATAGATGATCAGGGAGCAAATTGTTATGGGCCTTAAACATGAACAACAGAGAGATTGTATTTTGCTCTTATAAGTACTTCCCTATACTTCACAACAGTAGTTCAGGTATGGTATGATAAGAGTGCAGTACAAAGCATATAACGCATTGTTATTCAATGGTACTTAACTCTATTCATGACAGACACATTCTTAGCAATTTTTGTTATCCTCTTAAAATGGTCGGTCCTGTTCAATTGATAGTCAATATGAACATCAAGAAATTTTTATATATATACGCTTTCAATATTAATACCATTTATATATGTAACAGTGAGATTGTTGACAATCTTCTTCCTACTTATTGCCATAAAACTTGTTATAGTTTGTTTGTATTAAAGCATGTGCTTAATTTATCAAATTCTTTAAATACAATTTTGCACATTTCTGATATATCGTCACCTGAGTACAAGAAGTTTGTGACATCAGCAAATATTACACATTTCATCAATGGTACTTTACACGTGTCATTATTATACAGGATAAATAAAACTGGTCCTTGTATAGAACCTTGCGGTACACCACATGTTATATTTTGGAAAGTTGAATTTGTGCCATTTATAGAGATGTACTGTTTTCTGTTGTTCAGATTGCTATGCAACCGGCTATATGCTACACCTCTGATGCCATAATTTTCATTTTTTTTGCAGAATGCTGTGGTCAACTGTATCAAAAGCCTTATTTAAATCTATAAATACTTCTATTGAATACTGTGAGTTGTCCATATCTGTTGTAATTTCTTCTAGTTCCAGTATTGCCATTGATGTTGAGCCGGTTTTTCTAAATCCATATTGACCACTGTACAGTATTTCTTTAACATTAAAAAAGACATGAGTCTACTATGAAATATCCTTTCTAGTACTTTTTAAAACTGAGGTAATACTGAAACCGACCTATAGTTTGAGAACTCTTGTGCATCACCAGTTTTGAATATAGGGATAACACGAGCAATTTTCAAGTTATCAGGAAAACCTCCTTTTGTTGAATATATGTTTTAATTGTTTTAGAATATGGTATTATCAGCTTAACTAAGCACCTGTCAATATTATCGTTTTTGTTTTTAGCATCATATACTAGTGATAATATATCATCATTAGTAACAAGGTTAAGAAACAATGTCTCCTCTAACTTCTCATTCAGACAATGGTTGAAGTTAATGTTGCATTTAAGTATATTCTTAGCTAGTGCAGAACCTATATTTGAAAAAAAATATTAAAAGCATTTGCAATATTCTTTCTGCCACTGATTTTATTTGCTTTATCTTTAAACTGAATAGGGTATTTAGATCCTTTTTTCCTTTTATTAATTAGAGTATTTAAAATTCTCCAAGTTTCTTTCATGTTCTTCTTGTTTATTCTTCTTGTTTATTTTTTAAATTTCTTGTATTTTTTCTGTTTTGCATTTGTTCTATTTTAAAATAATTTTCTATATAGTAGGTTTTTTCTTGCATTTTTGTATATAATTTGTTATCCATGGTTTATCCTGTCTCTTTTTTTGTTGTCCACAAAGTAAGTTGTCCGTTCTCTAAAATCTGTCATACAGAACATTTCTTCAGTAAATGTTGTTCTCCAATTACTTTAAACGCATACAAAATAAATTGCAAGAAATACAGCTGACACCATCTGCCATTTTACAAATGAAAGTCAGTCACCATGTTGAGGCGCCACCGATTGCCGCTGAATCGGCCAGTGATCTGTAGACTTCGAAACGTAAGATAATTTCTGCTTTTTATTTTATTATTGAGTGACGTTGTTTGAATAAAATAGCTTTCATTCTATGAGAATCTAATCAGGGTTTTTGTCAAGACCCAGGACCCGGGTAATTTACCCGGCTATGGCGCTCGTTAACAAATAACGCCGTCGCCGGTATGCATTAGGTAACCAGCCAATTTTGGGGCACAACATTTCAGCATCGAAGTCCCATGAACAGATCAACACATCGACCACGATAACGATAGATATGGCAGCAAAACAATGCCGGTCAATGAGTGTCATTTGGCAATAATAAACGCTTGTTTTAAATGATTCGCTTGGAGGTTTGCGAATCGCCGTAGCATCTCGTAGTTCGAAGGTCCGCGAAGTGCCAAGCGGACAGATCGGCAACTTAAGCCCTAGCGCCACCAGTTTCACAGTACTAAGTGGTGTGTGCATGGCCATGCATGTGTATTTGTTATCACCATTCATAATAGCCTGTGATAACATTATAAAGGACATGCATTTTGCAACTTGATATATTTGTGTTTTTCAGAATTGCAATTTTGAGCCACCATATCCCTACCAAAATAATATCAATGTGTCCTCAGAATGGATCAAATACAACCATATTTAAAAAAATAACTGCTTTTCGAGATACATGTCCTGTTAGTCAATCCATTTCAGATAAGAGAAGATGAGTTTTCAACTCTACTGATTCCACTTAACAATGACCTGGGGGAGTGCATAGCCCTGAAAAGTATTGGGAATGGGGGTTGTTTGTACAATCCAGTGTCTTTTTTGCTGAAAGGTGACGAGTCACTGGCACCAACTTTGAGAAACCTTGGTTGTTCATGCTGTATGACTGATTTATCTGCCTATTCTTGGCAAACATAACAGGTGTTTTCAAACGTAACCATGATATTATTTTCATAGAATATTTTGTTTGCAAAGGCCAAACATGTGATATCAATGTACATTTCGTGGTCAAATACTTATGAAACCCTTTTTGTTTCATTGCAATTAATGTTTTCTATATGAAACACTAATATTTTGGTCATTAAAATTATCATATTGACAGTTCAACACAAATAAGTGTTTCTTGTTTGTATTCATAGCGCCTATTCCATGTCTCCATCTACACGTGTTCCAGCACCATCATGGTCTAAACACCCAATTAGGTGAAAACGTGTATTAAAACAAACTCTCCTGTGCTGCTTCCAGTAAAAACACACTGGAACCTCAAACATGATGTCATAATTTCATCATAATAGGGCAGCACTGTTCTTCTCTGCTAAACATAAAGGTATAGCATGCATTGTGTTTGACATAGTTATCAGCACACACTATTCAACAGTAAATAATGTATGTGACTGGGAATACTAATGTACAATGGCTACCTATGGCAGATAGTGTTACAGAAATGATTTAAAATAGCAGAAACAAAATTAATTACGAAGAAGTAGCTTTTGAAAGTTAGTTGTTCGTGGGGTAAGTGAATTGTTGTACGGACAAGTGAACGTTTCGTTCTACTTGAATGCTGGACAAGTAGATCATTTGATGAATTTCAAGCCCTGAAAATGAATTTTACATTTCATAGAAAATAGACACATACATACCAGTTTTGGTTTGTTGTGAAGGGGTTCATAGTTATGCTTTGCTGGTTTAGTTTTGTTCGTGTTTATTGTTGTGTGCAGGCTGTTAATTCCGTTTGGAGATGTTATGTCTGGAAGGCTTTATGGTTGGCTCTCAAATCGCACTTGCTGTAGGCCGTATTTGTTCACGTCAAGAGTCAGATAAGTGATGCGTCAAGAGTATGCTGCTGTCTAACGCTGCTCTCTTGGTTATTGTTACATACCGGTGTGTAAAGAAATAATGTTAATTCTTGATGGACTTCTTTTTATTATAATACTGTCTCTATTATAGACAGATCATTCACAATATATTAAATGCACATAACATAACTAATTAAAGTCTCAAACGATAAAGGCAAAACACCTAGCCTAGACATTTTGATGTAGTAGATAATAATTAGTATGTAGGCAATTAACATTGTTGCAGTAGTGTACTTGCTAAGTATTTATTTCCAGTTAACATAACATATTTGTAAACTGTCATAATGAATCAAATGCCATATGCAACTCATTAACATTGGTCAGTATTCATGATATAAAATTAACTGCCTTTTGTCTTGTTTATTTGTTTGTTTAACTGTTTAGCTAATGATGTGTCGTAGAGTATCTCTACTTGGCTTACAAAGTTACTGCGCGTAAAGTGTCTCTACTTAATTATCAGTTGTTGTGTGTCGTTTTGTGGGATTCAGTAATGTAGAGTGTATTTACTTGGCTTAGAGTTACTGTGTGAGAGAGTCAGTAATATAAAATGTCTATACTTGGCTTACATAGACAGTTAATGAAGTGTTAGAGTCAGATAGGTTGAGTGTCTCTACTTGGTTACAGAGTTACTGCAGTGTGAGAATCGGCCGTGTCGCAACAATGGCACGTGTATAGAGTTTGGCAGCAAATACATGTGTCAGTGCGTCAGTGGGTTCGAGGGACAGCATTGTGAACGTACGCATTCATTTCTTGACTTCTGTCTCACTTCAGTTATTACTTTGTGGTCTTTTTGTTTACATAGTTATCTAACATCTACCAACTGTCATATGTCTATAACGAATTGCGTACGTGTAACTAATGAATATGTCCAAAATATTGTTTATTTGTAAATAGTTGAATGCATTTCACACACAGTTAAAGCTGTTTAATATAATATATATATATTAAATATAATATAAACTACTCTTTTGAAAGAGTAACATTGTAGACATGGTGTGTTTGTTGGTGAGTTGGTGGTGGCAGTGAGTTGTTGATTACAGGTGAGAACCTGTGTCAGTTGCACCCGTGTCACAACGGCGGCACGTGTATCCCGGGTGGATCGAGTCGTCACTGTCTGTGCACTGACACCTTCACCGGCTCCTCCTGTGAAAGTAGGTGACAGTCTATTTCCAATACTTGTCGTCGCAACCACTGGCTAGTCATAATGATAATCAACTATATAACCTATGGATACATTAATTTAAAACACATTTGTTTTGCACTACGTTGTATGAACTATTAATTAGCTACATCAGTCAAGCCACCCTGTATTCCATCTGCCATGTTTTGGAGTCATGAGTATATACATATACACCTAGTGGTAAATTTAGGCTCGTGATGTTGTATTGGATGAGATTTGGACGAGGGAAACATATGTTGCTGTTTGAGCTGGGCTTACAACCATGTAAACCGTCTCAGTAAAGACAGGTTTCTGTAGACAACCATTGATGCATCATTTGCAGTCAGCATTTGAGAATACATAGAAGCTTCAGACGCGGAAGGTCGACAACAGATCAAGTGACTCTTCTAACACAAGACATAGAAGCCAGCTTCCAAGGCAACGAAAAAGCTGGTGCCATATTCATCGACTTGACAGCTGCCTATGACACCGTGTGACACCGAGGCCTGCAACTCAAGCTCCTGCTGACCCTACCAGACTAACGAATGATTAGCTTCATCATGCACATGATCTCCAACCGAAGCTTTGTACTGAAGACCAGCGATGGAGAGCGAAGCAGACTCAGACGACTAACAAATGGTGTTCCACAAGGTTCTGTCCTAGCACCACTTCTCTTCAATATCTACATCTAGTAGTACGGATATGCAGAAGACCTGGCAATCGTAATGAGGCACAGGCAATGGACCCATGTTGAGACCGGTCTCACACGAGATGTGAACTTCCTCTCCACCTACCTGAAACAATGGCGACTAAAACTCAATGAGAAGAAAACGGTATTTGCCGTTTTCCATCTCTACAACAAAGAAGATAAATGCGTAATGGATGTGTTTATGAACAGTTCACTTCTCGTCCGTCAAGCAGCCCCTACATACCTGGGCGTCAAACTAGACAGATCACTGACTTACAGGCAACATCTGGAAAACTTAAGCGCAAATGTAGCATCACGTGGAGCGCTGATACAGCGACTTGCACCAAGACACTACGCACCTCTACCTTGGCATTACTGTACGCGCCAGCGGAATACTTTGCACACACATCAAAACTGGATGTCAACATCAACAGCTCCCTACGAGTCATCACTGGATGTTTAAGAGCAACAAACATTGGACACTTATCGGTGCTTGCAGGCATTGCACCATCGACACATCAAAGACAGGCAGCTGTTTGGCCTTGGGCAAGCGGGCAAAACACAGACCATCTACTACACAACGTTTGCTCAGAAAGGGCTAGTGTACAGCGCCTGAAGTCACGACCTTCTTTCAACAGCCAGGCACATGAACCCATGAAATGTCTGGGCCGCTGTGAAACAACAGCACACTGGATATCAACCAAAATGGAGAGAGGACTGACTTCCAAACCAACCCCCTTATATAGGTTCATTCCAGAACCATCTGTGCATTGTGCTGATTCCGACCTCTCGCGAAAGGCGTGGACGAAGCTGAACCGCCTGCGAACGGGAGTTGGACGTTTCAATGCTGTGAAAATGCTACCTGTGAATGCGGTGTTACCAAACAAACAACATACCACACGGAGAGACTGGCGACACCGAGCTGGTCCTGGCGACCCAGGAGTGGCTGCTCAACAACACTCTGCAAGTCAAGGCAGTAGACAAACGCGAGAAGAAGAAGAAATGCATTTCTACATTCATGTACAGTATAGTGTTGATGTTGTTAGTATGTAGTGCGTGGTGCATGCATGTGTACGTGCAAGTGCGTAATACTGATAAATACTCATAGCTATTCTGACCGAGTCTGTCTGTTTGTTTGTGTCGTCCACAAGACATGTCTCTGTCTATCGTGAACACGTGTTTCAGCATTCTACTCGTGCGGCCGTAAGCCGTGTAAGAACGGCGGTCGCTGCCAGCCCTCCGAGGACAACACCTTTATGTGTGTCTGCAGTGTTGACAATTTCGGCCTCACTTGTCAATGTAAGCACTCACTTCGCATGTCCGTAGACACATTGGCATGGCTCATGAACACACTGGCAGGGTTTATGTACAATACATCATTCTTCATGCACAGTATATATCTTGGTCAATGCACAAAAAGTATTATTCATTCACAACATATAATGTAGT
Organism: Paraescarpia echinospica; assembly: GCA_020002185.1. Lineage (NCBI taxonomy): Eukaryota > Metazoa > Annelida > Polychaeta > Sabellida > Siboglinidae > Paraescarpia > Paraescarpia echinospica. The sequence continues at coordinate 48,058,807 of CM034533.1, read as the reverse complement.
AATAATGTTTGCGGAATTCAGCCACGATGCATAATCCTCGTAAACAAGTGTTTTATTCCAGAAGCTGTCAGAACAGATAACGTATTCAGAATATATTTGGAATATTTATGTAATACCTGAAACTAAAGCACATGTATCAATGTTGGGAAACAACAAATAGCAATGCGCATGGCACAAGTATCCATACAGACACGCATGCATGCACACCATGGATTCACACTCGCTCATTCACTCTCCCACATTCGCACTCACACACACACACACATACATACAAATGTACACTAGCTCGCACACACATGCATGCAAACACACACGCACATTAAATGCTAACACTGCAGAGGAAAGGAGCATCATGCATAATGCCAGCACTGTCTTTTATTTCCCCTTGAAGGGATCGTCTTAATCTTCATACTGGTGAAGGTTTGAAAATATTACTTTAGAACTACAGGAGTATTAAAAGTATTACAAATGCTTTCAGTGATTTATCTTTGCGACAAAACAAATATGACGTAATTGTGTGAATAACCAATGAGAGATTTCTCAAGTAGCCCCCAGCTGTTTGTGTTTGCAGTCCGTGATTCATGTCGCAACCAGCCGTGTAAGAATGGAGGCACGTGTATCCGCAAGGGCAACGAGCGAGTGTGCAAGTGTGCCACCCAGTACCACGGCGTCGACTGTGAATGTATGTGACTGTCATTCATCTATGTAAAGTTGTGACATACTCGGAAAGTGACTATCAAAGTAATTTTGGTTAATATATATGTATGTACACACAGACACACGCACGCTCACATATATATTTATATGTATACATTTATATATACATACAATTATACACACGTGTCTCGGTGTTTGTGGTGTAACACACAGGTCTTCTGTTAGAATTACATGTCGTGGTGTACCTGTAGCCATGAATGGTTGACGTCATTGGAATGAAATGAACAATCAGACAACTAAACAATTCCTGCAATTGTTTTGTCTGATCACGTTTGACATTGTTATCAGATTGACCGAATTTTGCATTTGCTAGCGTTGTGATTTTTGTAAAATATCAGTAAGCGTCATTGGCTAGCTTCAAATGTATCTTTTAGTGACTGTCAACAGGTGACGTGGTGGTATGACTTTCCAACTGGTGTGGTAGTATCACCATACATAGGTGTGGTAGCACTGCACATGGTACAATCAAGGAAGAACGTCATGTGTTCTGTATTTACTTTCACCCTGTTAGTAAAGATTGGTGGAAGGATGCGTTACAGTACTTGATATCAGCAGCCTGATTTAATGGTTGTTAGACGAGTTGAGTTGGTGTTCCACTAAGCAGGTACCCTCATCTTGGTCAATACTTATTTGTCTAACTGAGATGTTGTGAAGTTTCAACTCGATGTGAATGCTAGAATTTTGACGATCAGTTTCCCTTAATCGGCCAACTATTAACTTGACTAACTGATCAGTTTATTTTCTCTGGTTCACTCGTTTCTGTGTTCTTATTATTAAACCAGTGTTGTTTGGCGTGCCAGTGTTTGGTGCTTTGTAGTCACAACTGTAACAACACTCCTCACTCCGTGGTGAACAACGTTCAGATCACCTTTCAGACCAGTGTTCAGACAAGTGTTCAGACCACTTTTCAGACCAGTGTCCAGAACAGTGTTCAGACCAGTGTTTTCCTGGCTGCTATCTCCCAGCTCAACTAACAATGCATTTGTGATTTGTCTGATTTCTACATGATTCATTGTAGACTCACAAGTTGCTGTATCCCAAGTGAATGCGACGAGGGACTGCTCACGTAAGATACGTTTTGTCTGGGTAACAACGTAACAACCATTTTACAAACACTGTTGTTTCAATTACTTAACCTGTTATTTTAATTACAATAAATTATGGGTACTATGTAAAGTTATCTTGGTAATATAACAGTCATAGACATATTTCTAACCTCAGCTTTATTTCCAAAATATTAGGAAAGGTTGTAGCAAGTCGTCTAAGGTCTCACATTAGCACAAATGTCTTAACTAATGTGCTACAATCAGCATATAGACAGTTTCATTCAACATAGACTTCACTCTTAAAGGTTCATAATGACATTAACTTGAACATTAATAATGGTAAAGTGACTGCACTTACCTTACTAGATCTCTCTGTCGCTTTCGACACGATTATTCACACCATTCTCATTGAACGCTTATTAAAGTGGTACGGCATATCTGGCGCAGCTCTAAGTTGGTTTTCTTCATATCTAACTGATAGATACCAAACTATAAAGATTGGGAACTGCTTTTCAGCTGCACTGCCGGCTTTATTTGGTGTTCCCCAGGGTTCTGTTCTTGGGCCTTTGCTTTTTACTCTTTACACCACGGCACTAAGCTCTGTTATACAAAGACATCACGTGGATCATCATCTTTATGCTGATGATACTCAGATCTACATTTCGTTGGCTACCCCGGATACAAATCGTTACCTTAACCAACTTAGTGATTGCTTTCAAGATATCTTCCACTGGATGAATGACAGCAAGTTGAAATTAAATGCAAATAAAACTGAATTGATCATTATTGGTACTCCAGTGCAACGTAGTAAACTGGATGTTTTTTCCCTGCGCGTATTTTGAATCAGTATATCACTCCAGCAACCTAGGTAGGGAATCTAGGAGTGATCTTTGTTAATAACTTCAATTTCCGACAACACATATCTCAAACATGTCGCTGCTGGTTTTATAATATTCGTGATCTTCACCATATTCGCCGGTATATGTCATTTTATGTTGCTAAAACTATTGCAACATCGCTTGTTAGCAGCAAACTTGACTATTGCAATTCCCTCCTTTATAATATCGCTAGCAAGCTCTGTGCCACTTTTGAAGTCTTTTCATTGGCTTCATGTACGATATCGTATAATATTTAAGATCTGTACCATTACATACCAGGCACTGTCCAGTAAGCAGCCATCTTATTTGCATTCATTACTTACCCCTGTAAGAAAACCTATCCAGCTTCGATCATCTAGTTCTGACCTACTTTTTGTTCCTCGAGTCAATACTAACATTAGAACTAGGGCTTTTTCTGTTGCTGCACCAACTCTTTGGAATATGCTCCCTCTTCGTGTTAGATCAGTTGAAAATACTACAAAATTCCGTCGTCATTTAAAAACTTATCTTTACAACCTTGCTTATCCACCGTAGCTCCCTAGCACCCATCTGTTGACAACTGGAATACTGCTTATGGATTTTGCTATTGACCAATCCTTTTGTTTTGACGCGCCTTTGAGCTTGGTTTCCAAGGATTTAGGCGCAATAGAAGTTATCTTATTATTATTTAGTATTAATACTTGTTAACTTTTTTACATTTATCTGAATAATATGAATAACTGATGTTGGACAGACTGCTACGGTTTGTTTTTGGTTAGGTGACAGCATGTTTGCTAAAGGATAATCCTACGGGTGTTTCTAGCCAGAATTATTTGACCCAGTGTCTACGTAGCATGCTATATATTACATGTAATTTATAGTATCAACAATTTGCACACCTAAATTAATTAAATTATCAGCTGTCCGAAAAAAGTACAATAAATAGTAAAGTGTCCAAAACATAGTGTATGAATACACACATTGTTTCCGTTTCCACAGTCACTGACTTGGGACACATTGGTTGCCCCTCTGCTTTTTGATGTGCCACAAATATTGAATCTCTTACTGTTAACCAACCTCATCCGAAAACATACAATGCAGAATATAATATTTGGCACAGTGTTTTATATATTAAATATATGTTTGTTTCTTTGCTGCAGCACAAGTTGAGACTTTATGTTATTTTGACAGTGTCTTCTGGGACGTCCACCAGTAAATGTACACAGGACCCGTGTCGCAACGGCGCCACACGCACTGAGAGTGGGGGCAATGTCACTTGTGTGTGTACTGCAGGATTCACTGGGGTCCATTGTGAAGGTACGGACACACATGGATACATACGCACACGCTCACACACACACACACACACACACACACTCAACTCACACGTTCTCACGCACTCACACACATATAAACGCACTCACGCCCACATGCACACAGGCGCACATGCACTCACGCACAGACGCACTCTCTCTCTCTCTCACACACACACACACGCACGCACACACACACACACACACACACACACAACAGTGTTCCTGTGTAATTCTTGTCACATCTAGATCGTGTGAGCAACCGTGAACACACAACGCCGTCTCTGCATAATAGACGCACCTCCCACCACCCAGCCACTGACCTCCCTTCCACCTCAGTCCATCCTCCTGACCAGCGTCCTGCGGCGTTTTGCGCCAGCCACTACTGTCTCAATGGAGGCACCTGTGTGGCACTGCTCACAGGCAACAAGTGCACGTGTCAGTACCACTTCTATGGACCCCGCTGCGAAGGTACAGTACATGACAGTCACTGCTGCACAATGCACCATGGCAGTATGGCTGGTTAAGGAATACAACCTCACATACTGATGGAACAAGATGATGTTATTAATCGGCCGTTATTATCTATATTAGATCAGTACGTTGCACAGTTAATTAATTACTACATTATATGTTGTTTCAAATATACATTTATGCATGCCTTCTACAGTTACAAATAATATTAAAATAAAACTGGCAATTTGTATGTGACAGTGAAACACCGTTTTGTTTGCAGAAGCATATTTGACGAATAAAGGTGAGTGCATAGTGAATGGGTGGTGAGTTCACAATATGTATTCTATGAATGCGTGGTAACTTCACAATGTGTATTCCACGAGTGCGTTGTGAGTTCAACATATGTATTCCATGAATGCGTGGTGAGTGCACAATGTGTATTCCACGAATGCGTTGTGAGTTCACAATATGTTTTCCATGAATGCGTGATGAGTGCACAATGTGTATTCCACGAGTGCGGTGTGAGTTCACAATGTGCATTCATCATCATCATCATCATCGTCGTTTGGCAGCCACAATCATCTTGCTGATTATTCTGCTGCACTTTGGTGGTTGCGAGGAGGTAGGAATTGCTTTACCAAGAGAAGAATATCTAGAGAGTCAGACCTATGGAGAACATACACTATACAAATTTAAAATACACAATAAAACAAAACCCAAAAAACCCTAAACATATACAAATGAATAAAATTTAAAACAAATAAATGCAAATAAATAAATAATAAATAAGTAAATGAATAATTAAAATAAGATCCATATCCCTACCTAATCTAACTATGGAGGATCTAGTTTGAAGGTGTCAATGATACTGGCAGCCACAGCTGTTTCCGGCAACTTTTTCCAATCTTTGATGGTATTGGAGAGGAAAGACTGTTGTCTGTACGTGGTTCTACTGGTCTGGCAGAGCTGTTGTGAATGCCCTCTTCTTTGCGTGATCGGGGCAGAAACGAGTTTGGAACGATCGACTATTGCTTAGTTTTTAAGGATAATATGTAGCATGGTCAATTTTGCCACCTTTTTGCGGTGCTGGAGGGAAGGCCAATTAAGTCTGTTGATCATTGTGTTTACAATAGATGTCTTCTGGTACTAACTGACCACAAACCGGGCGGCTCTTCTCTGGACTGCTTCGATCTTGTCAATGTTGCGCTGTATGTAGGGGTCCCACACTGTTAAGGGTGGCGCTGATCTTGATGTTGCGACGTAAGAAACCCAGGGTCTTGTTGGCTTTAGCACAGATGTTGTCAATGTGCTGGTGCCAGCTGAGGTCTCGGGTGATGGTAATGCCGAGGTACTTGGCAGAGGTGACAGTTGCCAAGGTACGGCCATGGAGTAGGTATTGGTAGTCTGCAGTGGTCCTCTTGCGGGTGACAGGAAGAAGAGCCATGTCCCATCGTTGCTCCCAGCTGTCCAATCGTTGGAGGTCAAATTGTAGCTGGTGTTGGTCGCGGCCTGTGGTAGAGAAGCAATAAACAGCGGTGTCATCTGCAAACAGGCGTGTCCGTGAGGTGAATTGCTGTGGGAGGTCGTTGATATAGATCAGGAATAGTGCTAGGCCGACGACTCACCCCTGTGGTATTCCTGGGCGCAAACTGACGTAGCCTGAGGTAGCATCGTTGACCACTACTGCTTGCCGCCGATTCCTGAGGAAAGCCCCGAGCCACCGGTTGACCTTGCCTTGGACTCCACAGTGGTGTAGCTTATGTAGGAGGAAACTGTGGTTAACCCGATCGAAGGCTTTCGCAAAGTCCATTATTATGATGTCAGCTTGGTGGCCTTGTTCCATGTTCTCTCGCTGAGTTCTTCATTGAAGTCCAGTAGTTAGGTTTCGCAGGATCTTAATTTGCAGAAGTCATGTTGTTCTGGCCTGAGGATTCCATTGCTTTCGAGGTGATTCATCAGAGCGTTGACGATGACATGGATCTTGCATGGAACGCTTGTGATGGATACGGGAGCTGTAGTTTGCTGGATCACAGTGCTCGCCTTTCTTTAAAAAAAACAAGAGTTCTGTTGGCTTCTCTCCAGTCCAATGGGACCTCGCCTGTGTTGATTGAGGGCTGGAAAATAGTAGTCAAGATTGGGGCTGCTTCAGTTGCCAGTTCTTTGAGTACCCGTGGACTGATGTGATCTGGGCCGCAGGCCTTGTAGGGATCTAGTTTGGTGAGAATCTTGCGAATGCCCTCCTCTGAGATGATAAGGTCAGTCAGCGTGGATGAATGTTCACTCATTCCACGAGTGCTTTGTGAGTTCACAATGTGTATTCCACCTGGGCGTTGTAAGTCCACAATGTGTATTCCACGAGTGCGTGGTGAGTTCACAATGTGTATTCCACGAGTGCGGGATGAGTTCACAGTGAGCATTCCTCGAGTGCGGGGTGAGTTCACAACTCGTTTATTTCTGATATTACAAACCACGTGTGATATCATGCCAATACCATTTAGTTTAGATTTATTTCACGTCATGACATGTCATGTAGTGTTGTTAGCAGTGGTGTCATGCACTGTTGTTGATAGTGGTGTCGTGTCATGTTGTGTAGTGATGTTGGCAGTGGTGTCATGGTGTGTTGTGCAGTGTGGTTGACTGATGTCATGACGTGTCATGTAGTATCGTTTCCTAGTTGTTTCCAGCGCTCGGCAACGTTCTATTAACTGACCAGTTTGTATTATTGTGGTTACAATTGACAATTATGTCATGTAGTGTTGACAGTGGTGTCATGTAGTGTCATGTAGTGTTGTTGGCAGTTGTGTCATCTCATGTCATGTAGTGTTGTTGGCAGTTGTATCATGACGTGCTATGTAGTGTTGTTGACTGTGGTGTAATGACATGTCATGTAGTGTGGTTGACAGTGGTGTTTGCAATGATGTCATGTACTGTTGTTGATAGTGGTGTCGTGTCATGTTGTGTGGTGATATTGGCAGTGGTGCCATGGTGTGTTGTGCAGTGTGGTTGACTGGTGTCATGATGTGTCATGTAGTGTTGCTGATTGATATCATGGCGTGTCATGTAGTGTTGTTGACAGTGGTGTCATGACTTGTCATTTAGTATCTTTGACAGTGGTATCATGCAGTGTCATGTAGTGTTGTTGGCAGTTATGTCATCTCATGTCATGTTGTTGGCTGTTGTATCATGACATGTCATGTAGTGTTGTTGACTGTGGTGTAATGACATGTCATGTAGTGTGATTGCCAGTGGTGTCACGTAGTGTTATTGACAGTGGTGGCATGACGTGTCATGTAGTGTTGTTGGCATTTGTGTCATGATGTGTCATGTAGTGTTGTTGACAGTTGTGTCATGACTTGTCATGTAGTGCGTCTGCGTGAAGGTGAAGCTGTCTGCAGCAAGAACTACTGTCATAACGGTGGCACGTGCCAGCGTGTCGGCCACAATGTCATGTGTAGATGTCGACGGAACTACTCGGGAGCCAGATGCCAAAATGGTACGTGGCAGCCTGGCTAAAGAGTTCTTTAATTAGCGGTTTGGACTCACTACTTTATTTGTATTATACAGCGTAGCATATACAATAATAACTTCCTGAGTCAGTTATTTTTAGGTCGTTGAGTTTATACTTCTATTTAATATTAATTTGTTTGTACTTTGGTAACGTTATTCGATTTGAGACAATAATTTATGGAGATGTATTAATTATTATTAGGCATATGTACCTAAGAATAATTGTTTCTCAGAAATTGAAATGTGGCAGTTAAAACTTGATCTTAATTTATGATGTATGCACATCGTAACATCTTTACTATACAGGCAACGGCAAGTATTGATATTTGATTTTGGTATGTCAGTGTATAAGTATGAGCTGACAGACGTAATGTATTATTTTTCATTTGTTTTGTTACATTACTTAAAATCAAAACATTATTTATAAATAATATTTGAACAGCATTACTTTAAAATCTGTTATTTTATGGATTGACAAACTAAACCCTAATTTGGTTATATCAATTGTGACTTTGGTATATAAGTCCTTTCAACCGATTTGTTGATATCATTATATGCAGATATACATACCTTTTATTAGAGCTATTATTTTTATATTTGAAACATCTCAATGATGATGGTAGCTTTAGAACTTTGCTGTAAGTCGTCCAAGCACAGATTTAAAACTATTTCCTTCCCGTGAATATCTCTTGATGTCATTAACAAAGAGCCTAATTAGCTTTTCTATTCTTTTTTGTTATGTTTTCTCATTGAAAACAATGCGATGTTTATCTCTACTTACTCACATGCTTTTATATATAATAACACATTAGTAATAACTGCAATGTGTCTCGAAATGTACAATCCAATTAATTTTAGCACGTGTATCTATCACAATATCCTAAGAAAACATACTTTTGTAATTATAATATAATGATAAAGGAAACCTTTTTAGACGATGGAAAATGATTTTCGATGAAGCTTTCCACTCCTAATCAGGAGGTATTCGGAATTACTGCTTAACAAATATATTATATATAAATAAAAATGACACTGACATAAATGAACAGCAAATAATACGACGTTCGTCTTACTATGATTTTGATCAATTTAATGAGTTAAAAAAATAAGAATTCCTTCAATATTTTAAATACACATATACAATGACTAAATGCCAAATTTTCTGAACTTGAGGCAATCATAGAAGAACTAAATACTATAAATTTTAAATTTGGTGTACTATGTCTGCAAGAGTCATGGACAGATGAAAGCGAGGATTTATCACCATTTTCTTTATATGGATACCACTGCATATCGCAGGGTAAAATATGTAGCAGCAAAGGAGGGTTGATAATATATATTGATAACCAGTATAAATCAGAAGTTAAACTGAATCTTAATACATTTGAACACTGGGAAGGGTTGATTATTCGAGTAAAGGGTCGTAACCTATCTAAGACTTTAACCATTGGAAATATATATCGATCTCCAACAACGCGAAAAAATAAATTAAACGCATTTATAAATTAATTTACACCAATTATATCAACATTGGACAACAGTAATTGTGATATCATTATTGCTGGGGATTTTAATATTAACTTACTGAAATTAAATGAAGATTACATTTTTAGTAGCTTTTTTGATACTTTAATATCACATAGTCTCTACCCACAAATAATTCTCCCCACTAGATTTACAAGAACAACTGAAACCCTGATAGATAATTTATTTTGTAGACTTCATAATTCAAAAATACTGCAGAGATCTAAACTAAATGATTTAAAATAAACACTGTACATGTAGAAGCAATGGCAAGTATCATGAATGAAATAAAATAAAATAACATTTACAAGATTTAACAAGATTGCTACCCAGAGAATTAACTCTAGGTGGCAGGTGGACAAGGAAGCCCTTTGGCTTATCGAGAGTCCGACCCTTTTATCTATGTGTATCCCGCCCGTCTGAGGTATGTGTCGATTTTATTTTTAAACATAATCATGCTACTAGCACCCACACAATCAGCAGATAATCTGTTCCATTCATTTACAGTCCTTTGTGAAAATGAAAACTTTCTTATATATAATCTACTCTGCTTCTTTGCTAATTTAACTTCATGTCCTCTAGTCCTTCTATCTTTCTTAATTGAAAAAAAATATTTCTATCAATATATTCATAACCATTCAATATTTTAAACACTTCTATCTGATCTCTCAATCTCCTGGTCTCTAGTGTTGTTAAACCGCATTTTTTAGGCGTATTTCGTAACTAAGATCCCTCAGTTTTGGTATTATTTTAGTTGCTCTCCTCTGCACTCTTTCTAGCATATCTATGTCCTTCCTGTGATATGGCCTCCACGCTTGAATACAATATTCTAAATGAGGCCTAACTATTGTTTTGTACAGCGGTATTATTAGCTATTTTTCCTTATACATTATGTTTCGCCTAATTAATCCAAGGATTTGATTTCCCTTTGAAGCTGCAATTCCGCACTGCTCTGAAACCTTCATATCAGCACTAATGGTTAACCCTAAGTCCTTTTCTTTTACAGTAGTACTTAGTATATTGTATATTCTACCTCTTCGTTCCCATGTCCTGTGTGGAGGCATTTACATTTCCCAAAATTGAACAGCATTTGCCATTTTCAGACCATTTGATCAACCTGTCAAGATCATCTTGTAAATGCTGTCTATCTCCATCACTTTTAATCCTACTAAACACCTTTGTATCATCCGCAAATTTCAACACCTTGCTTGTTACTTCATCATCCAAGTCGTTGATATATATTAAGAATAATATAGGTCCTAATACTGATCCCTGTGGTACCCCACTCAATACCGATTTCCAGTTTGAAGCTTCCCCATCAACTACTACACGTTGTCTTCTGTCAATCAGCCATTGTTCTATCCAGTTTATTATACCATTTCCTACGCCATGGGCTTTAGTTTCAGCAGTAATCTTTGATTTGGTACTTTGTCGAAAGCTTTTTTAAAATCTAAGTAGATGATATCTACTGGTGATCCTTCATCTACCCACTTAGTGATATCTTCCAAAAAACAGAACATATTTGTTAAGCATGATCTCGCATTAAAAAAACCATGTTGAGATGGGTTGATCAAGTTTTATTTAACAAGAAAATCCACCATGTGATCTTTAATTAGTCTTTCTAATAATTTGCAAATCACTTATGTTAAACTCACTGGTCTATAGTTCTCTGACTTGTTTCTCGAACCTTTTTTAAATAACGGTATAACATTTGCTTCTTTCCATTCTAAAGGAACCACTCCCTCTTCTAATGACAAATTTAAAACTGTTGCAAGCGGTACGCTAATTTGTCCTACAATTTCCAATAGTAGTTTGGACGGAATCCCATCCACTCCAGGTGATTTATTATCCTTAATAGCCCTTATTTTCTTAGCTACCATTTCCGGGGTTACAATTAATTGTCCTAAATAGTCTGAATCTGCCCCCTTGAACTTAGCCTCTGGTACTGGCAGTGAACTAATATCTTCTCTGGTAAACACTGAACTAAAGTACTCATTCAGGTCTTCTGCCATTAAGAATCCCTCTGATATTATATTTCCAGAACTATCTTCTAGAGGACCGACCTTATCCTGAACTTTCTGTTTGCTTCGAATATATGCATAAAAACTCTTGCTGTCATGTTTTATATTACTAGCTAATTGTTGTTCATAGCTTCTCTTTGAATTTCTAATTTCAGCTGTAGCTTGGTTAAGTGCTTCTTTATAACTGTTGTAGTCTTCATCATTTCCAGTACATCTATATGACTTCCACATCATTTGTTTATACTTAATTTTTCTAATGGCTTCTTTCGATAAGTGTATCTTTTTGGACCGTTTCCCTTGTTTTTTGAAGGGTACAAATTTGTCGACTATGCACTTAATTTCACTCTTTAATATATTCCAGCATTCTGTTGCTGTCTTATTTTTCAGTGTGTTATTTCAGTCTATTTTTGCTAAATATTTCCTCATGTCCTTATACCTTCCTTTGTGAAAATTTCTCCTATACTGCTTTTTACTATTCCTTTCTGATTTTACTTTGATGGTAAAATATATCTGGTTGTGATCGCTACTCCCCGGTGGCTCACGTATCTTGACATTGTCAACTAATTCATTCTGTGAGGACAAAACTATGTCTAACACATTCTCACCCCTGGTTGGTTCTAGCATATGTTGAGAAAGGAAAATATCTTGAACTAACACTAAAAACTTGTGGTCCTCACTCCCCATACTCTGAAGAGATTTCCATTGTATATGCCCGTGGTTAAAATCCCCCATAATAATACAGTCCCGTTTGCTTACTTCCCTTATAGCGTTTTGTATTTTTTCATTCTCTTCTATGCTTTTGTTTGGACTTCGATAAACTAACCCAACTGTTAACGTTGAGTTTCCTGTAACTATGTTACACCAAACAGCTTCTTCGTAATCTGGTTCTCTTTCTAATTTTATTTCATAAGCCTGGATAGATTCTTTAATATATAAAATAACTCCACCTCCCTTTCTTCCTATTCTATCTTTTCTAAACATTACATATCCTGTCAGTCCCAATTCGCCATCTGATATATCGGTGGTGGTCCAGGATTCGGTTATACCTATTATATGAGGGTCAATATCTTCTACCATAATGTTTAGTTCATTTCTTTTGTTTACTATACTCCTTGCATTTAAACAAACACATTTATATCCAGCTTCAGAAGAGTTTTCCAGACTGTTATTTGCTGATTTATTTGTGCTGTCTTTATCTACGCCTTCATTTTCAGGCTTTTCTGTGAGTCCCCCCTGCGAATCTAGTTTAAATAGATGCAACCTGTCCCACTGTCAGCAGATCGCAGCAGGTTCTCTGAGAAAACTGCTGCCCCTTTTCCACTAAGATGGAGGCCATCTCTCATGTACATATCTTCCCTCCCAACAAAGTATCCCCATAAATGTGTGAATCCCACCGTCTTTCCCCTCGCTCAGTGTCTTGTCCGTCTTTCTCATAATGGAGTCGCCCATAAACACCCTCTCTTTCCTCATTGTCCCCTCAATCACTGCCTTAGAATAGATCCTTCTTCGGTTTGCATCTGTCTGGTTGTTGTCTCCCCCCCTGTCGTCTTCTCTCCTGTCCCATTTTCTTCCGATCCATTCTTTCCTGTCGCTTTTTCTCTTGTCACCTTTCCTCCTGTCAGCGTCCCTTTTATCGACTTCTCTTCTATCACATTTGCTCTCACTTCCTTTCGTCCCTTAATCTTTCGTCCAATCTCATTTTCTTCTTTCCTCTCCCGTCCCATCTTCCCGCCCTCCTTCTCAACGGTCACTTTCTTCCCTGTCACCTTCACGCTTGTCACGTTTTCTGTTGTCGATTTTCCAATTTCTTCCCCTCCAATCACCTTCCCTCCTCTCAATCTTCTTTCATCAGTTTTCTTGCCACTGCTATTCTCCTTCAGTCTTGCAGTATTCTCACCTCTCTCCATTCGACCTGCCTCCTTGCTAATTCCCATCTCCATTCCCTTCACAATATCTGTCAACCTAACTATCTCCTTCTGCAGACACTCCACCTTCCAACACCCAATGCATTGAAAGGTGAATCCTTCCTCCATGGTTTCTGCCCATGACTTCCCACAGCCGGACAATGCAAAATCTACCCAGCTGTGGCAGTGATCGCACACCAAGTGTCGCTTTGCCTTCACTTGCCGTTTGCAAGGCGCCATATCCCGATCAGAATTTATTTAATAACTTAACTAACTTAGTCTTTATAAAGACTGTTTCCTGTGTACTACAGCACACTTTAGGTTACAAATTTCAGTTACACAGCCGACTATTTATCCTGTCACGAACGCTAACATTACCGGTAGTGACCTAATTTAAATACAATCAATTACGTTACGTTACGCCGCCCGACTATCGCCCTTGCTTAGTTTTAAAAACAATGCTACCTAATCAAAATATCTAGCAAGTGCTGGCTTACACAGATATTATCTTAGGTAAGTAGTTTGATGGTTGTTACTTTATCTCCTATATATTCTACCACATAATCAGGTTTGTTAAATCTTGTTTACAACTTACCGAAGGCTAAGTGAGTTACCCTATTATCACTCACTATACTAAGGTGTTCTAAAATACTTTAACTAATTATCTTTAAGCACAGCTGCTACTCAATATGTCTTTATTGCAATTTTATGAATGATATTAAGGCAAAAATAATACTTATCAATCTGTAATTCCACTTGTTTATCAACTTTTCTGCACCACCAATTTCTACGATCTATCTCCGCCAAATATAGCCTCGAAGTCCTCGATAAGTTAAATAAAAGTCCAATCACTGATCGAAATTGTAATTATGATATAATATATGAAGAGATTACCCGTGCTAAAAATAAATACATGCCAAGCAAATTAGTAAAATTTAATAAATACAAACATAATCTTAAATAGTGAAATTAAGTGCATAGTCGATAAATTTGTACCTTTCAAAAAACAAGGGAAACGGTCTAAAAAGAAACACTTATCGAAAGAAGCCATTAGAAAAATTAAGTATAAACAAATGATGTGGAAGTCATATAGATGTACTGGAAATGATGAAGACTACAACATTTATAAAGAAGCACTTAATCAAGCTACAGCTGAAATTAGAAATTCAAAGAGAAGCTATGAAAAAAAATTAGCTAGTAATATCAAACATGACAGTAAGAGTTTTTATGCGTATATTCGAAGCAAACAGAAAGTTCAGGATAAGGTCGGTCCTCTAGAAGATAGTGCTGGAAATACAATATCAGAGGGATTCTTAATGGCAGAAGACCTGAATGAGTATTTTAGTTCAGTGTTTACCAGGGAAGATATTAGTTCACTGCCAGTACCAGAGGCTAAGTTCAAGGGGGCAGATTCAGACTATTTAGGACAGTTAGTTGTAACCTCGGAAATGGTAGCTAAGAAAATAAGGGCTATGAAGGATAATAAATCACCTGGAGTGGACGGGATTCCGCCCAAACTACTATTGGAAATTGTAGAACAAATTAGCGTACCGCTTGCAACAGTTTTCAATTTGTCATTAGAAGAGGGAGTGGTTCCTTTAGAATGGAAAGAGGCAAACATTATACCGTTATTTAAAAAAGGTTCGAGAAACAAGTCGGAGAACTATAGACCAGTGAGTTTAACATCAGTGATTTGCAAATTATTAGAAAGACTAATTAAAGATCACATGGTGGATTTTCTTGTTAAACATAACTTGATAAACCCATCTCAACATGGGTTTTTAAAAGCGAGGTCATGCTTAACAAATATGTTATGTTTTTTGGAAGACATCACTAGGTGGGTAGATGAGGGATCACCAGTAGATATCATCTATTTAGATTTTCAAAAAGCTTTCGACAAAGTACCACATCAAAGATTACTCCTTAAGCTAAAGGCCCATGGCATAGGAAATGGTATAATAAACTGGATAGAAAAATGGCTGAATGACAGAAGACAACGTGTAGTAGTTGATGGGGAGGCTTCAAACTGGAAATCGGTATTGAGTGGGGTACCACAGGGATCAGTACTAGGACCTATATTATTCTTAATATATATCAACGATTTGGACGATGATATAACAAGCAAGGTGTTAAAATTTGCGGATGATACAAAAGTGTTTAGAAGGATTAAAAGTGATGGAGACAGACAACATTTACAAGATGATCTTGATAGGTTGATCAAATGGTCTGAAAAGTGGCAAATGCTGTTCAATTTTGGGAAATGTAAATGCCTCCACACAGGTCATGGGAATGAAGAGGTAAAATATAAAATGGGGGGTACTGTTCTAAGTACTACTGTAAAAGAAAAGGACTTGGGGTTAACCATTAGTGCTGATATGAAGGTTTCAGAGCAGTGCGGAATTGCAGCGTCAAAGGGAAATCAAATCCTTGGATTAATTAGGCGAAATATAGCGTATAAGAAAAAAGAATTAATAGTACCGCTGTACAAAACAATAGTGAGGCCTCATTTAGAATATTGTATACAAGCATGGAGGCCATATCGCAAGAAGGACATAGATATGCTAGAAAGAGTACAGAGGAGAGCGACTAAAATGATACCAAATCTGAGGGATCTTAGTTACGAAATACGCCTAAAAGAATGTGGTTTAACAACATTAGAGACCAGGAGGTTGAGAGGAGATCACATAGAAGTGTTTAAAATATTGAATGGTTATGAAAATATTGATAGAAACATTTTATTCTCAGTTAAGAAAAATAGAAGGACCAGAGGACATGAAGCTACATTAGTAAAGGAGCAGTGTAGATTAGATATAAGAAAGTTCTCATTCTCACAAAGGACTGTAAATGAATGGAACAGATTATCTCCTGATTGTGTTGGTGCTAGTAGCGTGAATATGTTTAAAAATAAAATCGACACACACCTTAAAAAGGCGGGATACATGTAGATAAAAAGTATTGGACTCTCGATAAGCCAAAAGGCTTCCTTGTCCACCTGCCATCCAGAGTGATTTTCTGGATGGCAATCTTGTTAAATCTTGTTAAATAAGAAATTGACTTGGATCACTCAGGGTTTGTTAATATCAATTAGATATGGAAACAAAATGTATAAACAGTTAAAATTAACAAATCCATGTTCAGCAAATTAAGAAACTATTAAAATTAATTTAAAAACCTATAACGCGATATTAAAGAAAAACATTCGGGCAGCTAAACAAATGTATTTTCAATCTCGTGTCTCTCTTTTTAGAAATGATATACGAAATACCTGGAAAACTATAAAAACAGACTAAAACAAATTTCCCAACTTATTTTGAAGACAACGGCACACAAATGACAAACAAACAAATATTTGCAAATAAATTTAATAATTATTTCACAAATATAGCTCAGACTATTGTAAATGATATCAAATATGAAGGTACCAAAGATTGTAGTTATTATTAAAATAAACTCAGCTTTTAAAATTGAAAATGTAGATGAAGAAATAGTAAAGAAAATAATACACGGTCTACCCACAAAACATAGTTGTGGTTTGGATGGTATCTCTTCAAAATTGTTAAAAATAATTGAACCTGCAATAATAAAGTCATTGACTATGCTACTAAATCAAGTGCTAAATACTGGGATTTTTCCAGATAAACTTAAAATTGCCAAAGTAATTCCAATATTTAAAAAAGAAGATCCCACATTATTAAAAAACTATAGGCCTATTTCTCTACTCCCAACAATATCAAAAGTACTAGGGAAAATATCTTTACTCAGTTATTGTCGTATTTTAATGAAGCTAACCTTCTATTCGATAATCAATGTGGTTTTAGACCTAAACACTCCACTGAGTATGCAGCGCTTGAATTGGTAGACAGAATTATAAATCACATGGACAATAATGAGATGCCAATTAATATATTTCTCGATCTATCGAAGGCCTTTGATACCATTGACTATCATATTTTATTATATAAATTAAGATACTACAGCCTGAATGGTTCAACTCTACTTTTATTAAAAAATTGTTTAAATAACCGAAGACAGTATGTTGAAATTGATTAAATGCAATCAGAAATACTATCAATACAAATCGAGTTCCACAAGGCTCAATTTTAGGACCTTTATTGTTTACTATTTACATAAATAATATTTCCCACAAGTTAGTAATACATTTAACTTCATTATGTATGCTGATGACACAACACTTTCTAGCACATTAAAGCATTTTAGTGATAGCACACAACATAAAAACGAAAGTATAGAATCCCTAATAAACAATGAACTCTGTAAAGTTATTGAATGGCTAAACATTAATAAATTATCATTAAACAAAGACAAATCTAAATATATGATGTTCCATGTACCCAACAAGAGATGCAAATTCCTACTCTTAAAATAGATAATATCAATATTGAACGAGTGGATGAATTTAATTGTCTAGGCTTAACTCTGGTCACAAATCTAACATGGAAAAAACATTTAGACAAAAGTGCAAATAAATGTTCTAAAACTAGGGGTATATTAAACAAATTAAAGCATGTACTACCGTTACAAATAAAGAAATTTGTATGCAATTCTTTAATATTATCACAGCTTAATTATTGTATTTTGGCTTGGGGATACAAACGCAGTCGAATAATGAGAATTTAAAAAAGGGCAGTTCGAATAATAACATTGAACAGGTATAATTCACATACTGAACCCCTTTTTAAAAAACCCGAAATACTGAAAATAGAAGATAAGTTAAAGTTACAAGAACTGAAATTTTACTATAAATACAGTCATGCTAATTTGCCAATTTATTTATTAAACTGGAGAATTATCCCAAATTATAATATACACAGTCATAAGGACAAGATATGAATTTGCAAAAAAATGCTTAAAATACAATTTGCCTCCGTTGTAAATGATACTCCAGAAATAGTTATTGAAAAATATTTACTCACAGTTTACGTGGGTTTGCGTACTATTTAAAAATCACCTCTTACAAAAATATGAAAACGCATGTACACAATCAAATTGTTACATATGTCAGTTTAATCTCAAAAACTAATCAAATACACATATATTTGGATAGATGCATAGCTAATCTATACATACATATCTAGGAATCTTCACTCAAATATTTCTACTTGTACTATAAAAAGCATACCACTACATACACTTCAGATACAGCTACATTTATAAATAGATATACACCGTATTAATATATATATATAAATATATATATATAATAGATTCATATGAAGAAAGGCGAATTAATTTTTTTTATACTATGAGTGGCTCCTGTGATAGCGACACGTTTTGTCTTAACAGGAGTCACTGACCCCATTTCATTGTTCTTTTTTATTACATTGTTTTTAATTAGTTATAATTAAGTTATGTTTACTAATAGTTGAAGCACACGATATTGTGACTATACTTGTACTCTTTAGGGTCAAAATAAACATCTTGTTCTTGTTCTTGTTGTCTTGTGTTTCATGCTCTGTGGTGTGTCCCCCGCCTGTGTTGAGTGGATTGTCTTGTGTTTCAGTCTCCGACGTGTGTTCCCGCCGCCCGTGTGGCAGACATGGCGTGTGTGTGCCACTGAGAGACACGTATAGGTGTCGCTGCCAGCCTGGGTACAGCGAGCCACAGTGCAAAAGTAAGCGAGTACGACAGTGGAGACAAACTGCTTGTGTACACCACGCACTTGCAGCATGGCTCACATTCCACGTTGTAACTGTGTGGCCCCGCAGACATCTAACTAGGGCTGTGTTACAACAGCTTGTGTCCGCCTACATTGCCAGAAGTATATTACAGAATGTATATGCACAAACACATGTTTACCTGCTAGTGTTATAACATTTGCACTTCTCTTGTCATTTCCCCCTGATTGTAATTGAAATACTGAGTAATAATCAGTATGAATAAACTTTTGGAAGTCTTTTGTGACATTTCACTTTCCTACCACAGGGGCCCGTAAACGTGTATTTATGCTGTTTCGATATCATTCATACTGTAAAAGGCCTCAGACAGAGTTATCTGTGTACAACAAGTCAATAATAGTACAGTTGTCTGCATGTACAACACGTCATTGATGGTACAGAGTTGTATGTTTGTACAACTAGTCATTGATGTTACAGAGTCGTCTGCATTTACAACAAGTCATTGATGTTACAGAGTTTTCTGCATTTACAACAAGTGATTGATGTAACAGAGTTGTATGTTTGTACAACAATTGATTGATGTAACAGAATTGTATGTTTATACAACAAATCATTGATGTTACAGAGTCGTCTGTACACAACAAGTGATTGATGTAACAGAGTTGTATGTTTGTACAACAAGTGATTGATGTAACAGAATTGTATGTTTATACAACAAATCATTGATGTTACAGAGTCGTCTGTACACAACAAGTGATTGATGTAACAGAGTTGTATGTTTGTACAACAAGTGATTGATGTAACAGAATTGTATGTTTATACAACAAATCATTGATGTTACAGAGTCGTCTGTACACAACAAGTCATTGATGGTACAGAGTTGTCTGCATTTACAACAAGTCATTGATGTAACAGAGTTGTATGTTTGTACAACAAGTCATTGATGTTACAGAGTCGTCTGCGTGTACAACAAGTCATTGATGTTGCAGAGTCGTCTGCGTGTACAACAAGTCATTGATGTTACAGAGTCGTCTGCGTGTACAACAAGTCATTGATGTTACAGAGTCGTCTGCGTGTACAACAAGTCATTGATGTTGCAGAGTCGTCTGCGTGTACACCGAGTCGTTGTCTGCACAAGGGGGCGTGTGAGAAGCTGGTGGGGGGTAACTACAAGTGTCACTGTCCGACGTCATATACGGGCCAGAACTGTGAAGGTATCACCACATTTCATATTAACAATACTTCCACTAATGCTCCGTCGTCACTGTTTTAAACTGTTATTACAAATAATATTTAAAAGTTGTTAATAGCAATTTCCTGCTGGTCTGTTCATTGTTACTTTTTGTATACATTTCATATCTTTGTTACAATGAGTTACGTAAGTTTTGTGTAAGCGTCACTATTATAATTTATATTTGAATTTTGCTACTACTTTTTCGTCAGTGTTGTATATTAAACACCTCTGAATAGATTTTATTTCCAAATACAGAGCACTTAATGATTAAAGGTTACTATCTAGCTAGGATTTCTCACAGTACAGTACCATCAAGAAAACTGTGAAACATCAGAGTCCGTATCTCATAAAAAAGTATTACATTTTGTTGTCATGACGGATCTGTTATTAATACTTGCATATGCTCTCTGATTATTTTTGGGAGTCCAATTTAGCTGTGTTGTCAATGTTTGTAGCAATCCTTGCCGCTAAATTATTGCAAGTCACTAGGTTTCTGACCCCCAAACAGTAAACAACAGCTGTTAGGTGTTTGAGGCAGCTCAAGTGATATAGATGAGTTTCATTCTTGTTATTCTTATGCTTGTTAATTTCTCAAATAATAAACCTGCTGCCACAGCATCATTGTCATTTTAATCAATCTAATTAATAAACAGGAGTTTGTTAGTCGGAGTTTTTATTATGAATATCTGGAATACACTGGGATATGTGGTGGTGACTTAATACTGATTCACATCTTACAATTATGATGAAATGGATTTTGTTACAAAGTCGTTACAAATATGGTGGTAGGCACGTTGCACATCTAAGAAGATATCTACCAGCAAACAATAGCTCATTTGCTGTTGTTTCATGAAGTTTTTGTACCGTACGAAGGTTCTTACGGGGACGTTTGCAAAACAACCAAGTCTTGTCACGTAAATTCTTTTGTTGACATATCCTTCAAGGAATATCAGTAAATATGTTTTATGTAAACTGAGATTGTGTCATTTAAAGGAAGAAATGCCATGAGCTGTCTGAAACACCTTGATGTCCTCAGAGCATATTCAGAAAAGCATTAGTAGCAGATCAAATCAAAAGTGTGGTTTTTTTCGCAGTGTCTCTGAAAGTTATACGCCCACAACTGCAAGTGCGAATGAGACGCGATTTGCGGATGATCGCCGTCAAAAGTATATCCAAACCAGGTGACAGTGCTTTATATGTGTTCCGGTTTAACGGACTTAGTGTCGTTGGTAACCAGCTGTTCTCTGTGAATGTTCATTGCCTTATAACAGGGCGTAGTTATTTAGCGGCAAGGATCATGCACATGGATGGATAAGGGATTTGTTAATTGTTTGGTTCAAGTATATTTTGTTTCTGGTGACTAATCTATGTATTTTATTTTGTGAACAAACATGTGACTTGCTGTCTAACAGTTTGACAATATTTCTGACGGTGCTTTCTGTTGTAAGAACTACCAGAAATCTGATCCTGAGCAACATTTTATAGTTATATGTTGGTGAACCAGACAATTAGAACTATACAATTGTTCTGCTGACACAATAATACTCATAATGCCATGACCGTGTCGTGTAAGTAAGTTCTTAAACCAGAAGTTCATACTAAATATGAACATTCTAGTTTATTGTCTGTTGGTTCAGTAGTAGCAGACATTACGTCACAAGATGCTTTGTCCTGATTCTGATTGCTTCCGCTGTATCACACAACCTCTGTAAGCGGACTTGCTCTAAACGGAGACGTCAGACAGGAGCTCACATGACAGTGTGTAGTAAAAAAAGCCAGTTCACAGATGAAGGCTGTGCAATATAGCCGACGTATTCTAAATAGAAAACAAGTTTATTTTGAGGTTATATATATTTCTAATAAATGTTTGTAGTTTCAAAATGTTCACATGTTTTGTAAGCACGTTTAGATAGTTCTAGGTGAGCCAGTAATGATCATGCTCATTGTTTGGTTCCTTCACAGACGTGGTTGTCTTCAGGACTGTGACCTTGTGCGCAAGGAACCTGTGTACACATGGCGCCACGTGCATTGTGAACACCGACCTACCAAGTCTGTACACGTGTCACTGCACGCCCAACTTCACGGGCTTGTTCTGTGAGACAAGTACGACAGATCCACAACAATCTTAACAGTATTCCTGGCTGTCTCAACCACCATTCCGTCCCAAGCTCAATAACATGCAGTTTTTCCTAACTGTTATTTTACACTGTTGTATAATAATAAATGTAACGGAGTAATGGTATTTGTGACGTACAACAATCAGAGAAACCTTACTGTTAAATTGAATGTATTCTTTCGCTGAGAAAAACATAGACAACTAGGTCACTTAATGAAATAAAGTGTTGTTTGTCAGATGTTGCTGGAGACACTTCAGCCGGCGGTTACCGCAGCAAGGACACGGTGACATCAACAACAGTCAATTCTCATGTCACGACAGCCATTGGCATCAAGGATGTCACCAAGGTCCGGCTGTCCACACGTGTGTCCCTGAATACTCGTCACACAAGGACACCTGCTTCTCAGACGCTGGTCATCTCTAGTCAAACACCAGCATATGATGTTCATGTAGCAAACAACAGTGGTCAAGCACCAACACATGACGTCCATGTAGCAAAAGAAAGCATTAAAGCACCAACAGATGACATTCATGTAGCAAAAGAAAACAGTCAAGCACCAACACATGATATTCATGTAGCAAAAGAATACAGTCAAGCAAATACACATGACGTTGATGTATCAGAAGGCAGCGGACTGAGATCAACATATGATATTAATTTATCGAAAGGTGAAATTCCTGCGCTGGTAAATGTTTCCTCTATACCAAAGGGTGGCAGTAAAACATCAACAAGTAGCGCTCCGCCACCAAAGGTTGACAGTCAGGTACCAATGAATGAGAGTCACGTATCAATACATGGCAGTCAAGTACAACTAGGCGGCAGTGAAGCATCAGTAGGCGGCAGTCAAGTGCGAGTAGATGACAACCCTCTGGCAGTAGATGACAGTCCAGTGTCACCTACAAGTGGCAGCTACACACGTGGGCACGGAGAAGAACCACCTCGTGATGACAGCCCAACGATGGAGGAAGAAGTTGCGGACGAGGAAGAGATTGGTGAATCATTTAAAGATGGAGATCGTCCCAGAACTGGTGAGGAAGACTACTACGATGATGATGACGATGACTACAGTGACACACTTACTAAAGAGACTCCGTGGAGCGACAGTTCTACTATTGGCGGTGAAGGTCAGGCAGTTGTCAATGGCAGTCACTCATTCGGAAGTGACAACCAAGCTACTCCAAGTGGCAGTAAAATACCTGAGAATAATGTTCAAATACCTGATAATGATGTTCAGATACCTGAGAATGATGTTCAAATACCAGAGAGTAATGTTCAAATACCTGAGATTGATATTCAAATACCTGAGAGTGGTGGTCAAGTTTCCCTGCCTGGTGGTGCAACACCAGTGCATGACGATCAGTTTGTTCGTCATGCCTCGGTGCTGCATCCTGTCGCGTTGACGGAGCTGCCGAATGAACATGTCAAGGCCGCGAGTGAGCGGCGTGGTGCCCCGGCAACAGACAGTGCAGCACCAACTGAGCGACCTGATGAGGCCAGCAGCACGCAGTCCCCCGTTGAAACGTTGCTGGCGCCAGTGATGGCGCACACCCGCGAGAGGATAGTGTCAACTATAGCGGGCGGCCTCATGTTCGGCTTTTTCTTCATGCTCGTCTCCATGCTGTGTGTCGTCATGTATACTCGCTTTGAGTAAGTACTACAGCGCTGCGTGTGTAGTTAAGTACTCTCTCCATGCAGTGTGCCGTCATGTACACTCGATTGAGTAAGTACTACAGCGCAGTGTGTGCAGTTAATAACTCGAGTTAAAGGAACTAAACACAAGGCACCAGCTAAATTCCATTTTCCATGTGTACACAAAGTATAACATTGTATACAACATGTGGTGATCTGTAAAATACAGAAAAATATATTGACAGTTTAAATCAGATTTTAAACTCATCTGTACCGCGATTCCCGCGGAAAGTCGATAGTTAATGAGCTAGGCGGTCACGTGGTATTGCGATGTCAGAAGCGCGAATGTCGGGCAACATGCCAGCATTTTCAATACATTTAGAGCATGTTTACAACGACAGATATTGGGTCGAAGCAAGCGTCAGAATGAGTTATTGTGCGGTATTCCGATGTAATACAAACACTAGTCTTAATAGTGGAACAAGCATTTATTTTATGGTTCCACACGAATCCAACTTTGTCGAAAAATAAAGCGAGAGAACCTTCAGTCAACATGACAACATCCGTCAACAAGGCAAACCGACGGTGAAAACCTTCGCCGTGTCAGCTCATTTTGAGAAAAATTGTTTCGATGGTGTCCCAGGAAAACTAATCTACATCATTAAAAACACTCACACACGAAAACGAAATGATATTACCGCGATTGTACAATTTCCGCTGACCTTGTATGTTTTTTATTTTCATTTATCCTGACAAACCACAGTTTGTCTTCACATATGTAATTATGATACATTACAGTATATAGCAAAGGGATTAATATTAAAATTAATCAGCGCAATAAACGCACATTACCAATGAAAAATAGCGTCAAAGAAAGAATTGTACCGTAATGTGTGTTTATTGCACTGATTAATTGGAAGATTAATTCTTTTATAATGCAATTGTATAGTAGTTTATCATCATTATATATGTGAAGACAAAATGTGGTTTGTGTGGAAAAATTAAGCGGAAATTGTACATTCCCAATAATATAGTATTTTATATTTGTCGCGAATAAATAATTACTACAGAACATTCGATATATTTAATTATAAACAGTGCACCATGTCGTAAAAATTGCATGGTTAATATAACTTTGCGAAACGATAAACAAAAATACACCTTAAAAAGTTTGCTGTTAGGCTTGAACCAGGATCTCCCGCACTCGTGTCGATAGTAAAACGAGGTGAGTTGAGCCACTCGGCCACAGGGGATTGATGGAAACATAGTTAACCGAAAAAAATTGTAAATCAAGTTTAGTAAGTAATGTTGTTCATGTTCCTATAATCTGAAATCTGTATTTGAATAAAACATTGACACAATACTAGTAAACAAGCATTGACCTTGTTATGGGCATGCCGGAAACGTCTGATTTTTTCGCCATTCGATTATCGCAATTCACTCAACATAATTTGTATAACCATTTGTTTAAACTTAATCTATGAAATAACTGTTAATGATTTAGAATATCTGCCTGTTGGGCAACAACTTTATTCAGATTGTTGTGAAAACGACATATCCTGTTACGTTGCCGATTTTGTGCCCTCAACTAGTCTAGTAGAGTAAGTGCGTTCGAACATACATGATTACATATACTCACGACCGGAAAATTTTCTAACACTTCATTTGCAGAAATTTGACAAAATAGGTATTATAGATTTACCACTGATATCTTACGAAATAGTTTGATTAGGTTTTGTTAAAACGGCAAAAACGATAGGACGCACGATTTGTGCCCCCACCAATATAAATGATGATCAAGCGCGGCCTTCTTTTATTTGCGAACTTTCTTAATATATACACGACGAACTGTGCATTGCCAACATCGCAGAGATCATATACCACCGCTAGCATAATGTATTCTAGAATATATTATATAGTTGCGGTTATTACCATTCTGTGTCCTGCAGTCGATCGTCTTCGACTCTGTGTCTGTGAGTGTGACTAGAACATTGTTGGTTGGCATTGCCAGCACGTTCGCTAACATCGTCGTCTAAAGGCAAATACGGTTCATACCTGTAGGGTTTTATTTTTCCTACAGGACTAACAGTAACATCATGACAATGTTCCTCAACATCCTCGATTTCAAGTGACAACTCCAGACTTGAATCAGAATCATCAGATTCGCGAAGGTCGATGGGTCGATGTCTTCCTGACTGCACTCGGCCATGTTTATTAATATAGCTCTCCTTGAAAAAATTCCCCCGCTGACGTCACAACACGGCGCGGCTGGTTCAGAAGAACCAAGCGACGTCGCTGCGTATCATAACATTTAGTCTCAACTATTACAAATGTGTGTGCAAAGTCGTGGTTTGTACTATTGTGAAAGTATCTTATTTGGCTAATAGATGCTTATTACAAAACAAATAGAACTTGTAAAAATGTTGTCATAGGCACTTTAAGGTTATGCTAAACTGTACAACTCTTCCTTCATATAATGTTATTATATCAAGTAACGTTGCTTTCTGCAGTTGGATATAATAGTTTCGTGTGTGTGCGTGTGCATGTGCGTGTGTGTGTGTGTTTTCTCAAAATGACCTGAATCAGCGTAGGTTTTCGCCGTCGGCTTGTCTTGATGTCGAATGTTGTCATGTTGGCTGGAGATTCTCTCTTTATATTTTCAACAAAGTTGGATTCGTGTGGAACCATAAAATAAATGCTTGTTCCACTATTATGACTAGTGTTTGTATTACATAGGAATACCGCACAATAACTAATTCTGACGCTTGGTTCGACCCAATATATGTCGTTGTAAACACGCTCTGGATGTATTGAAGGTGCTGGCATGTTGCGCGACATTCGCGCCTCTGACGTCACATCTAGGCATACCGAAAAGCGCGCCAAAATATGCATATTCGAAGAAGACCAGTTGCACTCCGTAAATTGTGGAATTATTAATTTATTGAATTCTGCTAAAATTATTGTCTTAGTGGAAATGTAAATGTAAAGGCAAATGTAATACTTATAATATGAATTCAAGCAATAGGGTTTTTATTCCTTTTAAGAACTATTCACTTAAAGTGCCTATGATACGATTGTTACAAGTTCTTTTTGTTTTTTGTAAACAACTTTTAGCCAAATAAGACACTTTCACAATAGTACAATCCATGACTTTACACACACACACATCCGTAATAGTTGAGACTAAATGTGACGATACGCAGCGACTTCGCCTGGTTCTCCTGAACCGGTCGCGCCATGTTGTGACGTCAGCGGGAGAACTTTTTCGAAGAGAACTATATCAATAAACATGGATGTTTGGACGACATCGATCCTCACGAATCTGATGATTCTGAATCAAGTTGGGAACTATCATTCAAAATTGAGGAGGTTTTAGAAAGTTAAATAGCTGAGGAACGTTGTCGTGGTGGTAGTCCTGTAAAAAAAAGTAAAACACGCAGGCGTGAACCATATTTGCCTGTGGACGAGGTTGCAGGCGAACGTGTCATGGTCTAGCA
Source organism: Paraescarpia echinospica (assembly GCA_020002185.1). Lineage (NCBI taxonomy): Eukaryota > Metazoa > Annelida > Polychaeta > Sabellida > Siboglinidae > Paraescarpia > Paraescarpia echinospica. The sequence goes on along the minus strand of CM034533.1, from coordinate 48,031,349 downwards.
GGACTGTTCGAGTGTCGAAGACGATTAACAAGATTTAACAATATTTAACAAGATTGCCATCCAGAGAATTAACTCTAGATGGCAGGTGGACAAGGAAGCCCTTTGGCTTATCTAGAGTCCAACCCTTTTATCTACATATATCCAGCCCTTCTGAGGTATGTGTCGATTTTATTTTTAAACATATTCACACTACTAGCACCCACACAATCATCAGATAATCTGTTCCATTCATTCACAGTCCTTTGTGAAAATGAGAACTTTCTCACGTCTAATCTACACTGCTCCTTTACTAATGTAACTTCATGTCCTCTAGTCTTTCTATCTTTCTTAACTGAAAAAAACATATTTCTATCAATATTTTCATAACCATTCAATATTTTAAACACTTCTATCTGATCTCCTCTCAATCTCCTGGTCTCTAGTGTTGTTAAACCACATTCTTTTAGGCGTTTTTCATAACTAAGATCCTCAGTTTTGGTATCATTTTACTCGCTCTCCTATGCACTCTTTCTAGCATATCTATGTCCTTCTTGCGGTATGGCCTCCACGCTTGTATACAATATTCTAAATGAGGCCTAACTATTGTTTTGTACAGCGGTATTATTAGTTCTTTTCTTTATATGCTATATTTCGCCTAATCAATCCAAGGATTTGATTTCCCTTTGAAGCTGCAATTCCACACTGCTCTGAAACCTTCATGTCAGCACTAATTGTCAGCCCCAAGTCTTTTTCTTTTACAGTAGTACTTAGTACAGTTCCCCCCATTGTATATTCTACATATTCGTTCCCATATCCTGTGTGGAGGCATTTACATTTCCCAAAATTGAACAACATTTGCCACTTTTCAGACCATTTGATCAACCTGTCAAGATCGTCTTGTAAATGCTGTCTATCACCATCAATTTCAATCCTTCTAAACACTTTTGTATCATCTGCAAATTTCAACACCTTGCTAGCTATATCATCGTCAAATCGTTTATATATATTAAGAATAATATAGGTCCCAGTACTGATCCCTGTGGAACCCCACTCAAAACTTATTTCCAGTTTGAAGCCTCCCCATCAACAACTACCCGTTGTCTTCTGTCAATCAGCCATTTTTCTATCCAGTTAATTATACCATTTCCTATGTCATGGGCTTTTAGTTTAAGCAGTAATCTCTGATGTGGCACTTTGTCGAAAGCTTTTTGAAAATCTAAGTGAATGAGTATCTGCTGGTGATCATATCACCCTACCTTGATATCTTCAAAAACCTTATTGTTTAAAGCATGACCTCGCTTTTTAGAGCCTGTGTTTGGGATGGGTTTATTAAGTTATGTTAACAAGAAATCCTGTGATCTTTAATTAGTCTTTCTAATAATTTACAAATCACTGATGTTAAACTCACTGGTCTATAGTTCTCTGACTTGTTTCTCGAACCTTTTTTGAATAACGGTATAATGTTTGCTTCTTTCCATTCTAAAGGAACCACTCCCTCTTCTAATGACAAGTTGAAAACTGTTGCAAGCGGTATGCTAATTTGTTCTACAATTTCCAATAGTAGTTTGGGTGGAATACCATCCACTCCAGGTGATTTATTATCCTTCATAGCCCTAATTTTCTTAGCTACCATTTCTGGGGTTACAATTAACTGTCTTAAATAGTCTGATTCTGCCCCCTTGAACTTAGCCTCTGGTACTGGCAGTGAACTAGTGTCTTCTCTGGTAAACACTGAACTAAAATACTCATTTAGGTCTTCAGCCATTAAGAATCCTTCTGATATTATATTTCCGGCACTATCTTCTAGAGGACCGACCTTATCCTGAACTTTCTGTTTGCTTCGAACATACGCATAAAAACTCTTGTTGTCATGTTTTATATTACAAGCTAATTTATGTTCATAGCTTCTCTTTGAATTTCTAATTTCAGCTGTAGCTTGGTTTAGTGCTTCTTTATAAATGTTGTAGTCTTCGTCATTGCCAGTACGTCTATATGACTTCCACATCATTTGTTTATACTTAATTTTTCTAATGGCTTCTTTCGATAAGTATTTCTTTCTGGTTCGTTTCCCTTGTTTTTTGAAGGGAACAAATTTATCTACGATGCACTCTATTTCATTCTTTAAGATATTCCAGCATTCTGTTGCTGTCTTATTCTTCAGTGTATTATTCCAGTAAGATTAACTCAAGAACACGGAATCATACTAATCGCAGCTATATAATATATTCTAGAATACATTATTAGCAGTGTTATATAATACCTGCGTGGCAATTTACAGTTCTTTGTGTTTACATAAAGAGAGTACGCAAAAACGCAACCTGCGCATGATTATCATTTATAATGATGGGGCCAAAAAACGTGCGTCCAATCGTTTTTTGCCGTTTTAACAAAATATTGACTAAATTCTTCCGTAAGATATTTATGTGGTAAATCTCTAACACGTATTCTGTCAATGTTCTGCAAATAAACTGTTAGACAATTTGTTTTGAGTAAAGTACTTACTAATATAAACCGACGAAGTACAAATCTCGTAAAAAGACACGAACTGCCCCAAAACCGTGAATACTATCTGCGCTGTGTAAATCTCTATTATGGTCAGTACTAGATCAGGCAGTTTATTAAACATAGGTCAAGAGCGTTGTATCCACTTACGGCATAAAAGGCTATCTAAAGTTTTCAAACTATACTCCTGACATGGTTATGACGACATGTACTGTTCTTGTTATGCATGCAGTGACGTTATTTTGCACATTGATAACATCTACATTGTATTGTGTTTGCAGAAGGAAAAAGCCGGTGTGGTCGAGTGATGAGCTTGAAACAAAACCACGCCCTTCTTTCCCTTATTATAGTTACAGAGGTTGGTTGGTAGTTTCTGGAAGATGTCCACATATCAAAACAGTATATATTGTCTAGCAGATGGTTTAAAATAACTTGAATTAAAAAGCAACATAGTGCTGGAATGTAATATAAATGATGAGATAGGAGATATTGGTGACAAATATGTTATCTTCGAAACACATGGAGACTGGTCCAAGAAGAATCACCTTTCAAATGAGGTACAGTGTATTTAAACTGCGAGGTACACATGGGCATGTAATATCCATTCAACTAAATGAGTGACGAAGTTAGTTAGACTGAATGGTTAAAATGGGTAATGTTCTTTTATTTATTTCGCAGTCAATTGACTTTTTTCCTAGGACATTCCAATTGCTATCTGCAATATTGGACAGAAACCTGCAGCTAGATGGCGACAGCGTAGTCCTGATGTGCAGTGACGTCACACACAGGAGTGGGCCACATTCATTAGGTGTTAGCAATCAATACAAACATCAGAATTCATGTGCATCGGTACAACAAAATATATCTTTGTACGTGGTTTGCTATAACTTAAATTACGTGAGATGCTCAATAATTAGCTATGTTGTGATTGTTGTCACAGGAATAACCATGCTTCTCTTAATTTATTTAAGATCACTGTAAATGTTAATCATATTTTGGTCAGGATAGATACTCGCTTCTATTGAAGCATTGCTAATAAGAAGTAAAGAAGCAGGAAGTAAAGAAATCTGCAACTTTGTGCAGCGGAGAGGTGAACACAAATTACGGAATTGTGCAGATATTTATGAAAGCATTACACTTGGCTCTCTTCTACATACCATAGGAATCATGTTGATGATTGGAGGCACTCCAGATTTGGTTGCTTTCAGAAATGGCGGCCATTTAAAAATAGCAGACAACTCCAGTATCCTCATATTTTAATAACTGCGACACTGTGACCGTACGTTTGGGGTCAAAATTTAGCTGTCATGTAGGCAGTAGTTCAACTATGTTACTTTTGAAATTGTTCGCCATTCCTTCCCGTCATTTGTAAAGATACCTTTCCTTACCCATCCTCTTCGCTCCCGCTGGAGCATAATGCGTCAAATTTCCTCCAGCAGCAAGAACAGTCTTGGGCGAGACAGCTCAGTTCGTGGTTATTTTATATACGGTGGCGGCGTCAGTAAAATGTCTCCATCAATTACATCACATGTAGCCGCAATATGTATGTCTGTGTGTAGATGTGTGGGCAGCAATTAAAAAAATATCTTTTATTTTATATTTCACCTTCGGCGACATTAATATATCAGTAATTTTAAAAGATGGCGCCCATCAAACACGATTTTCCTTTATCATAAGAACAATGCAACATAGAGATTCAACGTTGATGTCAAAATATTATAGGTTTTTCAGATGTGACGATTTTAAATGTACTTTTGACCTTCGCCGACATTCACAAATCCGCCATTTTGAAAGATAGAACCACAGATTAGATGTCAAAATATAGTTTTCCACGGGCGACGATTTCAAATATATTGCTTTTGACCTTCGCCAACCGCGTCGCGACATTTGCAATTTTTGAAGTAACACACGTGAATGCAAACTATCCCCATATCTTAAGAACGATTTCACTTAGAGCAGCGGTTCCATATCTTTTCTCCCCGCGAACCCCCTGAGGCCTACGACAATCGGCAGGGTACCCCCGTCATCGTAAATCTACTTATTATCGAGTTTGCGCGCGGGCGCGCGCTTGTGTATATATATAATATGTGCGTATGTATGTATGCTGGTAGGTTAACGTTTTCCTTCTAGATGGCTTAAATCCTGAGCGCCGAACTTTCTAGGATTAATGTACGACACCTAGAGCAGGACGTAAGACATATATATTTTCAAAATACCCCACACCACACATGTCACGATTCTCACCTTTTAGGTGGTCAATCAGTTGTTCGGAACGTAAAACGTAATGTGCACGTAATACGTAACATGTAACGTAACAATCGCACGAACCACGCGCTGTGCAGCAAATACTTCGGGGTAAAAACGCTGCATCATGAAATATACGCTGAGACAGTAATGCTTACCCTCTTGCCAACAGCATAGCAATGCGATTATTATTTGACACGTCTACACTATCATGACTAAAGCCTATCGATGGACGTAAACTCCACGATTCTCTCCGATCTTCGTAATTTTGAACGTTATGGTGTTTATGTAACGAATCTGTATGTTTTCTAAAATTTTGAAAACAGTTATCACGACTGTTAACTACCAATGCGTGCATCCCGCCAGTATAATTGTACAGTTAAGACAACATTCTTCACCCAGCTCAAAGAAAACAAATCATTTTATATTAAGTGCAAACAAAACGTTACCAAGAATAAAGGATGGTTTGGCAATTATTCCAAAACGAGTGATGATTTTGCCTGGTCATAGCAACACCCTCAATCCGGTTAAAATGGTGGACAGGCAGAAGTGGAGATCATTGTGGACGTCACACACAAGAACCCGAGAATCCTGGCTCAGAGATAGCTGGAGGGACACTTCAACAATGGCGTCACGGGCATATCAGCCTCAGTCGGATACGAAACAATTTTATTTTCAACCAGAACTTGCCGTCGAACGCGTTACGTCACAAGCGGTGGAGTCGTTCATGAACTCCAACACATCCTTCGGCACGCTGTCTGGTCGAGATTGATCCTCTACGTTGCGCAAATGTTAGAGCAATATCACGCCAGACGCACTTGGATGCGAGAGAAATGCGCGGATTACCTCCACCAACATTTGATTCACGTTTCCTTTCCCAGTTTCTTTGTCATTCTCGATTAATGCTCGTCCTTTGTCCGAGAATTCAATAACTGTTTTAAACCTGCCTGAGTTGATCTTTGGGTTAGAGCGGGAAAAGATTTCGTTCAAGTTGGGCGGGGGGTACGCGTTTCCCAATCTGGGAACCCCTGACTTAGAGGTGTAAAGTCGATGTTGAAATAAAGGTTTTTGGACGCGACGATTTCACATGTGTTACTTTTGACCTTCTTCCTCATACACATGTTGTCGTTGAAACATGACCGCAACTTGTTTGCAACGTTGTATATCGCCTGCCAAGTACGCGACGCTGATCATGACGATTTCTTCCAGCATGACAAAACTTTCATCTATCCCGTCACTCACTGTCAAACTTCGGCAACATGAGACTCGGTACAAAACACTGTATTGGGCCACTATCTGGAAGAATTAGTGCCCCACAATGATTGTATCACACACGAGATTGGTGTCGACATAGGCAAGCCACTGTGTGTCTTTCATGCACTGACAGGATGTGAGACCTCACTATGTTTCACCAGAAGAGGCAATCGCACGGTTTGGGCATCATGCAATGCTTTCAGTAGTATAATGCCTGCGCTGTGTGCTCTTTTGCAAGCACTTCTTCAGTTAGTATCCTATGAGATGTTCTACCAACCATCGAGAGGTATGTTTTATACTATATGACCGGGCAGGTCTAAGGATGACGTGAATTGCGCCAGACAGGTCTTCTTCAAAAACAAAAAGAAGAAAAATCGAGAAGTTTCCATCAAGGCAGGGTGTCCTCAACAGAACCTGTTTCTAGGCTGACCACATGTGGGGCTAGCCCCGACTGAATGCACTGCACCTGTCCAGTTCAGATTTCGGCAGGACTCGAAGGGGGACGTGCTTGAGTTGGAGGTGCAGTGGATGACACTGCCACCTGCATACAAGGCTTGCCATGCTGTCCTCAAGTGTGGCTGCACGATAGGTTGTCGGGGACAGCGTCCGTGTTTACAAGCACACCTGCGAAACACAATGCTGTGCAAATGAACTGTAAGTCAGCAGGATGTGTGAACCGTTTGGAAACCCTTTGTGTGTATTTATGAGGTATATCTAATTTTGAAAGACAATTTTGGAGAAGATATATCGGCCACATTTAGGCTGTGGTGAAAATTATGGATATGAATGTCATCGAAGGTAGACAATAACCCATCTGAAATCACCGCACGTGATTACTTCTATTTTGACATTACCTTTTATGGTTCTGTGTGATTCTGAAGATACGGGAATACGAAGCTCCGATGGGCGCCATCTTAAAAAATGTCCGATATATGAATGTCCGCGATGGTCAAAACTAACATTTGAAATCGCTGCCGACAAATGTACACGTAAACATACAATTCTGCGTAACTTAATTGGTAAGATGTGGTGAAATTTGTATTAATGACAGCCATTTAAAAAAGTGGCGGATATATGGTTAGATCAGTTCAATTGTGAAATATTTTAATTCCTTTATCCATAAAACTATTATTTTGACACCACAGTTATCGTTGTAGGTGACGCAGTTATTAAGATATGCGGAAACTAGATTTCGTGGTCTTTAAAAACGGCCGCCATTTCACAAAGCCGGAAAATCTTAAGTGCTTAATCGTTAAAACCTTTCCCTTTGAATGTAGAATATATGTGCCGTGCTTTTATTAAAAATGCACAATATTTCCCCTATCCGCTGGACTACTGGCGAGATAAATACTTGCAGTGGGCATATTTAGCGTGTCCCCGTGCAGTCAGCCTGTTGACGCGTCGTCCTCCGTGCTGCAGGTGACGGGGATGGAAGCGCCTTGTCGGTGCAGCAACAATTAAGCCAGCATGCGGTCCGCGGGCAGCAGCCTAGGGGCGTCCGGTACCCATCTGGGGACAGCACAGCGACGTCGGACCAAGAGAGCTCCGCCACGGCCAGCACGTACATGTCGACGACGGTCAACGAGACGTCGATAGCGGAAGAAAGCAGTCGATGTTGTCGGCACAAAGCGGTGTCTGACACCCAGGACGATGGAACGTCGTCTGACGCTAGCACGTTGTCGTCGTCTGAAAGTCACACGGAGCGTAGCGCGCGTTCACCAGTGTCCACTCATTGGTCAGAAAATGAAACAGCCAGAGGAACTGGAAACAAAAGTAACGATGTAAGGCACGGCGCTGCTGAAACCACACGCCACGTGATATCAAGCAATGCAACTCATTTCACGACTGAAACCGTACAACACATGACATCAAACACTATAATTCACGATGCTGCTGAAACCGCACATGACGTGACATCAAGCAATGTAAATCACGGCGCTGCTGAAACCGAACAACACGTGACATCAAGCAATGTAAATCACGGCGCTGCTAAAACCCCACGTCACGTGACATCAAGCAATGCAACTCTCAGCACCGCTGAAACCGTACGTCACGTGACATCGAGGAATGTCACTCACGGCACCGCTGAAACCGTACGTCACGTGACATCAAGTAAAGGCGAAAATATAATCGACAGTGTAGCTGGTAACAAAACGGAAGCTGTGCTGTTCGACGAAGTGGACGCTCACGAGAATGGTAACGCTGCGGAACTCGGCACCACTGGCCGTAAAGACAAGGCAACAGTTGACGCGGTGTGTCGAGACGCACCTAGTTCACATGGGTATGCCGCAGAGGGCGGTGGTGAACAGGGACATCGCCTACCTTCCGCAACTACCACACCACCCAGCCCCGCATCTACCGCCGCATACACTCTCTTAGAGTATTCCAAGACAATCGTAGAGTGTGAATCGCGAGAGGTTGATTTGTTTGAGAAGAAAGTAGAAAGAAGCACGACACGGCGTGGAGAAGACACGGGACGTACTGACGTAACAACGGGAGATCTTGCAATAGGAGGTGAAGACGTAGATCGCGGAAAGACTAATGCACACTGTCAAATCATCGTCGCCCCCAGACGTGCTGAAGCACTCGTTAGAACACATGTAAAGTCAGAAGCAACGTATGAGATTGAAACTGAACGCAAAGGCAACGCTGCAGTTGAACGTCAGCAGGACACTAGCGGGTTTATCAAGGACACATCACCGGGAGGGTACCCGGAGAAGATCGACACGTTGGTCAAAACTTATATAGAGTCTATTCTGCTGGATGTTGACACCACGCGAAGGGGACAAGATCGAAACGAACAGGACAGAACCCGGCTGTCTGAACAACGTGTCCAAGCAATAACACCAAGACACACGCGAAGCGGAGTTCCTGCATCTAAACGTGGTGTTGAGAAAGGAACTGATTCTGAAGGCAAACCTCACACCCCAGACGAGACAGAAAGTGGCCACAAGCAGACAGCTGCTGCCACAGAGAATGGCCACAAGCAGACAGCTGCTGCCACAGAGAGTGGCCACAAGCAGACAGCTGCTGCTACAGAGAGTGGCCACAAGCAGACAGCAGCTGCCACAGAGAGTGGCCACAAGCAGACAGCTGCTGCCACAGAGAGTGGCCACAAGCAGACAGCTGCTGCCACAGAGAGTGGCCACAAGCAGACAGCTGCGGCTACAGCGAGTGTGTCCAGCAATAGAGACCAGCAGGACTCTTTAACCAAGGCTAGCGAAGTTGGACCTGCTGGCGCAGAGGTCAGCGCTTTGTCTAGTTATTACCGCAACGGCGCCGACGAAGAGGCTTTGTCCCTAACCAGTAATGCTGTGGTTATTTCACAAACACAGATTAGTCCAGCAGCGTCGCAAAAGGGAAGGGCATTGGCCGCCTTCTGGGACCTGTTCGAGAAGGGGAAGCAGACATCAGTCACAGCGGAGGCCGATGGCCGCGAGAAGACGCCAATGCAACAAGTGGCACCTTCCATCAACGTCAACACGACAACGGAGACCAGCACGTTATCACCAGTGTCATCATCTCCGGAGACGTCCGCTACGACCAGTGCAGATCGACCCATTCGTGTATCAGTCAACAGTAAGGGCCAATTACAAAAGAAAGGCACACTCGTTGCTAACGACAGTGTCAGTCGGGCGAAGATGAGCTGGCAGAGACTGTGGGGACGCTTAAAGGAAGAGTCCACCACAGGCGCGAGCTCCTTGGCGGGTCGGGGAAACTCACCCGCCCAGCCCAATGCGCACGCTTCCTCGCCAGCCGACGTCTTCAAGAGGATCCTTACCATCGAAGAGACGAAGAGCGAGAGAAGCTCGCACAGCGGTTACTCACCTCAGTGAGGCCAGACGGCAGAATGACCTCCGCTCCCATATACGTCCATTAGTTGGCGAGACTGCGGGGCCAGCAGTCCAACGTAAGACATTCGTTGTTGTCCTACACACACACGCACACGCACACTCACACACACACACACACACACACACACACACACACACACACACACACACACACACACACCGTCGTGAACTATTCAATGTTCAACAGTTGTAATATTACGTCGTAGTCATGGCTCGGTAACGATGCATCAACAGACAGAAATCGATTTCCGTGAAACATTAGACTGGGAATAGTAACTAATTAAACTACTGCATTTTGCTTAGCTTCGATGTCGTGTAGAATTCTCAATAATAGTATGTACAATACGAAACAACGGGAATGAAACAATAAAAAGAAACGATTATTTGTAACAGTTGATTATGTTCACAGTTGATTATGAGTAAGCCTATAATGCAACAGCAATTGCCTACAGATGTCCCGTGGCAAGGGGTGTGAAGAATTTAAAATGTCCAAGATATATGTCATGATGTGAAATATAAAATTGATCGTACATATAGACCAACGAAACAATCACGGTAAGTTAATCATCTGCGAAGTTGTAGTATTTTAAGAATGAGCCCTATATTTTAGTTAAGCAACTTTTATATTGTATATCTTTAGCATAAATTCGGTGCCGTGTTTTTACAGTAGAACCTTACCGCTTATGCAAGTAGTAATCAGTAGGAGCCATTAGCTGATTCGGCGGGATATGTGTAAGGAGTTCCGGAGGAAAATAAAAAAAAACTAGGCGATGCGTTGGTAAATTACCTTTCCCATCACTTTGTTCAAAAGGTAGTCCCGTTAGCGGACATTTTCTTTTTCTATATAGATATATAAATACCATCGCGGAAACCCGTTTCCCGTTAGACACCTCACCAGCCAGCGAGAGGTAGGTTGTGCTATATGACCGGGAGATTTCTGGGATGACGTGAACCACGCCAGGCAATGAAACCCTATTCACCCAGGAGAGAAGAGAGATCGAGATTCCGCCAAACGCAGGATGCCCTCAGACAAAACCTCACACTACAACCAACGTGTCTCCTTATGCCACTCAACACAAACAACGTGCCTCCTTATGCCATTCGACACCTCACACCACAAACAACGATCTCCTCATGCCACTCAACACAAACAACATGTCTCCTTATGCCACTCGACACTTCACACCACAAACAACGTGTCTCCTCATGCCACTCAACACTTCACACAACAAACAACGTGCCTCCTTATGCCATTCGACACATCACACCACAAACAACGTGTCTCCTCATGCCACTCAACACTTCACACCACAAACAACGTGCCTCCTTATGCCATTCGACACCTCACACCACAGACAACGTGTCTCCTCATGCCACTCAACACTTCACACCACAAACAACGTGCCTCCTTATGCCATTCGACACCTCACACCACAAACAACGTGTCTCCTCATGCCACTCAACACTTCACACCACCACAAACAACGTGTCTCCTTATGCCATTCGACACCTCACACCACAAACAACGTGTCTCTTCATGCCACTCAACACTTCACACCACAAACAACGTGCTTCCTTATGCCATTCGACACCTCACACCACAAACAACGTGTCTCCTCATGCCACTCAACACAAACAACATGTCTCCTTATGCCACTCGACACTTCACACCACAAACAACGTGTCTCCTCATGCCACTCAACACAAACAACATGTCTCCTTATGCCACTCGACACTTCACACCACAAACAACGTGCCTCCTTATGCCATTCGACACCTCACACCACAAACAACGTGTCTCCTCATGCCACTCAACACAAACAACATGTCTCCTTATGCCACTCGACACTTCACACCACAAACAACGTGTCTCCTCATGCCACTCAACACTTCACACAACAAACAACGTGCCTCCTTTTGCCATTCGACACCTCACACCACAAACAACGTGTCTCCTCATGCCACTCAACACTTCACACCACAAACAACGTGCCTCCTTATGCCATTCGACACCTCACACCACAAACAACGTGTCTCCTCATGCCACTCAACACTTCACACCACAAACAACGTGCCTCCTTATGCCATTCGACACCTCACACCACAAACAACGTGTCTCCTCATGCCACTCAACACAAACAACATGTCTCCTTATGCCACTCGACACATCACACCATAAACAACGTGCCTCCTTATGCCATTCGACACCTCACACCACAAACAACGTGTCTCCTCATGCCACTCAACACTTCACACCACAAACAACGTGCCTCCTCATGCCACTCGACACTTCACACCACAAACAACATGTCTCCTTATGCCACTCGACACTTCACACCACAAACAACGTGTCTCCTCATGCCACTCAACACTTCACACCACAAACAACGTGCCTCCTTATGCCATTCGACACCTCACACCACAAACAACGTGTCTCCTCATGCCACTCAACACTTCACACCACAAACAACGTGCCTCCTTATGCCATTCGACACCTCACACCACAAACAACGTGTCTCCTCATGCCACTCAACACAAACAACATGTCTCCTTATGCCACTCGACACAAACAACATGTCTCCTTATGCCACTCGACACTTCACACCACAAACAACGTGCCTCCTTATGCCATTCGACACCTCACACCACAAACAACGTGTCTCCTCATGCCACTCAACACAAACAACATGTCTCCTTATGCCACTCGACACTTCACACCACAAACAACGTGCCTCCTTATGCCATTCGACACCTCACACCACAAACAACGTGTCTCCTCATGCCACTCAACACAAACAACATGTCTCCTTATGCCAATCGACACTTCACACCACAAACAACGTGCCTCCTTATGCCATTCGACACCTCACACCAAAAACAACGTGTCTCCTCATGCCACTCAACACAAACAACATGTCTCCTTATGCCACTCGACACTTCACCCCACAAACAACGTGTCTCCTTATACTACTCAACACAACTAACGTGTCTCCTTATACCAATCAACACAACCAACGTGCTTCCTTGTGCCACCCGACACATCACACCACAAACAACGTGTCTCCTTATGCCACTCAACACAACCAACGTGCCTACGTATGCCACTCGACACATCACACCACAAACAACGTGTCTCCTTATACCACTCAACACAATCAACATGTCTCCTTATGCCACTCAACACCTAACACCACAACCGACGTGTCTCCTTATGCCACATGACACCTCATGCCACAACCAACGTGTTTCCTTATGTCATTCAACACCTGACACCACAACCAACGTGCCTTCTTATACCACTGAACACAACACAACCAACGTGCCTTCTTATACCACTCTATACACCACAGCCAACGTGTCTCATTATACCACTCAAGAGCGCACACCACAACCAACGTGTCCCTTTATGCAACTCAGCAACCCACACCACAACCAACGTGTCGCCTTATGCCACTCAAAACCTCACACCACAACCAACGTGTCTCCTTATGCTGCTCAACACCTCACACCACAACTAACGTGTCTCGTTGTGCCACTCGACATTTCACACCTCAACCATTGTGCCTAGTTATTCAACTCAGCACCTCACAACACAACCAACGTGTCTCTTTATACCACTCGACACATCACATCCAAAGTGTCTCCTTATACCACTGAACACTTCACACCACAACCAACGTGTCTCCTTATGCCACTCAGCAGCCCACACCACAACCAACGTGTCGCCTTTTGCCACTCAACACATCACACCACAACCAACGTGTGTCCTTATGCTGCTCAAGACCTCACACCACAACCAACGTATCTCTTTATATCACTCGACACCTCACATCACAACCAAAGTGTATCTTTATACCACTGAACACCTCACATGACAACCAACTTGTCTCCTTATGCCACTCAACAACCAACGTGTCACCTTTTGCCACTCAACACCTCACATCACAACCAACGTGTCTCCTTATGCCACTCAGCAACCCACGCCAGAACCAACGTGTCGCCTTATGCCACTCAACACCTCACACCACAACCAACGTGTTTCCTTCTTATGCTGCTCAACATCTCACACCACAACCAAAGTGTCTCCTTCTTATGCTGCTCAACATCTCACACCACAACCAACTTGTCTCCTTATGCCACTCAACAACCCACACCACAACCAACGTGTCTCATTTTGCCACTCAACACCTCAGACCACAACCAACGTGTCACCTTATGCCATTCAGAAACCCACATCACAACCAACGTGTATCCTTATACCAATGAACACCTCACACCACAACCAACGTGTCTCCTTCTTATACTGCTCAACACCTCACACCACAATCAACGTGTCTCCTTGTGCCACTCAACACTTCACACCACAACCAACGTGCTTCATTATTCCACTCAACAACTCAACACCTCACACCACAACCAACGTGTCTCTTTATACCACTCGACACCCGACACCACAACCAACGTGTCTCCTTAAGCCACTCAGCAGCCCACACCACAACCAACGTGTCGCCTTTTCCCACTCAAAATCTCACAACACGAGTATGAAACTAGTCATCTTCTCCAATCAAACATATAACTAGTGTTGTTACAGACAACAGGGCAGAAACACCTCAGTGCTTCGAAATCAACATACTATATTATACGTCTGTACACACACGCACACTCACGCACGCACACACGCACACACACACACACACACACAATTTCTTTAAGCAGATACTATAACGTATAAGTGATTGTTTGTAATACGGGGTTGGTTTAAACAAAGTTTCAACTAAGGCCGGTGAATATATTTCCAGGAACCTCGTCAAGGTTGCGGCAGTTCACAATGGCGTCACGCCTAGATATGATCTGAATTTCCAATTCGGTTACCACGCTCGGAAGTCAATTACTACATACTATTAAACGGTTTTTCTGCAAAACGTAGAAGTTGCTATAAATAAGATCAACATTTTTTACAAATTATTTACAAAAGCAACGTAAAATGCACAAATCTATAGTGTTTTCTCCGTGCAAGTTCTGCACCTGCGATATTGAGATGCGATGTGTGCTGACTTCGCTGTTGGTCCGACGGAGCTAAAAGTTGTTACATTCGTTGGACGAGGACTGAGGCTCCACCAGTCAGGTCAGACAGCGGTGTGGACGACGACAGAGGGAGTCGCTGCTCCACCAGTCAGGTCAGACAGCGGTGTGGACGACGACTGAGGGAGTCGCTGCTCCACCAGTCAGGTCAGACAGCGGTACAGATGACGACCTAGGGAGTCGCTGCTCCACCTGTCAGGTCAGACAGCGGTGCGGACGACGACTGAGGGAGTCGCTGCTCCATCAGTCAGGTCAGACAGCGGTGTGGACGACGACTGAGGGAGTCGCTGCTCCAACAGTCAGGTCAGACAGCGTTGAGGACGACGACTGAGGGAGTCGCTGCTCCACCAGTCAGGTCAGACAGCGGTGCGGACGACGACTGAGGGAGTCGCTGCTCCACCAGTCAGGTCAGACAGCGGTGTGGACGACGACTGAGGGAGTCGCTGCTCCACCAGTCAAGTCAGACAGCGGAGCGGACGACGATTGAGGGAGTTGCTGCTCCACCAGTCAGGTCAGACAGCTGTGCGGACGACGACTGAAGGAGTCACTGCTCCACCAGTCAGGTCAGACAGCAGTGTGGATGACGACTGAGGGAGCCACTGCTCCAACAGTCAGTTCAGACAGCGGTGTGGACGAAGACTGAGGGAGTCGCTGCTCCACCAGTCAGTTCAGACAGCGGTGCGGACGATGACTGAGGGAGTCGCTGCTCCACCAGTCAGTTCAGACAGTGGTGTGGACGACGAATGAGGGAGTCGCTGCTCCACCAGTCAGGTCAGACAGTGGTATGGACGACGACTGAGGGAGTCGCTGCTCCACCAGTCAGGTCAGACAGCGGTGGGGACGATGACTGAGGGAGTCGCTGCTCCACCAGTCAGGTCAGACAGCGGTGCGGATGACGGCTGAGGGAGTCGCTGCTCCACCAGTCAGGTCAGACAGCGGTGCGGCGACGACTGAGAGAGTCGCTGCTCCACCAGTCAGGTCAGACAGCGGTGTGGACGACGACTGAGGGAGTCGCTGCTCCACCAGTCAGGTCAGACACCTGTGTGGAAGATGATTGAGGTAGTCTCTGCTCCACCAGTCAGGTCAGACAGCGGTGTGGACGACGACTGAGGGAGACGTTGCTCCACCAGTCAGGTGAGACAGTGGTGCGGACAACGACTGAATGAGTCACTGCTCCACCAATCATGTCAGAAAGCGGTGTGGACGACGACTGAGGGAGTCGCTGCTCCACCAGTCGAGTCAGACAGTGGTGTGGACGACAAATGACGGAGTCACTGCCCCACCAGTCAGGTAAGACAGCGGTGTGGACGACGACTGACGGAGTCACTGCACCACCAGTCAGGTCAGACAGCAGTGTGGATGACGACTGAGGGAGTCCCTGCTCCACCAGTCAGGTCAGACAGCGGTGCGTACGACGACTGAGGGAGTCGCTGCTCCACCAGTCAGGTCAGACAATGGATCGGACGTCGACTGAGGGAGTCGCTGCTCCACCAGTCAGGTCAGACAGCGGTGTGGACGACGACTGAGGGAGTCGCTGCTCCACCAGTCAGGTCATACAGC
Source organism: Paraescarpia echinospica (assembly GCA_020002185.1). Classification (NCBI taxonomy): domain Eukaryota; kingdom Metazoa; phylum Annelida; class Polychaeta; order Sabellida; family Siboglinidae; genus Paraescarpia; species Paraescarpia echinospica. Next base: position 48,014,874 of record CM034533.1, on the reverse strand, counting down.
GGTGCGGACGACGACTGAGGGAGTCGCTGCTCCACCAGTCAGGTCAGACAGCGGTGCGGACGACGACTGAGGGAGTCACTGCTCCACCAATCAGGTCAGACAGTAGTGTGGACGTCGACTGAAGGAGTCACTGCTCCACCAGTCAGGTCAAACAGCGGTGTGGACGACGACTGAGGGTGTCGCTGCTCCCCCAGGCAGGTCAGACAGCAATGTGGACGTCGACTGAAGGAGTCACTGCTCCACCAGTCAGGTCAGACAGAGTTGTGGATGATGACTGAGGGAGCCACTGCTCCACCAGTCAGTTCAGACAGCGATGTGGACGAAGACAGAGGGAGTCGCTGCTCCACCAGTCAGGTCAGACAGCGGTGTGGACGATGACTGAGGGAGTCGCTGCTCCACCAATCAGGTCAGACAGCTGTGTGGATGACGACTGTGGTAGTCGCTGCTCCATCAGTCAGGTCAGACAGCGGTGTGGACGACGACTGAGGGAGTCGTTGCTCCACCAGTCAGGTCAGACAGCTGTGTGGATGATGACTGAGGTAGTCGCTGCTCCATCAGTCATGTCAGACAGTGGTGTGGACGACGACTGAGGGAGTCGTTGCTCCACAAGTCAGGTCAGACAGTGGTGCAGACAACGACTGAATGAGTCACTGCTCCACCAGTCATGTCAGAAAGCGGTGTGGACGACGACTGAGGGAGTCGCTGCTCCACCAGTCAGGTCAGACAGCGGTGTGGACGAAGACTGAGGGAGTCGCTGCTCCACCAGTCAGTTCAGACAACGGTGCGGACGAAGATTGAGGGAGTCGCTGCTCCACCAGTCAGTTCAGACAGTGGTGTGGACGACGACCGTGGGAGTCAGTGCTCCATCAGTCAGGTCAGACAGCGGTGTGGATGACGACTGAGGGTGTCAGTGCTCCACCAGTCAGGTCAGACAGCAGTGTAGACGACGACTGAGGGAGGCACTGCTCCACCTGTCAGTTCAGACAGCGGTGTGGACGATGACTGAATGTTTCAGTGCTCCACCAATCAGGTCAGACAGCGGTGTAGACGACGACTGGGGGAGTCACTGCTCCACCAGTCAGGTCAGAGAGCGGTGTGGACGACGACTGAGGGAGTCACTGCTCCACCAGTCAGGTCAGACAGCGGTGTGGACGACTACTGAGGGAGTCACTGCTCCACCAGTCAGGTCAGTCAGCGGTGTGGTCGATGACTGATGGAGTCACTGCTCGACCAGTCAGGTCAGACAGCAGTGTGGACGACGACTGAGGGTGTCAGTTCTCCACCAGTCAGGTCAGACAGCGGTGTGGACGACGACTGAAGGAGTCACTGCTCCACCAGTCAGATCAGACAGCGGTGTGGACGACGACTGAGGGAGTCGCTGCTCCACCAGTCAGGTCAGACAGCTGTGTGGACGACGAATGAGGGTGTCAGTGCTCCACCAGTCAGGTCAGACAGCGGTGTGGACGACGACTGAGGGAGTCATTGCTCCACCAATCAGTTCAGACAGCGGTGTGGACGATGACTGAGGGATTCACTGATCCACCAGTCAGGTCAGACAGCCAAGTGGACGACGACTGATGGAGTCACTGCTCCACCAGTCAGGTCAGACAGCTGTGTGGACGAAGACTGAGGGTGTCAGTGCTCCACCAGTCAGGTCAGACAGCGGTGTAGACGACGACTGAGGGAGTCACTGCTCCACCAGTCAGGTCAGAGAGCGGTGTGGACGACGACTGAGGGAGTCACTGCTCCACCAGTCAGGTCAGACAGCGGTGTGGACGACGACTGAGGGAGTCACTGCTCCACCAGTCTGGTCAGACAGCGGTGTGGTCGATGACTGATGGAGTCACTGCTCGACCAGTCAGGTCAGACAGCAGTGTGGACGACGACTGAGGGTGTCAGTGCTCCACCAGTCAGGTCAGACAGCGGTGTGGACGACGACTGAGGGAGTCACTGCTCCACCAGTCAGGTCAGACAGCGGAGTGGACGAAGACTGATGGAGTCACTGCTCCACCAGTCAGGTCAGATAGCGGTGTGGACGACGACTGAGGGTGTCAGTGCTCCACCAGTCATGTCAGACAGCTGTGTGGACGATGAATGAGGGTGTCAGTGCTCCACCAGTCAGGTCAGACAGCGGTGTGGACGACGACTGAGGGAGTCATTGCTCCACCAATCATTTCAGACAGCGGTGTGGACGATGACTGAGGGATTCACTGATCCACCAGTCAGGTCAGACAGCCAAGTGGACGACGACTGATGGAGTCACTGCTCCACCAGTCAAGTCAGACAGGTGTGTGGACGAAGACTGAGGGTGTCAGTGCTCCACCACTCAGGTCAGATAGCGGTGTGGACGACGACTGAGGGAGTCACTACTCCAACAGTCAGGTCAGACAGCGGTGTGGACGACGACTGATGGAGTCTCTGCTCCAACAGTCAGGTCAGACAGCGGTGTGGACGACGACTGAGAGAGTCACTGTTCCACCAGTGAGTTCATACAGCGGTGTGGACGACGAATGAGGGAGTCAGTGCTCCACCAGTCAGGTCAGACAGCAGTGTGGACGACGACCGATTGAGTCAGTGCTCCACCAGTCAGGTCAGACAGCGGTGTGGACGACGACTGAGGGAGTCACTGCTCCAACAGTCAGATCAGACAGCGGTGTGGACGACGAGAGATGGAGTCACTGCTCCACCAGTCAGGTCAGACACCTGTGTGGACGACGAATGAGGGTGTCAGTGCTCCACCATTCAGGTCAGACAGCGGTGTGGACTACGACTGAGGGAGTCACTGCTCCACCAGTCAGGTCATACAGCGGTGTGGACGATGACTGAGGGAGTCACTTCTCCAGTAGTCAGGTCAGACAGCGGTGTGGACGATGACTGATGGAGTCACTGCTCGACCATTCAGGTGAGACAGCAGTGTGGACGACGACTGAGGGTGTCAGTTCTCCACCAGTCAGGTCAGACAGCGGTGTGGACGACGACTGAAGGAGTCACTGCTCCACCAGTCAGATCAGACAGCGGTGTGGACGACGACTGAGGGAGTCGCTGCTCCACCAGTCAGGTCAGACAGCTGTGTGGACGACGAATGAGGGTGTCAGTGCTCCACCAGTCAGGTCAGTCAGCGGTGTGGACGACGACTGAGGGAGTCACTGCTCCACCAATCAGGTCAGACAGCGAAGTGGACGACGACTGATGGGGTCACTGCTCCACCAGTCAGGTCATACAGCTGTGTGGACGAAGACTGAGGGTGTCAGTGCTCCACCACTCAGGTCAGATAGCGGTGTGGACGACGACTGAGGGAGTCACTACTCCAACAGTCAGGTCAGACAGCGGTGTGGACGACGACTGAGGGTGTCAGTGCTCCACCAGTCAGATCAGACACCGGTGCGGACGACGAGTGAGGGAGTCGCTGCTCCACCAGTCAGGTCAGACAGAGGTGTGGACGACGACTGACGGAGTCACTGCTCCACCAGTCAGGTCAGACAGCGGTATGGACAACGACTGACGGAGTCGCTGCTCCAACAGTCAGGTCTGACAGCGGTATGGACGACGACTGAGGGAGTCGCTGCTCCACCAGTCAGGTCAGACAGCGGTGTGGACGACGAGTGATGGAATCATTGCTTCACCAGTCAGGTCAGACAGCTGTGTGGACGACGAATGAGGGTGTCAGTGCTCCACCAGTCAGGTCAGACAGCGGTGTGGGTGACGACTGATGGAGTCACTGCTCCAGCAGTCGGGTCAGACAGCGGTGTGGACGACGAATGAGGGTGTCAGTGCTCCACCAGTCAGGTCAGACAGTGGTGTCGACGACGACAGAGGGAGTCACTGCTCCGCCAGTCAGTTCAGACAGCGGTGTGGACGAAGACTGAGGGAGTCACTGATCCACCAGTCAGGCCAGACCGCGGTGTGGACGACGACTGATGGAGTCATTGCTCCACCAATCAGGTCAGACAGCGGTGTGGACGACGACTGAGGGTGTCAGTGCTCCAACTGTCAGGTCAGATAGCGGTGTGGACGACGACTGAGGGAGTCACTGCTCCAACAGTCAGGTCAGACAGCGGTGTGGACGACGACTGATGGAGTCTCTGCTCCAACAGTCAGGTCAGACAGCGGTGTGGACGACGACTGAGGGTGTCAGTGCTCCACCAGTCAGGTCAGACAGCGATGTGGACGACGACTGAGGGAGTCACTGCTCCACCAGTCAGGTCAGACAGCGGTGTGGACGACGACTGAGAGAGTCACTGCTCCACCAGTGAGTTCAGACATCGGTGTGGACGTCGACTGAGGGAGTCAGTGCTCCACCTGTCAGGTCAGACAGCGGTGCGGACGAAGATTGAGGGAGTCGCTGCTCCACCAGTCAGTTCAGACAGCGGTGTGGACGACGAATGAGGGAGTCGCTGCTCCACCAGTCAGGTCAGACAGCGGTACGGACGACAACTCAGTGAGTCGCTGCTCCACCAGTCAGGTCAGACAGCGGTGGGGATGATGACTGAGGGAGTCGCTGCTCCACCAGTCAGGTCAGACAGCGGTGCGGACGACGGCTGAGGGAGTCGATGCTCCACCAGTCAGGTCAGACAGCAGTGCGGACGACGACTCAGGGAGTCGCTGCTCTACCAGTCAGGTCAGACAGAGGTGGGGATGATGACTGAGGGAGTCAGTGCTCCACCTGTCAGGTCAGACAGCGGTGCGGACGAAGATTGAGGGTGTCGCTGCTCCACCAGTCAGTTCAGACAGCGGTGTGGACGACGAATGAGGGAGGCACTGCTCCACCTGTCAGTTCAGACAGCGGTGTGGACGATGACTGAATGTTTCAGTGCTCCACCAATCAGGTCAGACAGCGGTGTAGACGACGACTGGGGGAGTCACTGCTCCACCAGTCAGGTCAGAGAGCGGTGTGGACGACGACTGAGGGAGTCACTGCTCCACCAGTCAGGTCAGACAGCGGTGTGGACGACTACTGAGGGAGTCACTGCTCCACCAGTCAGGTCAGTCAGCGGTGTGGTCGATGACTGATGGAGTCACTGCTCGACCAGTCAGGTCAGACAGCAGTGTGGACGACGACTGAGGGTGTCAGTGCTCCACCAGTCAGGTCAGACAGCGGTGTGGACGACGACTGAGGGAGTCGCTGCTCCACCAGTCAGGTCAGACAGCGGTGGGGACGATGACTGAGGGAGTCGCTGCTCCACCAGTCAGGTCAGACAGCGGCGCGGACGACGACTGAGGGAGTCGCTGCTCCACCAGTCAGGTCAGACAGCGGTGCGGACGACGACTGAGGGAGTCGCTGCTCCACCAGTCAGGTCAGACAGAGGTGTGGACGACGACTGACGGAGTCGCTGCTCCACCAGTCAGGTCAGACAGCAGTGTGGACGACGACTGAAGGAGTCGTTGCTCCACCAGTCATGTCAGACAGCGGTGTGGACGATGACTGAGGGAGTCGCTGCTCCACCAGTCAGGTCAGACAGCGGTGCGGACGACGGCTGAGGGAGTCGCTGCTCCACCAGTCAGGTCAGACAGAGGTGTGGACGACGACTGACGGAGTCGCTGCTCCACCAGTAAGGTCAGACACCGGTGTGGACGATGACTGAGGGTGTCAGTGCTCCACCAGTCAGGTCAGACAGCGGTGTGGACAACGACTGAGAGAATCACTGCTCCACCAGTGAGTTCAGACAGCGGTGTGGACGACCACTGAGGGAGTCAGTGCTCCACCAGTCAGGTCAGACAGCGGTGTGGACGACGACTGATGGAGTCTCTGCTCCAACAGTCAGGTCAGACAGCGGTGTGGACGACGACTGAGGGTGTCAGTGCTCCACCAGTCAGGTCAGACAGCGGTGTGGACGACGACTGAGGGAGTCACTGCTCCACTAGTCAGGTCAGACAGCGGTGTGGACGATGACTGAGAGAATCACTGCTCCACCAATGAGTTCACACAGCGGTGTGGACGACGACTGAGGGAGTCAGTGCTCCACCAGTCATGTCAGACAGCAGTGTGGACGACGACCGTGGGAGTCAGTGCTCCATCAGTCAGGTCAGACAGCGGTGTGGATGACGACTGAGGGTGTCAGTGCTCCACCAGTCAGGTCAGACAGCAGTGTAGACGACGACTGAGGGAGTCATTGCTCCACCAATCATTTCAGACAGCGGTGTGGACGATGACTGAGGGATTCACTGATCCACCAGTCAGGTCAGACAGCCAAGTGGACGACGACTGATGGAGTCACTGCTCCACCAGTCAAGTCAGACAGGTGTGTGGACGAAGACTGAGGGTGTCAGTGCTCCACCACTCAGGTCAGATAGCGGTGTGGACGACGACTGAGGGAGTCACTACTCCAACAGTCAGGTCAGACAGCGGTGTGGACGACGACTGATGGAGTCTCTGCTCCAACAGTCAGGTCAGACAGCGGTGTGGACGACGACTGAGAGAGTCACTGTTCCACCAGTGAGTTCATACAGCGGTGTGGACGACGAATGAGGGAGTCAGTGCTCCACCAGTCAGGTCAGACAGCAGTGTGGACGACGACCGATTGAGTCAGTGCTCCACCAGTCAGGTCAGACAGCGGTGTGGACGACGACTGAGGGAGTCACTGCTCCAACAGTCAGATCAGACAGCGGTGTGGACGACGAGAGATGGAGTCACTGCTCCACCAGTCAGGTCAGACACCTGTGTGGACGACGAATGAGGGTGTCAGTGCTCCACCATTCAGGTCAGACAGCGGTGTGGACTACGACTGAGGGAGTCACTGCTCCACCAGTCAAGTCATACAGCGGTGTGGACGATGACTGAGGGAGTCACTTCTCCAGTAGTCAGGTCAGACAGCGGTGTGGACGATGACTGATGGAGTCACTGCTCGACCATTCAGGTGAGACAGCAGTGTGGACGACGACTGAGGGTGTCAGTTCTCCACCAGTCAGGTCAGACAGCGGTGTGGACGACGACTGAAGGAGTCACTGCTCCACCAGTCAGATCAGACAGCGGTGTGGACGACGACTGAGGGAGTCGCTGCTCCACCAGTCAGGTCAGACAGCTGTGTGGACGACGAATGAGGGTGTCAGTGCTCCACCAGTCAGGTCAGTCAGCGGTGTGGACGACGACTGAGGGAGTCACTGCTCCACCAATCAGGTCAGACAGCGAAGTGGACGACGACTGATGGGGTCACTGCTCCACCAGTCAGGTCATACAGCTGTGTGGACGAAGACTGAGGGTGTCAGTGCTCCACCACTCAGGTCAGATAGCGGTGTGGACGACGACTGAGGGAGTCACTACTCCACCAGTCAGGTCATACAGCTGTGTGGACGAAGACTGAGGGTGTCAGTGCTCCACCACTCAGGTCAGACAGCGGTGTGGACGACGACTGAGGGTGTCAGTGCTCCACCAGTCAGATCAGACAGCGGTGTGGACGACGACTGAGGGAGTCACTGCTCCACTAGTCAGGTCAGACAGCAGTGTGGACGACGACCGAGGGAGTCAGTGCTCCACCAGTCAGGTCAGACAGCGGTGTGGACGACGACTGAGGGAGTCAGTGCTCCACCAGTCAGGTCAGACAGCAGTGTGGACGACGACCGAGGGAGTCAGTGCTCCACCAGTCAGGTCAGACAGCGGTGTGGACGACGACTGAGGGAGTCACTGCTCCAACAGTCAGATCAGACAGCGGTGTGGACGACGAGTGATGGAGTCACTGCTCCACCAGTCAGGTCAGACACCTGTGTGGACGACGAATGAGGGTGTCAGTGCTCCACCATTCAGGTCAGACAGCGGTGTGGACTACGACTGAGGGAGTCACTGCTCCACCAGTCAGGTCAGACAGCGGTGTGGTCGATGACTGATGGAGTCACTGCTCGACCAGTCAGGTCAGACAGCAGTGTGGACGACGACTGAGGGTGTCAGTGCTCCACCAGTCAGGTCAGACAGCGGTGTGGTCGACGACTGAGGGAGTCACTGCTCCACCAGTCAGTTCAGACAGCGGTGTGGACGACGACTGATGGAGTCAGTGCTCCACCAGTCAGGTTAGATAGCGGTGCGGACGAAGACTGAATGTGTCAGTGCTCCACCAGTCAGGTCAGACAGCGGTGTAGACGACGACTGAGGGAGACACTGCTCCACCAGTCAGGTCAGACAGCGGTGTGGACGGTGACTGAGGGAGTCACTTCTCCACCAGTCAGGTCAGACAAGGTTTTGGACGACGACTGAGGGAATCACTGCTCCATCAGTAAGGTCAGACAGCGGTGTGGACGATGACTGATGGAGTCACTGCTCGACCAGTCAGGTCAGACAGCAGTGTGGACGACGACTGAGGGTGTCAGTTCTCCATCAGTCAGGTCAGACAGCGGTGTGGACGACGACTGAAGGAGTCACTGCTCCACCAGTCAGATCAGACAGCGGTGTGGACGACGACTGAGGGAGTCGCTGCTCCACCAGTCAGGTCAGACAGCTGTGTGGACGACGAATGAGAGTGTCAGTGCTCCACCAGTCAGGTCAGACAGCGGTGTGGACGACGACTGAGGGAGTCACTGCTCCACCAATCAGACCAGATAGCGGTGTGGACGATGACTGAGGGATTCACTGATCCACCAGTCAGGTCAGACAGCGAAGTGGACGACGACTGATGGAGTCACTGCTCCACCAGTCAGGTCAGACAGCTGTGTGGACGACGACTGAGGGTGTCAGTGCTCCACCACTCAGGTCAGATAGCGGTGTGGACGACGACTGAGGGAGTCACTACTCCAACAGTCAGGTCGGACAGCGGTGTGGACGACGACTGATGGAGTCTTTGCTCCAACAGTCAGGTCAGACAGCGGTGTGGACGACGACTGAGGGTGTCAGTGCTCCACCACTCAGGTCAGATAGCGGTGTGGACGACGACTGAGGGAGTCACTACTCCAACAGTCAGGTCAGACAGCGGTGTGGACGACGAATGATGGAGTCACTGTTCCACCAGTGAGTTCATACAGCGGAGTGGACGGCGACTGAGGGAGTCAGTGCTCCACCAGTCAGGTCAGACAGCAGTGTGGACGACGACCGAGGGAGTCAGTGCTCCACCAGTCAGGTCAGACAGCGGTGTGGACGACGACTGAGGGAGTCACTGCTCCAACAGTCAGATCAGACAGCTGTGTGGACGACGAGTGATGGAGTCACTGCTCCACCAGTCAGGTCAGACACCTGTGTGGACGACGAATGAGGGTGTCAGTGCTCCACCAGTCAGGTCAGACAGCGGTGCGGACGACGACTGAGGGAGTCGCTGCTCCACCAGTCAGGTCAGACAGAGGTGTGGACGACGACTGACGGAGTCGCTGCTCCAACAGTCAGGTCAGACAGCGTTGTGGACGACGACTGAGGGTGTCAGTGTTGCACCAGTCAAGTCAGACAGCGGTGTGGACGACGACTGAGGGAGTCACTGCTCCACTAGTCAGGTCAGACAGCGGTGTGGACGACGACTGAGAGAGTCACTGCTCCACCAGTGAGTTCAGACAGCGGTGTGGACGACGACTGAGGGAGTCAGTGCTCCACCAGTCATGTCAGACAGCTGTGTGGACGACGAATGAGGGTGTCAGTGCTCCACCAGTCAGGTCAGACAGCGGTGTGGACGACGACTGAGGGAGTCATTGCTCCACCAATCAGTTCAGACAGCGGTGTGGACGATGACTGAGGGATTCACTGATCCACCAGTCAGGTCAGACAGCCAAGTGGACGACGACTGATGGAGTCACTGCTCCACCAGTCAGGTAAGACAGCTGTGTGGACGAAGACTGAGGGTGTCAGTCCTCCACCACTCAGGTCAGATAGCGGTGTGGACGACGACTGAGGGAGTCACTACTCCAACAGTCAGGTCAGACAGCGGTGTGGACGACGACTGATGGAGTCTCTGCTCCAACAGTCAGGTCAGACAGCGGTGTGGACGACGACTGAGAGAGTCACTGTTCCACCAGTGAGTTCATACAGCGGTGTGGACGACGAATGAGGGAGTCAGTGCTCCACCAGTCAGGTCAGACAGCAGTGTGGACGACGACCGAGGGAGTCAGTGCTCCATCAGTCAGGTCAGACAGCGGTGTGGACGACGACTGAGGGAGTCACTGCTCCAACAGTCAGATCAGACAGCGGTGTGGACGACGAGTGATGGAGTCACTGCTCCACCAGTCAGGTCAGACACCTGTGTGGACGACGAATGAGGGTGTCAGTGCTCCACCATTCAGGTCAGACAGCGGTGTGGACTACGACTGAGGGAGTCACTGCTCCACCAGTCAGGTCAGACAGCGGTGTGGACGACGACTGAGGGAGTCACTGGTCCACCAGTCAGTTCAGACAGCGGTGTGGACGACGACTGAGGGAGTCGCTGCTCCACTAGATTGATCAGACGGCGGGGTGGATGATGACTGAGGGAGTCACTGCTCAACCAGTCAGGTCAGACAGCGGTGTGGACGAAGACTGAGAGAGTCACTGCTCCACCAGTGAGTTCAGACAGCGGTGTGGACGACGACTGAGGGAGTCAGTGCACCACCAGTCAGGTCAGACAGCGGTGTGGACGATGACTGAGGTAGTTGCTGCTCCAACAGTCAGGTCAGACAGCGGTGTAGACGACGACTGATGGAGTCAGTGCTCCACCAGTCAGGTTAGATAGCGGTGTGGACGAAGACTGAATGTGTCAGTGCTCAACCAGTCAGGTCAGACAGCGGTGTAGACGACGACTGAGGGAGACACTGCTCCACCAGTCAGGTCATACAGCGGTGTGGACGATGACTGAGGGAGTCACTTCTCCAGTAGTCAGGTCAGACAGCGGTGTGGACGATGACTGATGGAGTCACTGCTCGACCATTCAGGTCAGACAGCAGTGTGGACGACGACTGAGGGTGTCAGTTCTCCACCAGTCAGGTCAGACAGCGGTGTGGACGACGACTGAAGGAGTCACTGCTCCACCAGTCAGATCAGACAGCGGTGTGGACGACGACTGAGGGAGTCGCTGCTCCACCAGTCAGGTCAGACAGCTGTGTGGACGACGAATGAGGGTGTCAGTGCTCCAACAGTCAGGTCAGTCAGCGGTGTGGACGACGACTGAGGGAGTCACTGCTCCACCAATCAGGTCAGACAGCGAAGTGGACGACGACTGATGGGGTCACTGCTCCACCAGTCAGGTCAGACAGCTGTGTGGACGAAGACTGAGGGTGTCAGTGCTCCACCAGTCAGGTCAGACAGCAGTGTGGACGACGACCGAGGGAGTCAGTGCTCCACCAGTCAGGTCAGACAGTGGTGTGGACGACGACTGAGGGAGTCACTGCTCCAACAGTCAGATCAGACAGCGGTGTGGACGACGAGTGATGGAGTCACTGCTCCACCAGTCAGGTCAGACACCTGTGTGGACGACGAATGAGGGTGTCAGTGCTCCACCATTCAGGTCTGACAGCGGTGTGGACTACGACTGAGGGAGTCACTGCTCCACCAGTCAGGTCAGACAGCGGTGTGGTCGATGACTGATGGAGTCACTGCTCGACCAGTCAGGTCAGACAGCAGTGTGGACGACGACTGAGGGTGTCAGTGCTCCACCAGTCAGGTCAGACAGCGGTGTGGTCGACGACTGAGGGAGTCACTGCTCCACCAGTCAGTTCACACAGCGGTGTGGACGACGACTGATGGAGTCAGTGCTCCACCAGTCAGGTTAGATAGCGGTGTGGACGAAGACTGAATGTGTCAGTGCTCCACCAGTCAGGTCAGACAGCGGTGTAGACGACGACTGAGGGAGACACTGCTCCACCAGTCAGGTCAGACAGCGGTGTGGACGGTGACTGAGGGAGTCACTTCTCCACCAGTCAGGTCAGACAAGGTTTTGGACGACGACTGAGGGAGTCACTGCTCCATCAGTAAGGTCAGACAGCGGTGTGGACGATGACTGATGGAGTCACTGCTCGACCAGTCAGGTCAGACAGCAGTGAGGACGACGACTGAGGGTGTCAGTTCTCCATCAGTCAGGTCAGACAGCGGTGTGGACGACGACTGAAGAAGTCACTGCTCCACCAGTCAGATCAGACAGCGGTGTGGACGACGACTGAGGGAGTCGCTGCTCCACCAGTCAGGTCAGACAGCTGTGTGGACGACGAATGAGAGTGTCAGTGCTCCACCAGTCAGGTCAGACAGCGGTGTGGACGACGACTGAGGGAGTCACTGCTCCACCAATCAGTTCAGATTGCGGTGTGGACGATGACTGAGGGATTCACTGATCCACCAGTCAGGTCAGACAGCGAAGTGGACGACGACTGATGGAGTCACTGCTCCACCAGTCAGGTCAGACAGCTGTGTGGACGACGACTGAGGGTGTCAGAGCTCCACCACTCAGGTCAGATAGCGGTGTGGACGACGACTGAGGGAGTCACTACTCCAACAGTCAGGTCAGACAGCGGTGTGGACGACGACTGATGGAGTCTCTGCTCCAACAGTCAGGTCAGACAGCGGTGTGGACGACGACTGAGGGTGTCAGTGCTCCACCAGTCAGGTCAGACAGCGGTGTGGACGACGACTGAGGGAGTCACTGCTCCACTAGTCAGGTCAGACAGCGGTGTGGACGACGACTGAGAGAGTCACTGTTCCACCAGTGAGTTCATACAGCGGAGTGGACGGCGACTGAGGGAGTCAGTGCTCCACCAGTCAGGTCAGACAGCAGTGTGGACGACGACCGAGGGAGTCAGTGCTCCACCAGTCAGGTCAGACAGCGGTGTGGACGACGACTGAGGGAGTCACTGCTCCAACAGTCAGATCAGACAGCTGTGTGGACGACGAGTGATGGAGTCACTGCTCCACCAGTCAGGTCAGACACCTGTGTGGACGACGAATGAGGGTGTCAGTGCTCCACCAGTCAGGTCAGACAGCGGTGCGGACGACGACTGAGGGAGTCGCTGCTCCACCAGTCAGGTCAGACAGAGGTGTGGACGACGACTGACGGAGTCGCTGCTCCAACAGTCAGGTCAGACAGCGTTGTGGACGACGACTGAGGGTGTCAGTGTTGCACCAGTCAAGTCAGACAGCGGTGTGGACGAAGACTGAGGGAGTCACTGCTCCACTAGTCAGGTCAGACAGTAGTGTGGACGACGACTGAGAGAGTCACTGCTCCACCAGTGAGTTCAGACAGCGGTGTGGACGACGACTGAGGGAGTCAGTGCTCCACCAGTCATGTCAGACAGCGGTGTGGACGATGAATGAGGGAGTCGCTGCTCCACCAGTCATGTCAGACAGCGGTGCGGACGACGACTGAGGGAGTCGCTGCTCCACCGGTCATGTCAGACAGCGGTGTGGACGACGACTGACGGAGTCGCTGCTCCACCAGTCAGGTCAGACAGCGGTGTGAACGACGACTGACGGAGTCGTTGCTCCACCAGTCAGGTCAGACAGCGGTGTGGACGACGGCTGAGGTGTCAGTGCTCCACCAGTCAGGTCAGACAGCGGTGTGGACGATGACTGAGGGAGTCACTGCTCCACCAGTCAGGTCAGACAGCGGTGTGGACGCTGACTGAGGGTGTCAGTGCTCCACCAGTCAGGTCAGACAGCGGTGTGGACGACGACTGAGGGTGTCAGTGCTCCACCACTCAGGTCAGATAGCGGTGTGGACGACGACTGAGGGAGTCACTACTCCAACAGTCAGGTCGGACAGCGGTGTGGACGACGACTGATGGAGTCTTTGCTCCAACAGTCAGGTCAGACAGCGGTGTGGACGACGACTGAGGGTGTCAGTGCTCCACCAGTCAGATCAGACAGCGGTGTGGACGACGACTGATGGAGTCACTGCTCCACTAGTTAGGTCAGACAGCGGTGTGGACGACGACTGAGAGTCACTGTTCCACCATTGAGTTCATACAGCGGTGTGGACGACGACTGAGGGAGTCAGTGCTCCACCAGTCAGGTCAGACAGCAGTGTGGACGACGACCGAGGGAATCAGTGCTCCACCAGTCAGGTCAGACAGCGGTGTGGACGACGACTGAGGGAGTCACTGCTCCAACAGTCAGATCAGACAGCGGTGTGGACGACGAGTGATGGAGTCACTGCTCCACCAATCAGGTGAGACATCTGTGTGGACGACGAATGAGGGTGTCAGTGCTCCACCAGTCAGGTCAGACAGCAGTGTGGACGACGACTGAGGGAGTCACTGCTCCACCGGTCAGTTCAGACAGCGGTGTGGACGATGAATGAGGGAGTCACTGCTCCACCAGTCACGTCAGACAGCAGTGTGGACGACGACTGATGGATTCACTGCTCCACCAGTCAGGTCAGACAGCGGTGTGGACGACGACTGAGTGTGTCAGTGCTCGACCAGTCAGGTCAGACAGCGGTGTGGACGACGACTGAGGGAGTCACTGCTCCACCAGTGAGTTCAGACATCTGTGTGGACGACGACTGAGGGAGTCAGTGCTCCACCAGTCATGTCAGACAGCGGTGTGGACGATGACTGAGGGAGTCGCTGCTCCACCAGTCATGTCAGACAGCGGTGCGGACGACGACTGAGGGAGTCGTTGCTCCACCAGTCAGGTCAGACAGCGGTGTGGACGACGGCTGAGGTGTCAGTGCTCCACCAGTCAGGTCAGACAGCGGTGTGGACGATGACTGAGGGAGTCACTGCTCCACCAGTCAGGTCAGACAGCGGTGTGGACGCTGACTGAGGGTGTCAGTGCTCCACCAGTCAGGTCAGACAGCAGTGTGGACGACGACCGAGGGAGTCAGTGCTCCACCAGTCAGGTCAGACAGCGGTGTGGACGACGACTGAGGGAGTCACTGCTCCAACAGTCAGATCAGACAGCTGTGTGGACGACGAGTGATGGAGTCACTGCTCCACCAGTCAGGTCAGACACCTGTGTGGACGACGAATGAGGGTGTCAGTGCTCCACCAGTCAGGTCAGACAGCGGTGCGGACGACGACTGAGGGAGTCGCTGCTCCACCAGTCAGGTCAGACAGAGGTGTGGACGACGACTGACGGAGTCGCTGTTCCAACAGTCAGGTCAGACAGCGTTGTGGACGACGACTGAGGGTGTCAGTGTTGCACCAGTCAAGTCAGACAGCGGTGTGGACGAAGACTGAGGGAGTCACTGCTCCACTAGTCAGGTCAGACAGCGGTGTGGACGACGACTGAGAGAGTCACTGCTCCACCAGTGAGTTCAGACAGCGGTGTGGACGACGACTGAGGGAGTCAGTGCTCCACCAGTCATGTCAGACAGCGGTGTGGACGATGACTGAGGGAGTCGCTGCTCCACCAGTCATGTCAGACAGCGGTGCGGACGACGACTGAGGGAGTCGCTGCTCCACCAGTCATGTCAGACAGCGGTGTGGACGACGACTGACGGAGTCGCTGCTCCACCAGTCAGGTCAGACAGCGGTGTGAACGACGACTGACGGAGTCGTTGCTCCACCAGTCAGGTCAGACAGCGGTGTGGACGACGGCTGAGGTGTCAGTGCTCCACCAGTCAGGTCAGACAGCGGTGTGGACGATGACTGAGGGAGTCACTGCTCCACCAGTCAGGTCAGACAGCGGTGTGGACGCTGACTGAGGGTGTCAGTGCTCCACCAGTCAGGTCAGACAGCTGTGTGGACGACGACTGAGGGTGTCAGTGCTCCACCACTCAGGTCAGATAGCGGTGTGGACGACGACTGAGGGAGTCACTACTCCAACAGTCAGGTCGGACAGCGGTGTGGACGACGACTGATGGAGTCTTTGCTCCAACAGTCAGGTCAGACAGCGGTGTGGACGACGACTGAGGGTGTCAGTGCTCCACCAGTCAGATCAGACAGCGGTGTGGACGACGACTGATGGAGTCACTGCTCCACTAGTTAGGTCAGACAGCGGTGTGGACGACGACTGAGAGTCACTGTTCCACCATTGAGTTCATACAGCGGTGTGGACGACGACTGAGGGAGTCAGTGCTCCACCAGTCAGGTCAGACAGCAGTGTGGACGACGACCGAGGGAATCAGTGCTCCACCAGTCAGGTCAGACAGCGGTGTGGACGACGACTGAGGGAGTCACTGCTCCAACAGTCAGATCAGACAGCGGTGTGGACGACGAGTGATGGAGTCACTGCTCCACCAATCAGGTGAGACATCTGTGTGGACGACGAATGAGGGTGTCAGTGCTCCACCAGTCAGGTCAGACAGCAGTGTGGACGACGACTGAGGGAGTCACTGCTCCACCGGTCAGTTCAGACAGCGGTGTGGACGATGAATGAGGGAGTCACTGCTCCACCAGTCACGTCAGACAGCAGTGTGGACGACGACTGATGGATTCACTGCTCCACCAGTCAGGTCAGACAGCGGTGTGGACGACGACTGAGTGTGTCAGTGCTCGACCAGTCAGGTCAGACAGCGGTGTGGACGACGACTGAGGGAGTCACTGCTCCACCAGTGAGTTCAGACATCTGTGTGGACGACGACTGAGGGAGTCAGTGCTCCACCAGTCATGTCAGACAGCGGTGTGGACGATGACTGAGGGAGTCGCTGCTCCACCAGTCATGTCAGACAGCGGTGCGGACGACGACTGAGGGAGTCGTTGCTCCACCAGTCAGGTCAGACAGCGGTGTGGACGACGGCTGAGGTGTCAGTGCTCCACCAGTCAGGTCAGACAGCGGTGTGGACGATGACTGAGGGAGTCACTGCTCCACCAGTCAGGTCAGACAGCGGTGTGGACGCTGA
>CM034533.1:47776345-47997228 GCA_020002185.1 Paraescarpia echinospica | reverse complement strand
ACAGCAGTGTGGACGACGACCGAGGGAATCAGTGCTCCACCAGTCAGGTCAGACAGCGGTGTGGACGACGACTGAGGGAGTCACTGCTCCAACAGTCAGATCAGACAGCGGTGTGGACGACGAGTGATGGAGTCACTGCTCCACCAATCAGGTGAGACACCTGTGTGGACGACGAATGAGGGTGTCAGTGCTCCACCAGTCAGGTCAGACAGCAGTGTGGACGATGAATGAGGGAGTCACTGCTCCACCAGTCACGTCAGACAGCAGTGTGGACGACGACTGATGGATTCACTGCTCCACCAGTCAGGCCAGACAGCGGTGTGGACGACGACTGAGTGTGTCAGTGCTCGACCAGTCAGGTCAGACAGCGGTGTGGACGACGACTGAGGGAGTCACTGCTCCACCAGTGAGTTCAGACATCTGTGTGGACGACGACTGAGGGAGTCACTGCTCCACCAGTCAAGTCAGACAGCGGTGTGGACGACGTCTGAGGGAGTCACTGCTCCACCAGTCAGGTCAGACAACGGTGTGGACGACGACTGAGGGAGTCAATGCTCCACCAGTCAGGTCAGACAGCGGTGTGGACGACGACTGAGGGAGTCACTGCTCCACCAGTCAGGTCAGACAGCGGTGTGGACGACGACAGAGGGAGTCACTGCTCCATCAGTCAGGTCAGACAGCAGTGTGGACGACGACTGAGGGTGTCAGTGATGCACCAGTCAGGTCAGACAGCGGTGTAGACGACGTCTGATGGAGTCTTTGCTCCAACAGTCAGGTCAGACAGCGGTGTGGACGACGACTGAGGGTGTCAGTGCTCCACCAGTCAGATCAGACAGCGGTGTGGACGACGACTGAGGGAGTCACTGCTCCACTAGTCCGGGTCAGGTGGCAGAGTGTGGGCTGGGAGGAGTCACTGCTCACCAGTGAGTTCAGACAGCGGTGTGGACGACGACTGAGGGAGTCAGTGCTCCACCAGTCATGTCAGACAGCGGTGTGGACGATGACTGAGGGAGTCGCTGCTCCACCAGTCATGTCAGACAGCGGTGCGGACGACGACTGAGGAAGTCGCTGCTTCACCAGTCATGTCAGACAGCGGTGTGGACGACGACTGACGGAGTCGCTGCTCCACCAGTCAGGTCAGACAGCGGTGTGAACGACGACTGACGGAGTCGTTGCTCCACCAGTCAGGTCAAACAGCGGTGTGGACGACGGCTGAGGTGTCAGTGCTCCACCAGTCAGGTCAGACAGCGGTGAGGACGATGACTGAGGGAGTCACTGCTCCACCAGTCAGGTCAGACAGCGGTGTGGACGCTGACTGAGGGTGTCAGTGCTCCACCAGTCAGGTCAGACAGCTGTGTGGACGACGACTGAGGGTGTCAGTGCTCCACCACTCAGGTCAGATAGGGGTGTGGACGACGACTGAGGGAGTCACTACTCCAACAGTCAGGTCGGACAGCGGTGTGGACGACGACTGATGGAGTCTTTGCTCCAACAGTCAGGTCAGACAGCGGTGTGGACGACGACTGAGGGTGTCAGTGCTCCACCAGTCAGATCAGACAGCGGTGTGGACGACGACTGAGGGAGTCACTGCTCCACTAGTCAGGTCAGACAGCGGTGTGGACGACGACTGAGAGAGTCACTGTTCCACCATTGAGTTCATACAGCGGTGTGGACGACGACTGAGGGAGTCAGTGCTCCACCAGTCAGGTCAGACAGCAGTGTGGACGACGACCGAGGGAATCAGTGCTCCACCAGTCAGGTCAGACAGCGGTGTGGACGACGACTGAGGGAGTCACTGCTCCAACAGTCAGATCAGACAGCGGTGTGGACGACGAGTGATGGAGTCACTGCTCCACCAATCAGGTCAGACACCTGTGTGGACGACGAATGAGGGTGTCAGTGCTCCACCAGTCAGGTCAGACAGCAGTGTGGACGACGACTGAGGGAGTCACTGCTCCACCAGTCAGTTCAGACAGCGGTGTGGACGATGAATGAGGGAGTCACTGCTCCACCAGTCACGTCAGACAGCAGTGTGGACGACGACTGATGGATTCACTGCTCCACCAGTCAGGTCAGACAGCGGTGTGGACGACGACTGAGTGTGTCAGTGGTCGACCAGTCAGGTCAGACAGCGGTGTGGACGACGACTGAGGGAGTCACTGCTCCACCAGTGAGTTCAGACATCTGTGTGGACGACGACTGAGGGAGTCAGTGCTCCACCAGTCATGTCAGACAGCGGTGTGGACGATGACTGAGGGAGTCGCTGCTCCACCATTCATGTCAGACAGCGGTGCGGACGACGACTGAGGGAGTCGCTGCTCCACCAGTCATGTCAGACAGCGGTGTGGACGACGACTGACGGAGTCGCTGCTCCACCAGTCAGGTCAGACAGCGGTGTGAACGACGACTGACGGAGTCGTTGCTCCACCAGTCAGGTCAGACAGCGGTGTGGGCAGGCGGCTGGTGTCCAGTGCTCCACCAGTCAGGTCGAGACAGCGGTGTGGACGATGACTGAGGGAGTCAGTGCTCCACCAGTCATGTCAGACAGCGGTGTGGACGATGACTGAGGGAGTCACTGCTCCACCAGTCAGGTCAGACAGCGGTGTGGACGCTGACTGAGGGTGTCAGTGCTCCACCAGTCAGGTCAGACAGCTGTGTGGACGACGACTGAGGGTGTCAGTGCTCCACCACTCAGGTCAGATAGCGGTGTGGACGACGACTGAGGGAGTCACTGCTCCAACAGTCAGGTCAGACAGCGGTGTGGACGACGACTGGGGTGTCAATTTGCTCCGCAGTCCAGATCAGACAGCGGGGTGTGGACGGCGAGCTGGGGGAGTCACTGCTCCACTGGTCAGGTCAGACCTTGTGGTGTGGACGACGGCCAGGAGGATCACTGTTCCACCACAGTAAGGTTCCTTACAGCGGTGTGGACGACGACTGAGGGAGTCAGTGCTCCACCAGTCAGGTCAGACAGCAGTGTGGACGACGACCGAGGGAATCAGTGCTCCACCAGTCAGGTCAGACAGCGGTGTGGACGACGACTGAGGGAGTCACTGCTCCAACAGTCAGATCAGACAGCGGTGTGGACGACGAGTGATGGAGTCACTGCTCCACCAATCAGGTGAGACACCTGTGTGGACGACGAATGAGGGTGTCAGTGCTCCACCAGTCAGGTCAGACAGCAGTGTGGACGACGACTGAGGGAGTCACTGCTCCACCAGTCAGTTCAGACAACGGTGTGGACGATGAATGAGGGAGTCGTTGCTCCACCAGTCAGGTCAGACAGCGGTGTGGACGACGGCTGAGGTGTCAGTGCTCCACCAGTCAGGTCAGACAACGGTGTGGACGACGACTGAGGGAGTCAATGCTCCACCAGTCAGGTCAGACAGCGGTGTGGACGACGACTGAGGGAGTCACTGCTCCACCAGTCAGGTCAGACAGCGGTGTGGACGACGACTGAGGGAGTCACTGCTCCATCAGTCAGGTCAGACAGCAGTGTGGACGACGACTGAGGGTGTCAGTGATGCACCAGTCAGGTCAGACAGCGGTGTAGACGACGTCTGAGGGAGTCACTGCTCCAACAGCCAGGTCAGACAGCGGTGTGGACGACGACTGGTGGAGTCTTTGCTCCAACATTCAGGTCAGACAGCGGTGTGGACGACGACTGAGGGTGTCAGTGATGCACCAGTCAGGTCAGACAGCGGTGTAGACGACGTCTGAGGGAGTCACTGCTCCAACAGTCAGGTCAGACAGCGGTGTGGACGACGACTGATGGAGTCTTTGCTCCAACAGTCAGGTCAGACAGCGGTGTGGACGACGACTGAGGGTGTCAGTGCTCCACCAGTCAGATCAGACAGCGGTGTGGACGACGACTGAGGGAGTCACTGCTCCACTAGTCAGGTCAGATAGCGGTGTGGACGACGACTGAGAGAGTCACTGCTCCACCAGTCATGTCAGACAGCGGTGTGGACGATGACTGAGGGAGTCGCTGCTCCACCAGTCATGTCAGACAGCGGTGCGGACGACGACTGAGGGAGTCGCTGCTCCACCAGTCATGTCAGACAGCGGTGTGGACGACGACTGACGGAGTCGCTGCTCCACCAGTCAGGTCAGACAGCGGTGTGAACGACGACTGACGGAGTCGTTGCTCCACCAGTCAGGTCAGACAGCGGTGTGGACGACGGCTGAGGTGTCAGTGCTCCACCAGTCAGGTCAGACAGCGGTGTGGACGATGACTGAGGGAGTCTTTGCTCCAACAGTCAGGTCAGACAGCGGTGTGGACGACGACTGAGGGTGTCAGTGCTCCACCAGTCAGATCAGACAGCGGTGTGGACGACGACTGAGGGAGTCACTGCTCCACTAGTCAGGTCAGACAGCGGTGTGGACGACGACTGAGAGAGTCACTGTTCCACCATTGAGTTCATACAGCGGTGTGGACGACGACTGAGGGAGTCAGTGCTCCACCAGTCAGGTCAGACAGCAGTGTGGACGACGACCGAGGGAATCAGTGCTCCACCAGTCAGGTCAGACAGCGGTGTGGACGACGACTGAGGGAGTCACTGCTCCAACAGTCCGATCAGACAGCGGTGTGGACGACGAGTGATGGAGTCACTGCTCCACCAATCAGGTGAGACACCTGTGTGGACGACGAATGAGGGTGTCAGTGCTCCACCAGTCAGGTCAGACAGCAGTGTGGACGACGACTGAGGGAGTCACTGCTCCACCAGTTAGTTCAGACAGCGGTGTGGACGATGAATGAGGGAGTCACTGCTCCACCAGTCACGTCAGACAGCAGTGTGGACGACGACTGATGGATTCACTGCTCCACAGTCAGGTCAGACAGCGGTGTGGACGACGACTGAGTGTGTCAGTGCTCGACCAGTCAGGTCAGACAGCGGTGTGGACGACGACTGAGGGAGTCACTGCTCCACCAGTGAGTTCAGACATCTGTGTGGACGACGACTGAGGGAGTCACTGCTCCACCAGTCAAGTCAGACAGCGGTGTGGACGACAACGGAGGGAGTCGCTGCTCCACTAGACTGATCAGACGGCGGTGTGGATGACGACTGAGGGAGTCACTGCTCAACCAGTCAGGTCAGACAGCGGTGTGGACGAAGACTGAGAGAGTTACTGCTCCACCAGTGAGTTCAGACAGCGGTGTGGACGACGACTGAGGGAGTCAGTGCACCACCAGTCAGGTCAGACAGCGGTGTGGACGACGACTGAGGGAGTTGCTGCTCCAACAGACAGGTCAGACAGCGGTGTAGACGACGACTGATGGAGTCAGTGCTCCACCAGTCAGGTTAGATAGCGGTGTGGACGAAGACTGAATGTGTCAGTGCTCCACCAGTCAGGTCAGACAGCGGTGTAGACGACGACTGAGGGAGACACTGCTCCACCAGTCAGGTCAGACAGCGGTGTGGACGATGACTGAGGGAGTCACTTCTCCACCAGTCAGGTCAGACAACGTTTTGGACGACGACTGAGGGAGTCACTGCTCCATCAGTAAGGTCAGACAGCGGTGTGGACGATGATTGATGGAGTCACTGCTCGACCAGTCAGGTCAGACAGCAGTGTGGGCGACGACTGAGGGTGTCAGTTCTCCAGCAGTCAGGTCAGACAGCGGTGTGGACGACGACTGAAGGAGTCACTGCTCCACCAGTCAGATCAGACAGCGGTGTGGACGAAGACTGAGGGAGTCGCTGCTCCACCAGTCAGGTCAGACAGCTGTGTGGACGACGAATGAGAGTGTCAGTGCTCCACCAGTCAGGTCAGACAGCGGTGTGGACGACGACTGAGGGAGTCACTGCTCCACCAATCAGTTCAGACAGCGGTGTGGACGATGACTGAGGGATTCACTGATCCACCAGTCAGGTCAGACAGCGAAGTGGACGACGACTGATGGAGTCACTGCTCCACCAGTCAGGTCAGACAGCTGTGTGGACGACGACTGAGGGTGTCAGTGCTCCACCACTCAGGTCAGATAGCGGTGTGGACGACGACTGAGGGAGTCACTACTCCAACAGTCAGGTCAGACAGCGGTGTGGACGACGACTGAGAGAGTCACTGTTCCACCATTGAGTTGATACAGCGGTGTGGACGACGACTGAGGGAGTCAGTGCTCCACCAGTCAGGTCAGACAGCAGTGTGGGCGACGACCGAGGGAATCAGTGCTCCACCAGTCAGGTCAGACAGCGGTGTGGACGACGACTGAGGGAGTCACTGCTCCAACAGTCAGATCAGACAGCGGTGTGGACGACGAGTGATGGAGTCACTGCTCCACCAATCAGGTCAGACACCTGTGTGGACGACGAATGAGGGTGTCAGTGCTCCACCAGTCAGGTCAGACAGCAGTGTGGACGACGACTGAGGGAGTCACTGCTCCACCAGTCAGTTCAGACAGCGGTGTGGACGATGAATGAGGGAGTCACTGCTCCACCAGTCACGTCAGACAGCAGTGTGGACGACGACTGATGGATTCACTGCTCCACCAGTCAGGTCAGACAGCGGTGTGGACGACGACTGAGGGAGTCACTGCTCCACCAGTCAAGTCAGACAGCGGTGTGGACGACGTCTGAAGGAGTCACTGCTCCACCAGTCAGGTCAGACAACGGTGTGGACGACGACTGAGGGTGTCAGTGATGCACCAGTCAGGTCAGACAGCGGTGTAGACGACGTCTGAGGGAGTCACTGCTCCAACAGTCAGGTCAGACAGCGGTGTGGACGACGACTGAGGGTGTCAGTGCTCCACCAGTCAGGTCAGACAGCTGTGTGGACGATGACTGAGGGAGACACTGCTCCACCAGTCAGGTCAGGCAGCGGTGTGGACGACGACTAAGGGAGTCACTGCTCCACCTGTCAGGTCAGACTGCTGTGTGGACGATGACTGAGGGAGACACTGCGCCACCAGTCAGGTCAGGCAGCGGTGTGGACGACGACTAAGGGAGTCACTGCTCCACCTGTCAGGTCAGACAGCGGTGTGGACGACGACTGAGGGAGTCACTGCTCCACCAGTCAGGTCAGAAAGCGGTGTGGACGACGACTGAGGGAGTCACTGCTCCACCAGTCAGGTCAGACAGCAGTGTGGATGACGACTGAGGGTGTCAGTGCTGCACCAGTCAGGTCATACAGCGGTGTGGACTACGACTGAGGGAGTCAGTGCTCCACCAGTCTGGTCAGACAGCGGTGTGGACGACGGCTGAGGGTGACAGTGCTCCACCATTCAGGTCAGACAGCTGTGTAGACGACGATTGAGGGAGTCGCTGCTCCTCCATTCAGGTCAGATAGCGGTGTGGACGACGACTGAGGGAGTCACTACTCCACCAGTCAGATCAGACAGTGGTGTGGACGTCGACTGAGGGAGTCACTGCTCCACCAGTCAAGTCAGACAGCGGTGTGGACGACGACTGAGGGAGTCACTGCTCCACCAGTCAGGTCGGGCAGCGGTGTGAACGACGACTGAGGGAGTCACTGCTCCACCAGTCAAGTCAGACAGCGGTGTGGACGACGACTGAGGGAATCACTGCTCCACCAGTCAGGTCAGGCAGCGGTGTGGACGACGACTGAGGGAGTCACTGCTCCACCAATCAGGCCAGACTGCGGTGTGGACGACGACTGAGGGAGTCACTGCTCCACCAGTCAGGTCAGGCAACGACAACCACAACCACGTGGTTACCACACTGTCATTGCAAACACGAGATTACACATTATGCGATTTTTGGTAATCAAAATAACACGTAAAGTAGGTTTTTGAATGTCATAAAAAATATCATACACGTGCAGATACTTGGCTAATAACACATTTTGTGCACGTCTACACATCAATTTCTTCGTTGTGTTTAGATAGATGGATGGATGAAGGATGAATATATATATATATATATATATATATAGATAGGTAGATAGATAGATAGATTTATATATATATATATATATATAGATAGGTAGATAGATAGATAGATTTATATATATATATATATTTAGATAGGTAGATATATAGATAGATAGATAGATAAATAGAATGATAGATAGGTAGATAGATATATATATATAGATAGATAGAAAAATCGATAGATATATAGATAGATAGGTAGATAGATAGATAGCTAGATATATATATATATAGATAGATAGATAAATAAATATATAGATAGATAGACAAATCGATAGATATATAGTTAGATATATATATATATATATATATATGTACATATATATATATACAGATAGATAGATAGATATATAGAAAGATAGATAGATATATAGATAGATAGATAGATGAGTGAGTGTACAGGTCGCTGACAACACCAATGTAAGGTTACCTAAGGAGTGAGTGTACAGGTCGCTCTAAACACCAATGTAAGGTTACCTGATGAGTAAGTGTACAGGTCGCTGTCAACACCAATGTAAGGTTACCTGATGAGTAAGTGTACAGGTCGCTGTCAACACCAATGTAAGGTCACCCGATGAGTAAGTGTACAGGTCGCTGTCAAAACTAATGTAAGGTCACCTGATGAATGAGTGTACAGGTCGCTGACAACACCAATGTAAGGTTACCTAAGGAGTGAGTGTACAGGTCGCTCTAAACACCAATGTAAGGTTACCTGATGAGTAAGTGTACAGGTCGCTGTCAACACCAATGTAAGGTTACCTGATGAGTAAGTGTACAGGTCGCTGTCAACACCAATGTAAGGTCACCCGATGAGTAAGTGTACAGGTCGCTGTCAAAACTAATGTAAGGTCACCTGATGAATGAGTGTACAGGTCGCTGACAACACCAATATAAGGTTATCTAATGAGTGAGTGTACAGGTCGCTCTAAACACCAATGTAAGGTTACCTGATGAGTAAGTGTACAGGTCGCTGTCAATACCAATGTAAGGTTACCTGATGAGTAAGTGTACAGGTCGCTGTCAACACCAATGTAAGGTTACCTAATGAGTGAGTGTACAGGTCGCTCTCAACACCAATGTAAGGTTACTTGATGAGTAAGTGTACAGGTCGCTGTCAACACCAATGTAAGGTTACCTGATGAGTAAGTGTACAGGTCGCTGTCAACACCAATGTAAGGTCACCCGATGAGTGAGTGTACAGGTCGCTGTCAAAACCAATGTAAGGTCACCTGATGAATGAGTGTACAGGTCGCTGACAACACCAATGTAAGGTTACCTAATGAGTAAGTGTACAGGTCGCTCTCAACACCAATGTAAGGTTACCTAATGAGTGAGTGTACAGGTCGCTGTCAACACCAATGTAAGGTTACCTGAAGAGTGAGTGTACAGGTCGCTGTCAACACCAATGTAAGGTTACCTGATGAGTAAGTGTACAGGTCGCTGACAACACCAATGTAAGGTTACCTGATGAGTAAGTGTACAGGTCGCTGTCAACACCAATGTAAGGTTACCTGATGAATAAGTGTACAGGTCGCTGACAACACCAATGTAAGGTTACCTGATGAGTAAGTGTACAGGTCGCTGTCAACAATAATGTAAGGTTATCTGATGAGTAAGTGTACAGGTTGCTGTCAACACAAATGTAAGGTTACCTGATGAATGAGTGTACAGGTCGCTGTCAGCACCAATGTAAGGTTACCCGATGAGTAAGTGTACAGGTCGCTGTCAACACCAATGTAAGGTTACCTGATGAGTAAGTGTGCAGGTCGCTGTCAACAATAATGTAAGGTTACCTGATGAGTAAGTGTACAGGTCGCTGTCAATACCAATGTAAGGTTACCTGATGAGTAAGTGTACAAGTCGCTGTCAACACTAATGTAATGTTACCTGATGAGTGAGTGTACAGGTCGCTGTCAACACCAATATAAGGTTACCTGATGAGTAAGTGTACAGGTCGCTGTCAACATTAATGTAAGGTTACCTGATGAGTGAATGTGCAGGTCGCTGTCAACACCAATGTAAGGTTACCTAATAAGTAAATGTACAGGTCGCTCTCAACACCAATGTAAGGTTACCTGATGAGTAAGTGTACAGGTCGCTGTCAACATCAATGTAAGGTTACCTGATGAGTGAGTGTACAGGTCGCTGTCAACACCAATGTAAGGTTACCTAATAAGTAAGTGTACAGGTCGCTCTCAACACCAATGTAAGGTTACCTGATGAGTAAGTGTACAGGTCGCTGTTAACACCAATGTAAGTTTACCTGATGAGTAAGTGTACAGGTCGCTCTCAACACCAATGTAAGGTTACCTAATGAGTAAGTGTACATGTCGCTGTCAACACCAATGTAAGGTTACCTGATGAGTAAGTGTACAGGTTGCTGTCAACACCAATGTAAGGTTACCTGATGAGTAAGTGTACAGGTCGCTGTCAACAATAATGTAAGGTTACCTGATGAGTAAATGTACAGGTCGCTGTCAACACCAATGTAAGGTTACCTGATGAGTAAGTGTACAGTTCGCAGTCAACACTAATGTAAGGTTACCTGATGAGTAAGTGTACAGTTCGCTGTCAACACCAATGTAAGGTTACCTGATGAGTAAGTGTACAGGTCGCTCTCAACACCAATGTAAGGTTACCTAATGAGTGAGTGTACAGGTCGCTGTCAACATCAATGTAAGGTTACCTGATGAGTAAGTGTACAGGTCAACGTCAACACTAATGTAATGTTACCTGATGAGCGAGTGTACAGGTCGCTGTCAACATCAGTGTAAGGTTACTTTATGAGTAAGTGTACAGATCGCTGTCAACACCAATGTAAGGTTACCTATTGAGTAAGTGTACAGGCCGCTGTCAACACCAATGTAAGTTTACCTAATGAGTAAGTGTGGAGGTCGATGTCAACACCAATGTAAGGTTATCTAATGAGTAAGTGTACAGGTCGCTGTCGACACCAATGTAAGGATACCCGATGAGCAAGTGTACAGGTCGCTGTCAACATCAATGTAAGGTCACCCGATGAGTGAGTGTACAGTTCGCTGTCAAAACCAATGTAAGGTCACCTGATGAATGAGTGTACAGGTCGCTGTCAACAATAATGTAAGGTTACCTGATGAGTAAGTGTACAGGTCGCTGTCAACACCAATGTAAGGTTACCTGATGAGTAAGTGTACTGTTCGCTGTCAACACCAATGTAAGGTTACCTGATGAGTAAATGTACAGGTCGCTGTCGACACCAATGTAAGTTTACCTGATGAGCAAGTGTACAGGTCGCTGTCAACATCAATGTAAGGTTACCTGATGAGTGATTGTGCAGGTCGCTGTCACCACCAATGTAAGGTTACCTAATAAGTAAGTGTACAGGTCGCTCTCAACACCAATGTAAGGTTACCTGATGAGTAAGTGTACAGGTCGCTGTCAACATCAATGTAAGTTTACCTGATGAGTGAGTGTACAGGTCGCTGTCAACACCAATGTAAGGTTACCTAATAAGTAAGTGTACAGGTCGCTCTCAACACCAATGTAAGGTTACCTGATGAGTAAGTGTACAGGTCGCTCTCAACACCAATGTAAGGTTACCTAATGAGTAAGTGTACATGTCGCTGTCAACACTAATGTAAGGTTACCTGATGAGTAAGTGTACAGGTTGCTGTCAACACCAATGTAAGGTTACCTGATGAGTAAGTGTACAGGTCGCTGTCAAGACTAATGTAAGGTTACCTGATGAGTGAGTGTACAGGTCGCTCTCAACACAAATGTGAGGTTACATAATGAGTAAGTGTACAGGCCGCTGTCAACACCAATGTAAGGTTACCTAATGAGTAAGTGTGGAGGTCGCTGTCAACACCAATGTAAGGTTACCTAATGAGTAAATGTACAGGTCGCTGTAGACACCAATGTAAGGTTACCTGATGAGCAAGTGTACAGGTCGCTGTCAAAACTAATGTAAGGTCACCTGATGAATGAGTGTACAGGTCGCTGACAACACCAATGTAAGGTTACCTAATGAGTGAGTGTACAGGTCGCTCTAAACACCAATGTAAGGTTACCTGATGAGTAAGTGTACAGGTCGCTGTCAACACCAATGTAAGGTTACCTGATGAGTAAGTGTACAGGTCGCTGTCAACACCAATGTAAGGTCACCCGATGAGTAAGTGTACAGGTCGCTGTCAAAACTAATGTAAGGTCACCTGATGAATGAGTGTACAGGTCGCTGACAACACCAATATAAGGTTACCTAATGAGTGAGTGTACAGGTCGCTCTAAACACCAATGTAAGGTTACCTGATGAGTAAGTGTACAGGTCGCTGTCAACACCAATGTAAGGTTACCTGATGAGTAAGTGTACATGTCGCTGTCATCACCAATGTAAGGTTACCTAATGAGTGAGTGTACAGGTCGCTCTCAACACCAATGTAAGGTTACTTGATGAGTAAGTGTACAGGTCGCTGTCAAAACCAATGTAAGGTTACCTGATGAGTAAGTGTACAGGTCGCTGTCAACACCAATGTAAGGTCACCCGATGAGTGAGTGTACAGGTCGCTGTCAAAACCAATGTAAGGTCACCTGATGAATGAGTGTACAGGTCGCTGACACCACTAATGTAAGGTTACCTAATGAGTAAGTGTACAGGTCGCTCTCAACACCAATGTAAGGTTACCTAATGAGTGAGTGTACAGGTCGCTGTCAACACCAATGTAAGGTTACCTGAAGAGTGAATGTACAGGTCGCTGACAACACCAATGTAAGGTTACCTGATGAGTAAGTGTACAGGTCGCTGTCAACACTAATGTAAGGTTATCTGATGAGTAAGTGTACAGGTTGCTGTCAACACAAATGTAAGGTTACCTGATGAATGAGTGTACAGGTCGCTGTCAGCACCAACGTAAGGTTACCTGATGAGTAAGTGTACAGGTCGCTGTCAACACCAATGTAAGGTTACCTGATGAGTAAGTGTGCAGGTCGCTGTCAACAATAATGTAAGGTTACCTGATGAGTAAGTGTACAGGTCGCTGTCAATACCAATGTAAGGTTACCTGATGAGTAAGTGTACAAGTCGCTGTCAACACCAATGTAAGGTTACCTGATGAGTAAGTGTACATGTCGCTGTCATCACCAATGTAAGGTTACCTAATGAGTGAGTGTACAGGTCGCTCTCAACACCAATGTAAGGTTACTTGATGAGTAAGTGTACAGGTCGCTGTCAAAACCAATGTAAGGTTACCTGATGAGTAAGTGTACAGGTCGCTGTCAACACCAATGTAAGGTTACCTGAAGAGTGAGTGTACAGGTCGCTGTCAAAACCAATGTAAGGTTACCTGATGAGTAAGTGTACAGGTCGCTGTCAACACTAATGTAAGGTTATCTGATGAGTAAGTGTACAGGTTGCTGTCAACACAAATGTAAGGTTACCTGATGAATGAGTGTACAGGTCGCTGTCAGCTCCAACGTAAGGTTACCTGATGAGTAAGTGTACAGGTCGCTGTCAACACCAATGTAAGGTTACCTGATGAGTAATTGTGCAGGTCGCTGTCAACAATAATGTAAGGTTACCTGATGAGTAAGTGTACAGGTCGCTGTCAATACCAATGTAAGGTTACCTGATGAGTAAGTGTACAAGTCGCTGTCAACACTAATGTAATGTTACCTGATGAGTGAGTGTACAGGTCGCTGTCAACACCAATATAAGGTTACCTGATGAGTAAGTGTACAGGTCGCTGTCAACACCAATGTAAGGTTACCTGATGAGTAAGTGTACAGGTCGCTGTCAACATCAATGTAAGGTTACCTGATGAGTAAGTGTACAGGTCGCTGTCAACAATAATGTAAGGTTACCTGATGAGTAAGTGTATAGTTCGCTGTCAATGCCAATGTAAGGTTACCTGATGAGTAAGTGTATAAGTCGCTGTCAACACTAATATAAAGTTACCTGATGAGTGAGTGTACAGGTCGCTGTCAACACCAATATAAGGTTACCTGATGAGAAAGTGTACAGGTCGCTGTCAAATCCAATGTAAGGTTTCCTAATGAGTGAGTGTACAGGTCGCTGTCAACACCAATGTAAGGTTACCTGATGAGTAAGTGTACAGGTCGCTGTCAACACTAATGTAAGGTTACCTGATGAGCAAGTGTACAGGTCGCTGTCAACACCAATGTAAGGTTACCTGATGAGTAAGTGTACAGGTCGCTGTCAAGACTAATGTAAGGTTACCTGATGAGTGAGTGTACAGGTCGCTCTCAACACCAATGTAAGGTTACCTAATGAGTAAGTGTACAGGCCGCTGTCAACACCAATGTAAGGTTACCTAATGAGTAAGTGTGGAGGTCGCTGTCAACACCAATGTAAGGTTACCTAATGAGTAAATGTACAGGTCGCTGTCGACACCAATGTAAGGTTACCTGATGAGCAAGTGTACAGGTCGCTGTCAACATCAATGTAAGGTTACCTGATGAGTGAATGTGCAGGTCGCTGTCAACACCAATGTAAGGTTACCTAATAAGTAAATGTACAGGTCGCTCTCAACACCAATGTAAGGTTACCTGATGAGTAAGTGTACAGGTCGCTGTCAACATCAATGTAAGGTTACCTGATGAGTGAGTGTACAGGTCGCTGTCAACACCAATGTAAGGTTACCTAATAAGTAAGTGTACAGGTCGCTCTCAACACCAATGTAAGGTTACCTGATGAGTAAGTGTACAGGTCGCTGTTAACCCCAATGTAAGTTTACCTGATGAGTAAGTGTACAGGTCGCTCTCAACACCAATGTAAGGTTACCTAATGAGTAAGTGTACATGTCGCTGTCAACACTAATGTAAGGTTACCTGATGAGTAAGTGTACAGGTTGCTGTCAACACCAATGTAAGGTTACCTGATGAGTAAGTGTACAGGTCGCTGTCAACAATAATGTAAGGTTACCTGATGAGTAAATGTACAGGTCGCTGTCAACACCAATGTAAGGTTACCTGATGAGTAAGTGTACAGTTCGCTGTCAACACTAATGTAAGGTTACCTGATGAGTAAGTGTACAGGTCGCTGTCAACACCAATGTAAGGTTATCTGATGAGTAAGTGTACAGTTCGCTGTCAACACCAATGTAAGGTTACCTGATGAGTAAGTGTACAGGTCGCTCTCAACACCAATGTAAGGTTACCTAATGAGTGAGTGTACAGGTCGCTGTCAACATCAATGTAAGGTTACCTGATGAGTAAGTGTACAGGTCGCTGTCAACACTAATGTAATGTTACCTGATGAGCGAGTGTACAGGTCGCTGTCAACATCAATGTAAGGTTACTTTATGAGTAAGTGTACAGATCGCTGTCAACACCAATGTAAGGTTACCTATTGAGTAAGTGTACAGGCCGCTGTCAACACCAATGTAAGTTTACCTAATGAGTAAGTGTGGAGGTCGATGTCAACACCAATGTAAGGTTATCTAATGAGTAAGTGTACAGGTCGCTGTCGACACCAATGTAAGGTTACCCGATGAGCAAGTGTACAGGTCGCTGTCAACATCAATGTAAGGTCACCCGATGAGTGAGTGTACAGTTCGCTGTCAAAACCAATGTAAGGTCACCTGATGAATGAGTGTACAGGTCGCTGTCAACAATAATGTAAGGTTACCTGATGAGTAAGTGTACAGGTCGCTGTCAACACCAATGTAAGGTTACCTGATGAGTAAGTGTACTGTTCGCTGTCAACACCAATGTAAGGTTACCTGATGAGTAAATGTACAGGTCGCTGTCGACACCAATGTAAGTTTACCTGATGAGCAAGTGTACAGGTCGCTGTCAACATCAATGTAAGGTTACCTGATGAGTGAGTGTGCAGGCCGCTGTCAACACCAATGTAAGGTTACCTAATAAGTAAGTGTACAGGTCGCTCTCAACACCAATGTAAGGTTACCTGATGAGTAAGTGTACAGGTCGCTGTCAACATCAATGTAAGTTTACCTGATGAGTGAGTGTACAGGTCGCTGTCAACACCAATGTAAGGTTACCTAATAAGTAAGTGTACAGGTCGCTCTCAACACCAATGTAAGGTTACCTGATGAGTAAGTGTACAGGTCGCTGTTAACCCCAATGTAAGTTTACCTGATGAGTAAGTGTACAGGTCGCTCTCAACACCAATGTAAGGTTACCTATTGAGTAAGTGTACAAGTCGCTGTCAACACTAATGTAAGGTTACCTGATGAGTAAGTGTACAGGTTGCTGTCAACACCAATGTAAGGTTACCTGATGAGTAAGTGTACAGTTCGCTGTCAACACTAATGTAAGGTTACCTGATGAGTAAGTGTACAGGTCGCTGTCAACACCAATGTAAGGTTATCTGATGAGTAAGTGTACAGGTCGCTGTCAACACCAATGTAAGGTTACCTGATCAGTAAGTGTACAGGTCGCTCTCAACACCAATGTAAGGTTACCTAATGAGTGAGTGTTCAGGTCGCTGTCAACATCAATGTAAGGTTACCTGATGAGTAAGTGTACAGGTCGCTGTCAACACTAATGTAATGTTACCTGATGAGCGAGTGTACAGGTCGCTGTCAACATCAATGTAAGGTTACCTGATGAGTAAGTGTACAGATCGCTGTCAACACCAATGTAAGGTTACCTATTGAGTAAGTGTAGAGGCCGCTGTCAACACCAATGTAAGGTAACCGTAATGAGTAAGTGTACAGGTCGCTGTCAACACCAATGTAAGGTTACCTAATGAGTAAGTGTACAGGTCGCTGTCGACACCAATGTAAGGTTACCTGATGAGCAAGTGTACAGGTCGCTGTCAACACCAATGTAAGGTTACCTAATGAGTAAGTGTACATGTCGCTGTCGACACCAATGTAAGGTTACCTGATGAGCAAGTGTACAGGTCGCTGTCAACATCAATGTAAGGTTACCTGATGAGTGAGTGTGCCGGTCGCTGTCAACACCAATGTAAGGTTACCTAATGAGTAAGTGTACAGGTCGCTGTCAACACCAATGTAAGGTTACCTAATGAGTAAGTGTACAGGTCGCTGTCGACACCAATGTAAGGTTACCTTATGAGCAAGTGTACAGATCGCTGTCAACATCAATGTAAGGTTACCTGATGAGTGAGTGTGCAGGTCGCTGTCAACACCAATGTAAGGTTACCTAATGAGTAAGTGTACAAGCCGCTGTCAACGCCAATGTAAGGTTACCTAATGAGTAAGTGTGCAGGTCTCTGTCAACACCAATGTAAGGTTACCTAATGAGTAAGTGTACAGGTCGCTGTCAACACCAATGTAAGGTTACCTAATGAGTAAGTGTACAGGTCGCTGTCGACACCAATGTAAGGTTACCTGATGAGCAAGTGTACAGGTCGCTCTCAACATCTATGTAAGGTTACCTGATGAGTGAGTGTGCAGGTCGCTGTCAACACCAATGTAAGGTTACCTAATGAGTAAGTGTACAGGTCGCTATCAACACCAATGTAAGGAAACCTATTGAGTAAGTGTACAAGTCGCTGTCAACACCAATGTAAGGTTACCTAATGAGTAAGTGCACAAGTTGCTGTTAACACCAATGTAAGGTTACCTAATGAGTAAGTGTACAGGTCGCTGTCGACACCAATGTAAGGTTACCTAATGAAAAAGTGTACTGGTCGCTGTCAACACCAATGTAGGGTTACCTAATGAGTAAGTGTACAGGTCGCTGTCAACACCAAAATAACTATTATGAACAATGTACTGATTTCCTATGTAGCGTGTTGATTAAGTTGTTATAATTAATAGAACATGTGAATAAAATGTAATAACAGTAATATGAAATAATAAACGTTCGCTTAGTGTAGAGTAGCATGTGATGCCCAGCTCAGGCGATGCTATCATATTATAATAGAATTATTAATATAGTACACCAGATCCCCTTACAACATTTGCCTTAAGTGATAATATAACACTATTTAAGTTAGATTTATTTTGCGTAAGAGGTTGAATTTTATTCCAGATCAGCAGACCTATACATAATAAACCTTTACATAACACACTGTTTTACAAAATGCGCCTTAAAACAACCAGACGGTGTTCTTGGACGACCAACAGACACACTTGCCCAAATGCTCCAAATCAAGTTTACAAAACTTCGCAAGCATCTACACAAGGAGGAGTGAAGTATTGTCTCTGACCTACGCGTGTCGCCTCTCCACTGTGTTTTTGATGCTGCACACGTGACATACACACGTGACATACACACGTGCCCGTGCAACGTGGCTATTCGCCATACCTAGTCGCTCTAGGTTTCGGTGACACGATCGCGCACATGGTCATGTACGCCAGCAATGTGCTCTTGCTGCAGCTGTTCGTCCCCGAACACCTCCTCGCACAAACGACACGCATACAGCTGCTGCGGCGGATCGACGCCGCACACACCATCCCTCGGCGGGTCAACCACTGGCTCCCGCTCACCCACACTGCCCTCACTGATTAGGTCTGCCACGGGCCATGACGACAGTACCTGCTCCGCTGACTGTGCGACGGGCACGCCGTAGATCGTATTCACACACGGGTAACACTGGTATGGGGCAGTTTCAGTGTTTGACGACGTCGGCGAATTGATATTTTGGCCACATGCGTCGCATGTGACGATGTTGCTGCGGGTGAGTCGGTCGCGGTTAAGACTGCCGTTGGTCAGACTGCCGCGGTTGAGACTGCCTCGGTTGAGACTGTCATGCTTAAGACTGTCGCTGTTGAGACTGTCACGGTTGAGACTGTCACGCTTGAGACTGTCACGGTTAAGACTGTCGCGGTTGAGACTGTCGCGGTTGACATTCAAGTGCCAGACACAGGGGCAGCTGAGACTGGGACGTGAAGGGTCGAGCGTGGGGAACCTCGCGCTCACGATGTACTCACCGAGCAGACGTTCCTTCGACCCTCTTTCCAACTGACTGAGGAAGGCGCACGCATCCGCCAGTGTCGCCGTCTGTGACGCCGCGTTAGTCCGAGTATGCGTCGTAGTATTAGTCGTACGCCACCGACTGCAATAGTCATCTGTCACCTTGACTTCCCTGCGTGGACGACGTGACTTCTTTGAAGGACGTCGACTCTGTCTGAATAGTTTATAACACGTCCCGTCCTTTTTCAGCCGAACGGCCGACGCATACTGCCCACGTCTGCATTCACGACTGTCCGGCTTCAGCCGGCATAGTTTCCTCCTGCCATGTGTTTGTGTGGAAATAGTTGTCTTGTAGGGATAATTTTGGACGACAGGGGTTGGGTTCGAATAATTCACTTTTGGCAAGTGGCCCATGTGTTGAGAGATCATGTTTAGACCGTTCGGGTTTAGGTTGTCCGTGCCTAGAGGGCCCGTGTTTACAGGACCCGTGTCTGGATAGCTTGTGTTTAGAGTGCCCGAGTTTACAAGGCCCGTGTCTAGATATATTGTGTCTAAAGGCCCCGTTTTTACAGAATACTTGTTTAGATTGCTCAGGTTTCGATGTTCCATGTTTAGATAGTCCATGTTTAATGGGGAGGGGACGGTGTAATAGTTGGATTGGTTAGACTGGTTGAGGTATGCACCGTGGAAGGGCATGGCCGTGGGCCAGGCGTCTGTGGCCCTGTCAGTGCAATATTGGGCCGCCCAAGTGGCACCAGACAGGTTCGTGTCAGTCGGCTCACACTGCCGCTGCCTTCCAATGACCACATCTGTAGTGAAGCCTCGTTCTTCCTCACCCAATGCGCCCTCCTTATCGTCTATGTCCTTAAAGTTGCGGCCGATGTCGGCTAGAGCGTTCATGTGGAGAGCCTCGCCGGCCAGCAGTATGCCCTCGGCCTCAAGGGCGTTCGTCGGCACCGTCTTGCCACTGTAGATGAACTTTAATACAAAGTTCCATATATGGCTTGAAATACCGTCGAGGTACACCGTGTGCGGCGTGCCTTCGTTCAGCTGCGTCCTGATGATAGCACTCGATGCTGCCAGCACGGCACTGTGGGCGAGCAGTGTCCGGCCGTCACAGCCAATCACCGTCGTATCCAGCTCGACGGCTAACGTCACGACGTGACACACTCGTCACACATCACCTAAGGCAATACGAAAATACACCGTGACACACTCGGCACACAGCACCTAGGGCAATAAGAACATACACCGTAACACACTCGTCGCACATCACCTACGGTAATACGAACATACACCGTAACACACTCGTCGCACAGCACCTATGGCAATATGAACGACACACTCGATAGGGTCTGCTAAGTAAAGCCGCATCTTCCATGGCAGTAGAACATTGTATGTAGTCCCGGATGATGTTCACGGATATTCATGGTATGGTCAACACAAATTGAATACAATAGATAATGTATTAGTCCTTATTTACATTATAAATTATGCTGATGGATGCCACACAGGAGTATGTATTATTTATTCAAGGGAGTCTTCCATGCGTGTCATGTAGAGTGTACGGCATAGCCAGTGTCTGGCTTAACCGTCGTCACATTTCCACATATCATCCCAATGCAATTAATGTGCATTTCAGTTAATTCCTTTATTTGATTATCTAGATACCTTCACTGTTATGCAATATGGCATCGCCGGCACGAAAGAAAGATGACTGAATCAGCCAGGAATTGTTAACAAACAGTGGATCCTTCTGCTTGGAGCCACACCATACACCTAAACGAACAGGGGTTGTTTTATCTTTGTTGGGACATCTGTGGGTTAGTAGGCCTATATCTCACAGGTGGTAGTTGTCGTTGCAATAGCATAGAAACAACCACAGTGTAACGTATGACGTATGTTGTGTGATGTCGAGTAGTACCGACTGGATAGTTGAAACGTCAGACATCTTGAGCGGAGACGGCCCGGTCAACGTAGGTCGACGGTCTGCCGTCTTGACGGTCCCTTGCCAACAAAGCAGTGCGTATTGAGAAGCACGAGTCAATTAATTTTAGACAAACTAAACACATGTAAATGTTACTCGAACGAGGAGACAAAGTGACCGTGTTAAACGGACTACGAGGAGAGACAGAGAAACACCGCTTACCAAGTCAATGATGGAACGGCAACGGCAACTGCACGCACAGACTCCTAGGCCTATGGTATTATCATATCCGCT
This sequence comes from Paraescarpia echinospica, assembly GCA_020002185.1. NCBI lineage: Eukaryota > Metazoa > Annelida > Polychaeta > Sabellida > Siboglinidae > Paraescarpia > Paraescarpia echinospica. Next base: position 47,976,271 of record CM034533.1, on the reverse strand, counting down.
GGTAGTGTCGCGTGACCATGCCGTTTTTGCAACCCGGAATCTGTGTTGCATCCCATAATGCATCGCAGAGTTACTTGCCTATTGCGCATGCGTCGGACACGCCGGAAATACACGTACACAATAAAAAACATGCAACGACAACGCTCATGCTAACTATGAAAGTGCATGACATAACCGAGAAACGAGTGGTAGGAAATTGGTGCGAGCCACCTGGCGTTTGTTAACAAGTGAAGTGAAGGAAACATTATAATGTCTAAATGACGCAGACTTAATTTTGTTCTGGTAGTGGAGACATATATACAGTACAAGTAAAAATGCATAAATACATAATTGCTATTGGTTACAGGTTGATGAAATACATTTTATATGAGCCCTTCGAAAACAAATCTGACTCGAGTGGTGAATTGCGATTAGGTGATGATTCTGACCACAGTTTTTTTATTACAATTATATTTATTGTAGGCCAGTGAATGAACAAATCAAATACCTTGCTGGTGATATACATAGTTTATATGAAATGCTCAAGACATTCAAATTAAATTACCTAAGTGAACCGTCCCCCACATTTGAATGTGAAAAAAGGGTCCGCGGGGAGATTCCACCACTTTGAATTGCTATCATAAAAACAATGTTCATCTTTTGGATTTGAGTTGATGTTTGACCTTGTACACATAATAAATAAATGTTCAATTTGTTAAAGGTTAATTAAATACATTTTATATGAGCCCTTCGACAAAAAATCCGACTCGAGTGGTGGATAGCGAATAATTGCAGATTTATTTAGAATATGATTCTGACCACACTTTTTATTGCTTTATTACAATCATATTTATTACAGACCTGTGAATGAACAAATACCTTGCTAGTGATATATACAGTTTATATGAAATATTCAAGATACTGCAGTTATACGATCTAAACCAGGGGCAGGCAACCATTTTGAAAGGCGTACCAAATAAATAACATGGGCTAGGTCAGCGGGTGACACATTTATTTCTTAATATTGGTTAACATTAGCCAAATCTTCGTGGAAACTGGTACGTTGTCTTATGGTGTTTGTACATTATCTATTTTATACTGATATACATTTTAGAAGTCCCATGTTTAAATATTGGACTACCCAATTGTATACATGAAGTTAAACGCACATTTTATATATATCATTTGTATTAATCATCTATTTTTTATTCCATGTGTGTATATATCTTTGTATTTTTTATTTACTTGTATTTTATGTATACATATGGACTTTTGTCTGAAATAAACATTATATATTATATTATTACTTACTACTTGCTTACTACTACTTGCTTGCTAACATGTCTCGAGAATTGCTCGTGTACGAGAGGCAATGACGGCCAGTGTCTGCAAATGTCTTGTCCATGCACTTGTGACATCCAGAATTGATTATGGAAATGCGATGCTGTTTGGTATACCTGACCGTCTGCTGCACCGTCTAGAGAGAGTCCGACGGTCAGTCGCTCGTGATGTGATGCAACTTCGACGAGGTGACTGGCGATCTATCACTGCGGTCCTACAACAGCTACACTGGCTCCCAGTGAGAAAGCGCATCGAGTAAAAGTTACTCATGGTTGTACACACGGCACTGTATGCAGGCACGCCAGTGTATCTCTCGTCACGCAGGACCCTACGCTCTAGCGGTGACCTGATTCTGGACGTTCCACGCGTGAACCTAAAACGTTATGGTCGCCGGGCGTTTGCATGTGCAGGGCCGACATTGTGGAACTCTCTGCCTCTGGAACTACGCTTGAGTACACTAGACAGTTTGGAAAATTATTGAAGACATTTCTGTTCTCAAATTGATATATTCAGACTTCATTTAACCTTTGCAATATTCATGCATATAGTGTTAGTACATTTTTAGTCTTATTTATCTCAGAATCACATTTTTGTATCTAATCAAAATATTTAATGTAATTTAGACTTTTATTTATTTACTTATTTTATCCAGTAGGTTCAGCTGTTCAGCACTTTTGCTAATCGTTTATTTTATCATTGCATTTACCCGTAATTTTACTATACATAGGTTTATATATATATATATAAATATATATATATATATACTAGGATATGGTTTGATAACTTTATTTATTTTGTCTTATTTATTTCTCTTAAATGTGTTTTTATGCTTCTTAGTTGATTGCCGATTTGTAAACACCCGTGAACGGGGGTCATTAGTCCCGGATTTGATGTTGTGTAAATAAAGTTTATTATTATTATTAAATTATTATTACATTATATTATTACAGGCATTCTAGCTCATATGCGTTGAAGCTGAATTTACAAATTTTGGTAGTGTATAAATAAAAAAGATTTATTATTATGAAACATCAATGGATAATTTTGAACAAATTACTATTAAAATACACATTATTCAAAGTCTTGAGTTGTCGTCATTTTGACCAAGTGCTCCACATCCAAGTGAATTTGGCGTGTGTTATAGTTTAAGAAACTCTCTGGTTGACAAGTGCATTTGGTTGCAATTAAGATACACCTCAGTGGATGTCGCTCAGTGTGCCACAATGTCATATTACAAATTAGTGAACTTCATCTACACAGCTCCCGTCGCGTCGTCGACTATACCAGGCTGTACAATGACAGCAAATACGAGCTATGCAAACTCCCGTCTTAGGAACTGAACGAATGCTTCGTACGTGTCCGGCCTTTCTGGTTCGTTTTCAGAAGTGTTGAGAAATGCAACAGTTGTGTCTGCCGCAATGGCAACTTGATCTCGAAAGTGGAAACGAATTGGAAGACACGAACTAAAAGAGTTCTTTAGTTAGATGTTCTTCTTCCTTGAGTTGAAAAGTCAGCAGATTGTGATATGTCGACAACAATGAAGACTCACGGATGCACCTCGGGGTCAACGATGTTCGGTTGGACTTACGTATGGAAACGTCTCCTCCCACCTCCATATCTCAACTCGTGCACGCGACCCTGCATGGCATCTCGACTCAGCCAGTGCACTTCACTAATATAAGAGTTCTTGATATTACGCATTTAACTGTGCCAGAAGACGCTTGAACTGTTGGAGGTTTAGGCTACGTAGTTCACGGTATTCACGACGGCGCTCAGTACCTTTTGTATTTTCATTGATTTGCTACTGTCACAAAATCGAGAGTAAGTATTAATAAATTGGCGGTACCCGATTTGACATGGCAAGTTATAGGTTCAGGTGCACTAAGATTCGGAGTGAACGAATAGCAAAACGTACCACAGGGATATGTATGTACGAGAAGCCAAATGGCGTTCCCATTTAATACAAAACCATAAACATATTCGGTTCAGTAACAGTTGGCCAACCGTTACGCTACTATGTCATCATAACACCATACATGAGCTTGACAAGTAAGCATCCCAATACGGATTTACATGGGAGATATTTAAACAGCTGTTCACTTACATGAAGACGGGTATACACCATTGTAAAGTCAATAAGATGTAACCAATGTCTCGTGATGTGCGAATGTCAGCGTTCAGCCGCGTTCGGCGAGATGTCAGGACGAAAGTCGCTCGGCGTTCGGCGATCGAATTCACGTAGACAAAAGCAGGCAACTCGGGCGATAAAGTAGACGGTAGATTTGCCTTGTCGATCCCACGCGAAATACCTGGCAACAACACGGAATCGATGTTACGGCCTTCGACGATGTCGAGAAGGTCTGTCACGGAGTCCGAGTTACGTCAGGTGAGCTATAGCCCGGTAGAATGGCTATGCTTCGGTGACAGTCGCTAGCAGACGAAACGGTGGTGGCTTCGCATTCAAAGATCACGTCAAAACGATTATCGCTCAGTCTTCTTCAGCACGTGAGAAGTGCAGCGACTCACATCTAATCAGTACTATTCAAACCGTAGAAGTATTTACCTCATGCACTGGGCGGATAAACATTTAGGCCCAATTCATGGAGACGAGAGTGTAACATTTTCTTCTGCTCAAATGTTCGTCTGGCCTCGAATGGACGTTCGCTCCCTATATGGGGTCAGAACGAAAAAATTCAATTTATTTTTGAGAAATGATTTTTTTTACAAAATTCACCTGCTCTGACATAAGTGCATTTGAGTAGTCAGCTTTTGACAATAAAATGGTGCGAGCTCAATTAGAGAGCCTGGCAACGGAAGCACGCTATAATCATTGCACAATAATGGAGGACGCGTTTTACTTCAAATATCTTGAAACAATTACTGAAAATACGTGTATGGCAAAACTACAGTTGAATGGGACAAACCGTTTTTGGATATTACAGACTTCGCATCAGTCTGCAAGTCGAAATCACAGTGACGGAACACATGTCTTATAAGCGGGGTGGGGTGCGTACGCCAGTAGTTAAGCCTCAATTTCAAAATATGAATGGAAATGAACCAATAACTTTGCAACAGGGTGATTCATCAATCGTTTTTTGTTTACTTCAGCTAATTAAACACACGTGAATATGTTGTTATTGACCCTAATGAAGTCGGAGGACAGTGATTAGCTGGAGTTAGCCATAGCCCGAGCCTGTTGTCATATCTGTCTACTGACTGGACCTTCTGGCCAATTAAGCAAGTGGCATTGTTTTCTGAATGTCTGCTAATTAAGCTGTGTAATATTATGTAATTGAACTGCTTGGGACGTCTGGCCTTTGAGGAATTCACACCCTAAGGTGACTTTTTGTTGATGTTTACCTTTGTAAAAAGGGCACAAGGTAAAAATATTAATATACATTTGAATGTAACGTAACAACTGGCTGTATTGAATTTTCTTATAAAACACTCATTGGACTTTCTGGAAATTTTTTTTCTCCAAAATCACCATGTCCATTTGGGGTCAGGACACTATTGGACTTCCTGCTTGGTTAAAGAAAAAGTGCAATTTATTTTTTAGATATGATTTTTTTTACAAAATTAACCTGATATAAGTGCATTTGAGTAGTCAGATTTCCCGGCGTGATTGTAGAAGCTGTTATCAGTAAAATAGTGCATTGGCAGCTGATTTTACTAAGCGGAAGGGTATTTGGCAGCAATTTGGCTAGTTGACCGTTTAGGCGGATTACTGCCTGCATCCATTCGTAAATATTGACGGGTGTCACACATACATGCATTTTACGAGAGCTAAACATATTAGATTTTGACTAAACTCGACCAACAGTCAATGAGATGATAATAACAGTACGTGAGAAGTTTAAGAAACTTTATAGGTCACGTTTTCTTATAATCACACAAAACGTTAACATGGTCGCCAATGGGAAAACTAACAGTTTGCTGAGCCCATACAGCCCTATGGCCGGAAGCCAGTCTGACCAACCACGTCACTTGACACAAACCAAATCGGCTCCCGAAACCTTTCACACTTCAAACCAATCCATTCAACTCGCCGAGTTTAAAATATATTTTGCTAGCTAAACGCCTGGCTATATCGGTGCACATATAATCTTTAATTAATGTGAATTACTTATAAAATTAATATCACTGGAGTCCCTGTATCGAGCCGGATACCATAATGTTCATCGTACATTCCAACTCTCACGAATTAATCCATAATTTTAATAAAACACGTACTCTATTTATGATCTAGATGTGACCCCAGTGTTTTTCACACCTACATTTCTGAAAACAACTATTATAAGTTCATAATATAATCTTCTTATAACCACAACATAAGTAGTTTGCAAGGTCACCATATTACCAGTCACGTTAAATAATTTCTACTGATACCAAATTTTGTATACCTAACCGTAAGATTAGTGGTGACCGCTACAAATGAAATTAGTTAAATCTAACTTGTCGGTAGTTAAAACGTTACACGCCTTATCGCCAGAGGACGCCAGCACATACCTCGACAATACATACCAGAGATGGCAGCATCATCCCGTCAACAATACTTTTGTAAACAAAACTACTATTCCAAAGCCTGATTAAATTCTATACAAACCACTTTGTGGTATATTTTTGGTATAATTGTGCCCAGTTGATCATCCAATAGTTGTACTGCATTGGATAGTGTTGCTACCTGATGTGCTCTATCGTGAAATCGAAGTAATATTAAGTAATAATAAGTAATAATACGTAACCCTCAAATTGTAATGAAAACACCAGAATCTGAATCCGTGACCCCAAAAACTTATATCCAGACACCAGTATCGTCGTTCTATGTCAACAAGCTCCAAAAGGTATGGCATTAAACACATTTTTAGCATTTCGGCAGTTATTTTGGCAGCCACATTGTATTGTTGTACAATACGAACTCAACCAATCTTGATGAAAACCTCATAAATAGATTCCTTGCCCCCAAAATCTATGTCTAGACCCCAAGATCACCTTCATAAGTCAATTCGTTCAGAAGTTATGTCATTTCTAGCATTTATGCGGCCATCTTGTCGGCCATCTTGGATTCTGAAAAATGCAAGCGGGTGTGAAGTCCACACTCAGTAGATTTTGTCTCTAGATGACATGGACTAATCAAAAATGCAAAGAAATGGTTTTAGGGAGACATGACCAGGTCTTCTGGTTGAGCCACTGGACTATCAGGGGATGAGTCTGTAATGCTGTAGGATGAACGTGTGTGCAGAAGGATGTATCCACTGATTTAAAAACAAGTTAACATACAGTATTGCATATTATGCACTACAAAACACATTTTAATGTTTTGAAGATACGGGACGCTGAAACGTGTTTATTGTTGCAGCAGATAAACATATCCAAACATTGTTGGTTTCATGGTTGTATGTTCCACATGCAAGTCTTGGAGGCATCACCACGTGTCTGGGAGTCTCAGACTCTTCATGTGCGGTAGGCCGGCGAATGACACTCAGTAGATGTGTGTGTGTGTGTGTGTGTGTGTGTGTGTGTGTGTGTGCTAAGATAGGAGGATTATGTGTGTGTGTGTGTGTGTGTGTGTGTGTGTGTGTGTGTGTGTGTGTGTGTATGTGTGTGTGTGTATTTAGATTAGATAGGAGGAGTGTAAGTGCGTACGTGCGAGAGTGTTCAATTCTATATATTTATTTCAGACTCAACTGTGCAGCATGTATATATGTCCAAATATAAAAAAGCACATACAAAAAAGGTAAACAAAAATATAAGAATATTGCACAATGGAGCCTACCATATATAGAATCAATCAAAACTATTACGTATGTACAACATCTTTATCCAATGTCGTCGTATCCTCGAAAACCATTTAAATCACTGTTGACGATTACAATCACCAGCTTATAACAACAGGCATCAAGTCTCAGCATGAATTTATATACAAAATTTGTAATCACAGCTTTACTATTAGGTATTCTACAAACATGGTAGAAGCACTGCAGTATTTAGGCTCACGCAGTGATAATAGAAAAACATTATTGTATGCAACATGGAGCTTGTGGATACTTGCTACTGTGTAATTCCACCACAGTTAAGCAGTATACATTGGAGAACAGAACGTTTAAAGCAATGTCAGCATCAGTTCTGTAGAACATAAGTAAAACATTCTCAAAAGCATATTACCCTTGCATAGAGTTGTCGGCACTGCCGCAAGATGTCCTTGTCATCTCGCAGTGTATTAGATATAAAGTGCCCCATATATTTTACGTGACCTACTTTTTTGATTGTTTCACCATTGATCTCAAATGATGGCACATCAGCATTCTTCTTGTATTTGCTTTTACATACTAACACGGCACTTTTCTTTGAGTTTTATTTTATATTATGACTCATCCCGTAAGATCCACATACCTGCATCTGATCAGAGAACCCTGATACAGATGGGAAGAGGATTACCAAGTCATCAGCATACATAATATGATTAATGTTTGCATCACCTGTATCATATTTGTTTAATACTATGGCTAGCTCATCCATATATACATTAAAAGGTATGGGGAGAGTATACCTCCTTGCCTCACTCCATTTGTAACACCAAAATGTTCAGACAAATTGCCTGACCATCGAATGCACATATGTTGATTTGAATACCAATGTATAAGCAATCTAACAATATATCCTGTCAATCAACTTCCGAAATAAGATAATATTATGACTGTTTGCATGGATGTTTCACTCTATCAAATGGCTTAGAAGCATCTAGAAAACACATGAACATTGACCCATTTAGACTTCTGTACCTGTCAATAACTTCCTTTAAGACATAAATACACATGTCTGTCCCATGCTTTTCTTAAAGCCAAACAGACTAGGTATAGTAAATAGTATAACCGACATTCACTCCAACAATATGCTTTCAACAATGTTTGACACAATACTTACTAATGCAATAGGTCGATAATTATCCTTACTGTTAATCTTGCCACATTTATCTTTGATAATTGGCACAATCACAACAGGTAATAAAGAATTAGGTAAAAATCCATGTACAAAACGCCAGTTATACACATAGCAAGTAAAGGTACAATGCGCTTATTACAATGTTTAAGGTGTTCGGCAGAGATGCCATCCATACCACATGTCTTATTTACTTTAAGATGTTTAACAGCATTTTCAAATTCATCTATTTCCACTACTATATAATTTGTATAACTAACATAATATTTAATTTGTTGAAGATCTATACACCTAATGCAATTAAACAACTGTTTAAAATGTGATCTCCACAACTCGGTAATTTCCTCGTTGCCTGTAATACCCTCACTACTGTGAGGTAGGGGTACGTTACAATTGCTAATCTCTCGAATCTCTTTCCAAAAGTCTTCTGGCTTACTCTATGTTAGTTTGTTAACTAGTGGGTCCTTCCTGAGTTGACTCTCATGATTTTTAAGAAAACATATCGCATATTTAAACCTAGTCGTAGATGATTTCATTAGGTAAAAAACAGAACAATTTTTAGGTTTACCAGCATCAACCCACATTACAAAAATTATCTGGCAGCAGTATAAAAATCTTTGGCATGGTCATTCCAGCCAGGTCTACTTTTAATATGGTATTGTCTTATCAAACTGTCGACTCACCATTTCATCACTAGCATTTGACATAATTTCTATTAAATCATCATAAAACATTGATCGCAGGTATGTGCTGGTCCAATTTGTCAACTAGGAGAATCGATTGGAACGGGAATTTCTTGTTAAATGTTTTCACAAATATATAGTAGAAGTGAAGAACACGAACTAAGAATGCCGAGGCCAGGTGCGGTAAGGGGTATTTATTTCAATCCGATAACAATTATTATGATTATATAGTACACTGTATAGCCAAACAGTGTGTGCTCAGATTTTAGTAATGGTATCTGTTTTTATTATACTGATGTATAGTCGGTTTGTATTTCAATATTACTGATGCTGACAAATCAAGGGATGAGGAAACACTATCGTCTTCAACTCTTACATGTGAACCCTTTCACATTCTCAATTGTGCATTGGACACTGTGCATCAGATAGTGCTGAGTAGGAATTTGGAGACACATACTGTGAGAAAGCAGTCAGACATACATGATTATGTATCAACAAGAAAATGAAACAGAAACTGACAACATGCCTAACAGGGATCGATCTGGAAAAAGACATGCATGACCCCTTCGGGCACATCAGAGATAGAACTACATGCCTTTTCGAAATCTGATGTACCCCAAATCAGTTGATTTAAATTGTATTAATTAATTTGCACGAAAGCATGATCGCTTAAATAACCTGGTAAATGTGAACAATAGATTTCTTTAATATTAGGCATGTAATCATGTTATTATTTAACTTGTTTTGAATTATATTCAGGACTGCCTACGCGACATATTTCTGAGTACAAAACATACAACCATCAAAATCAAAGTGCTCAGAAATGTTCAGGTTTTTTTTTTATTTGTAACGTTACAAAAGTAGATACATTCAAGGTTGGTGTGCCCCATGCAGCAGTTTGTGGCATTGAGTGACAACGATTCATATACAAGAGAGCCTCAACTAACAATATTCAAAGAACGTGTTGATTAAACATAAATATTTGATATACCGATGAACAGATGTATGGAATAGCCTCATCCAGTCTGTGGTTGAGATTGCATCGGTGCAGTCTTTTGAGAGGAAATTTGATTATAAGTTGTGGGAAAATCACCCAATTAAATTAGCCTAACAAAATTGTACTATACAGTAAGACTATTACATGTAAGAATAGATCATACCATTATCTTTTTCCAAAGTTTCAGACCCAAGGTGACGGGGGAATTTGTAATGAATGTACTATTTCTGAGCCTTGGTGACGGAGGCATGATTGAAAAATATGCTTTTTAAAATGTTTATTTATCATTTATAATGTACTCCAATTGTAATATTTAGCAAACATACAAGATTTAACAATAATTAACAAGATTGCCACCTAGAAAATTAACTCTAGATGGCAGGTGGACAAGGGAGCCTTTTGGCTTATCGAAAGTCCAAACCTTTCTATCTACATGCATCCCGCCCTTCTGAGGTATGTGTCGATTTTAAATTCAAACGTTCACGCTACTAGCATCCACACAAACAACAGATAATCTGTTCCTTTCATTTACAGTCCTTTGTAAAAATGAGAACTTTCTTATATATAATCTACACTGCTCCTTTGTTAACGTAACTTCATATCCTCTAGTCCTTCTGTCTTTCTATTTCTATAAATATTTTCAAAACCGTTGAATATTTTAAACACTCCTATCTGATCTCCTCTGAATCTCCTTTGTCTAGTATTGTTAACCCACATTATTTTAGGCATATTTCGGAACTAAGATCCATCAGTTTTAATATCATTTTAGTCGCTCTCCTCTGTACTCTTTCTAGCATATCTATGTCCTTCTTGCGATATGGCATCCACGCTTGTATACATTTTTCTAAATGAGGCCTAACTAACGAAAATGCGTTGGTGAGTGCACGTTCCCTGGCACTGCACGAATTGTACAGGAATTCTACCAGGCCGAGAAAAGAGCGCGAACCATTAGGGAGTTTGATGAGTGTGTCGGTCAGCGAATATACCGAAACAAAATATAACGAATCAAAACACAAACGTAAAACCGTATGGTTTTTCTACTACGCCCGTAGTTTTCATTTTATCAATAAATCCGTAGTGATTATGGCTAAACCGTAGTACTTGACAGGTATGCAAATGGCTGCTCTCCCGCAAGACAAAGATGTCGATGATTTCTGGGCCAAGGTGCACGATATTAGAGGCATGGGCTCAAGCCAACCAACGTACGCTACGCTATTGGTACTATTTCGTACCCTTCTTGCACTTCCGGGCAGCAATGCCGACAGTGAGCCTTGCTTGTCCATCGTTCGCAAGATAGACTCGGAGGAATGTAGCCACCTTGAGCGTAGCACCGTCGCAACTCTTCTCCCACTGAAGATTAATGTTGATGATGATTGCCAAGCTTTTAAACCCTCTCCAGAAATGCCGAGGCATAAAAAATTACTCAAATGATATACTCACAATAATGTTTCATTTCTTGGTATGGTTCTTGAACTTTATTGCTGTACATAATTTCTTTATATAATGGAATTATAACTGTGGCTGTTTGCGCCGTGCTGTGTTATTGTCTTGCTGTTCATGCTGGCTGCACTGACCTATTGCATCATTGTCAATTGCTGTACACAACTGTTGTAGATAATGACATGACAGCTTCAATATAACGCCTTCATCATAAACATATGACAGACTGCATGTATGCACCGTGCTGTGTGATTGTCTTGCTGATCATGCTGGCTGCGCTGGCCTATTGCATCAATATTAATTCAATAAAAAACAATGATCGATGGGGGACGGTAACGACTTTTGGCAGGTGCGGGCCCAACAGAAAATTAACGGGCCCCGTGCCCGCGGGCCCGCAGTTATGTCGAACGCTGTATCACTTCAGCTTTGTACGTATTGGCTCTTCTTTATTAATGTCTGCCTGTGTTCTCTACCACCCTGGTGTTCGATGTCGGATATTGACATTAAGCTTAGCAATCGCCGGACGTCGACAGCCAGTTTGTTTATTTTGTAATTACGGCGTCTGTTGCCCGTGCGGGTGGAGCTATAAATTTTTCGCTCGCTTATCTATTTTTGATTAAATTTAACCGATCACTAGATCTAGATATATCAGGCTACTTGTTCAGAACATGTACTTTCGGATTCAACATATTGAGATTAGCATTGAAACATGGAACTTTTACTGTTTACTCATACAGCGGCGTTCATTAGTCTAGTCTTAGATGTTATCAAATTATTTAGGTACGACAACTTTGTATTCGGCTGATTTACAGACACTGTTGAGCAAGTTTGTTGCCGCTTCTGCAGCGTTTGGACTTACAATTAACATTCGCAAGACTCACCAACCAGCCCCCTGGCGAACCATTTATTGAGCCAACATTCTTGCTAAAATAAATGGTGTACCAATTAAGACCTTAGGGCCGCATTATTAGGTGAATCTTTGTGAACAATCGAAACAAAATTGTAAACAATTCTGATGTAACTTTTTTGAAAGAAAAATGGCTGACTTTTCTGATGCTGTTAATATTTTTGTGCAGTTTTCATTAGTATTTTAGATACTGACCATCAAACAGGTGGGTACTGTGTGAGTAACACCGCCATTTTGGCCAAACTCGAGCTTGTCGTATAACCCTATTCAGTTTTCAAATAATGAGCTACTCATATTCACAGTGCAGCTGTTCAACATTGTTTCATATGTCTTGTTTAAGGATAAAATAAAACTTTACTTTTGTGATTTAAAGGGTAACTAGGATGTTCAAATCAATCACACTAGACCTTTAAATCAGCATAGATATGGCCCAAGTATTTCACAAACTCGTCATGTATCCCAACATCCACAAAAAACTGTGCCTTTTGTGGTGTGTCAGGTGCTGGCATCTAGTGACTAACATATTACACACCAAATACCAATGCTATCATGCTTATGGTATTGTGAGAATTTTTCAAACGTATGAGCAAATGTTCAATTCCGGAATGCTTTTTTAAATAAATAACTTTTAGCATATAAATAGTACTTTTAGCCTCAAAATAAGACCTCTATAAGAAAGATCATTCAATTCCAAACAAGTATCCCAAGTTTTGTGTAAACAGATGGCCAACAGAATTGTTCACATTTTTTGAAGAATTTTGCGCGAATATTCAGTTAGTAGGGCCGCTTTGTCGTCGTTACACCTTCCATGTATACCTTGACAACACTATCACCAATGACTGCAGCCATGACAATGAACATTTGGTTCGGATCTGTCAATTTTGGACGTTTACTCGAACGACTACGGGGTGGTCACAGCTCATATCTACCACGCTGTCGTCCAGCCATGTCTCGTGTTACAGTACAGCTCCGAGACGTACACGTTGTACAGACGACACATCCAGAGCTTGTCACAGATCCGCCTGCGCCACATGCGACTGATCCTCGGGTTAGATGGACGGATCATGTAACTAACAATGAAGTACTGCAACCATAAGCGGATCCAGGGAGGACCTGGGACACATGTCCCCTATACCTTTAGAATGACCCTTGGAATGTGCCAGCGCTAGCTTGACGTGCCCCTAGATCTTTAGAATGTGACCCCGTTTTGCGAGCATCAAGGTGTGGGTGTAATTGGAGGTTTTTGGAGAGCCTCAGTTTTTGTATTTTGGGGAACCTCGAGGGGGGGGTAGTTGGAGGTGTCTCCACCCCGATTACCCTCTCTGGTTCAGCCCCTGGCAAAGTACTGACTTGCGGAACATTGAGGCCATTCTCTTAAAACACAGCTTGCCTCGACCGACCACGTGGCACACCTGGGCAACGAGCGACTGCCGAAAGCTGTCTTTCACGGAGAGCTTCGGCAGGGTAAACGGAACATGGGAAGGCCACATCTACACTGCACCGACTGCAGTAAGAGACACATACACGCTGCTGGTCTCGATAAGACAACACGGGGGAAGACGGCTTACGATCGCAGCACGTGGCGGGCGACCATCCGATAAGCAGCAGTCAAAGTTGACGCAGCAAGAGCAGCCGATGCTGTAAAAAGAATACACTGTCGACATGAGTGAATGACCACACTAGCCACCCCAACAGGACAACAACTGCTGACAGTCGTGTCCCTACACTGTGGGCGGATCGTTGCAGCCCGTATTGGAATGAAGTCACACGAGCGTATAATGTAGATTTAACAAGATTGCCACCCAGAGAATTAACTCTAGGTGGCAGATGAACAAGGAAGCCCTTTGGCTTATCGAGAGTCCAACCCTTTTATCTATGTGTATCCCGCCCTTCTGAGGTATGTGTCGATTTTATTTTTAAACACATTCACGCTACAAGCACCCACACAATCAGCAGATAATCTGTTCCATTCATTTACAGTACTTTGTGAAAATGAGAACTTTGTTATATCTAATATATACTGCTCCTTTGCTAATGTAACTTCATGTCCTCTAGTCCTTCTATCATTCTTACCTGAGAACAAATATTTCTATCAATATTTTCATAAGCATTCAGTATTTTAAACAATTCTATTTGATCTCCTCTCAATCTCCTGGTCTCTAGTGTTGTTAAACGACATTCTTTTAGGCGAATTTCATAAATAAAATCCCTCAGTTTTGGTATAATTTTAGTTGCTCTCCTCTGTACTCTTTCTAGCATATATATGTCCTTTTTACGATATGGCCTCCACGCTTGTATACAATATCCTAAATGAGGCCTCACTATTGTTTTGTACAGCTGTATTATTAGTTCTTTTTATACGCTATATTTCACCTAATTAATCCAAGGATTTGATTTCCCTTTGAAGCTACAATTCCGCACTGCTCTGAAACCTTCATATCAGCATTAATGGTTAACCCTAATTCCTTTTCTTTTACAGTAGTACTTAGGACAGTATCCCCTATTGTAGACTCTATATCTTCGTCCCCATGTCCTGTGTGGAGGCATTTACATTTCCCAAAATTGAACAACATTTGCCACTTTTCAAACCATTTGATCAACCTGTCAAGATCAGCTTGTAAATGATGTATATCTCCATCACTTTTAATCCTTCTAAACACTTTTGCATCATCCGCAAATTTCAACATCTTGCTTGTTATTTCATCATCCAAATCGTTGATATATATTAAGAATAATATAGGTCCTAGTACTGATCCCTGTGGTACCCCACTCAATACCGATTTCCAGTTTGAAGCCTCCCCATAAATTACTACACGTTGTCTTCTGTCAATCAGCCATTGTTCTATCCAGTTTATTATACCATTTCCTATGCCATGGGCCTTTAGTTTAAGCAGTAATCTTTGATGTGATACTTTGTCGAAAGCTTTTTGAAAATCTAAGTAGATAATATTTACGGGTGATCCCTCATCTACCCACTTAGTGATGTCTTCCAAAAACATAACATATTTGTTAAGCATGACTAATTTGTTTTACAATTTCCGATAGTAGTTTGGGCGGAATCTCATCCACTCCAGGTGATTCGTAGCCCTTATTTTCTTGGCTACCATTTCCGGGGTCACAATTAACTGTCTTAAATAATTTGAATCTGCCCCTTGAACTCTGCTACTGGCAGTGAACTAATATCTTCCCTAGTAAACACTGAACTAAAATACTCATTCAGGTCTTCTGCCATTAATAATCACTCTGATAATATATTTCCAGCACTATCTTCTAGAGGACCGACCTTATCCTGAACTTTCAGTTTGCTCCGAACATATCCATAAAAACTCTTGTTTTATATTACAAGCTAATTTTTGTTCGTAGCTTCTCTTTGAATTTCTAATTTCAGCTGTAGCTTGGTTAAGTGCTTCTTTATAAATGTTGTAGTCTTCATAATTTCCAGTACATCTATATGACTTCCACATCATTTGTTTATACTTAATTTTTCTAATGGCTTCTTTCGAAAAGTGTTTCTTTTTGGACCGTTTCTCTTGTTTTTTGTAGGGTACAAATTTATCGACTATGCACTTAATTTCACTCTTTAAGATAATCCAGCATTCTGTTGCTGTCTTATTCTTCAGTGTGTTATTCCAGTCTATCTTTGCTAAATATTGCCTCATGTCCTTATACCTTCCTTTGTGGAAATTTCTCCTATACTGCTTTTTACTATTCCTTTCTGATTTTATTTTGATGGTAAAATGTATCTGGTTGTGATTACTTCTCCCCAGTGGCTCACATATCTTGACATTGTTAATTAATTCATTCTGTGAGTTCAAAACTATGTCTAACACATTGTCACCTCGGATTCTCACATGTTGAGAAAGGAAAGTATCTTGTACTAAAACTAAAAACTTGCGGTCCTCACTCCCCATACTCTGTAGAGATTTCCATTGTATACCCATTGTTAAAATCCCCCATAATATTACAGTCCCGTTTGCTTACATCTCTTATAGCGTTTTGTATTTTTTTCATTCTCTTCTATGCTTATATTTGGACTTCGATAAACTAACCCAACTGTTATCGTTGAGTTTTCTGTAACTATGTTACACCAAACAGCTTCTTCGCAATCTGCTTCTCTTTCTAATTTTAATTAATAAGCCTGGATAGATTATTTAATATATAAAATAACTCCACCTCCCTTTCTTCCTATTCTATCTTACCTAAACATTACATATCCTGTCAGTCCCAATTCGGCATCTGATATATCGGTGGTGGTCCATGGTTCGGTTATACCTATTATGTGAGGGTCAATATCTTGTACATAATGTTTAGTACATTTCTTTTGTTTACCATACTCCTTGCGTTTAAACAAACACATTTATATCCAGCTTCAGAATAGTTTTCCAGACTGTTCTTTGCTGATTTATTTGTGCTGTCTTTATCTATGCCTCCAGTATAAGGCTTCTCTGTGAGTCCCCCCTGCGAATCTAGTTTAAATAGATGCAACCTGTCCCACTGTCAACAGGTCGCACCAGGGTCTCTGAGAAAACTGCTGCCCCCTTTCCACTAAGAACGAGGCCATCTCTCATTTACATATCCTCCCTCCCAACAATGTATCCCCATAAATATGTGAATCCCCCCTCTTCTTCACACATCTGCTCAACTGGTGCGTTGATCGCCATCCTCTTGCAGTTTCTATATGTTGCCCCCCTTCCTCCCAATACTGGCAACATTCCTGAGTGAATAATCTGTTCAACTCTTGTCTTCTTTAGCTTCCTCACTAACTGTCTACGCTTCTGTACTATCCCAGTTGTTCCCTCCCTGTCTGCATTATTTGTTCCTACATGTACTAGTATAGACCCTCCCTTGCCATGCCCCAATTCCTTCTCTACCCTTTCAGTCACATGTTCTATGTTAGCCCCCGGTAGACAAACAACGACGTCCTTTCCCTCGCTTAGTGTCTTATCCGTCTTTCTCGTAAAGGAGTCGCCCATAAACACCCTCTCTTTCCTCATTGCCCCCTCAATCACTGCCTCAAAGTAGCTCCTTCTCCGGTTTGCATCTGTCTGGTTATTGTATTTTCCTCCTGCCGTCTTCTCTCCTGTCACATTCTCTTCAGATCCATTATTTCTTGTTGCTTTTTCTCTTGTCACCTTTCCTCCTGTCATCGTTCGTTTTATCGCCGGACAATGCAAAATCAACCCAGCTGTGGCAGTGATTGCACACCAAGTATCGCTTTGTCTTGACTTGCCGCTTGCAAGGCGCCATATCACTATTAGAATTTATTTAATAACGTAACTAACTTTGTCTTTATGAAGACTGTTTTCTGTGTACTACAGCACACTTTATGTTACAGATTTTTAATTACACAGCTGACTATCTATCCTACCACGAACGCTAACATTACCGGTAGTGACCTAAATTAAATACAATCAATTATGTTACGTTAAACTGCTTTATTTATTTAGGTTATGCCGCGCCCTAACGAATACGTGAGACACTAGCTACATAAACAATCTGGAGTTTGCCCGACTATCGCCCTTGCTTAATTTTAACAACAATGCTACCTAATTAAAGTGTTTAGTACTGGCTTACACATATATTATCCTATGTAAGTAGTTTTATGGTTGCTACTTGATCTCCTATATATTCTACCACATAATCAGGTTTGTTAAATCTTGTTTACAACTTATCGAATGCTAAGTTACCCTATTATCACTCATTAGACTAAAGTGTTCTAAAATACTTTAAAGGAAAACAAAAGGCAACGTTGTGGTGTTTAGCACCTAAAAGAGTTAGCACAAACTAACCATTTGCATCTACAATCAAAATTTTCAGTTCAGTGGTTTACTCGGAATGTACGTAGTCTTAAAGTGGAAGATTCTAACGAAATATGCGATAACATGTATGTAGCAACAGCCAATATCGGCCACCATACTTCATGTTTGCATTTATCCAAAAGCATGATGGGATACGACATGTGATGCAAATGTCAAGATTGTGTTGAATAAAGGTGGTTCAGCGTCTGTCAAAAACGACTCACGAATTCTATATGGTGGCAGCGGGTTTTAAAACACCCACAGTCGACGCTAATACAACAAGGTAAACATGAGCATACCAGGGGAGAATCCTACGGTTCAGCCAGCGCAGAATATTGCGCCCACTGGCATCCAGCTTGACATTCCACTGCCGGGAAAGTTCGATGGCGCAAATAGCCCGCAACAGGCTGAACTTTGGCCTAAGTGGCTAAAGCGGTTCGAACGCTATAGAGTAGCATCAGGGCTGAATAATAAGCCAAATGCAGATCAAGTCAGCATCCTACTCTACAGTATGGGGGACTGTGCAGACGATATACTGTCTACGCTGACGGTAAACGAAGAAACCGATGCGTATGACGATGTGAAGATGGCGCTGAACGAATACTTCAAGGTAAGACGAAACGTCATTTGTGAGCGTGCGAGGTTCAATAAAAGAACTCAGTCACCGAGTGAATCTATTGACACCTTTATACAAGACTTGTACAAGCTGTCAGAATTCTGCGACTACGGCAATCTGCGAGAGGATCTAATGAGGGATCGAATCGTCGTAGGCGTGTTCAGTGATGCTTTATCTGATACGCTACAAGGGAAGTCCGATCTGTCGCTGAAAAAAGCGATAGAAATTAGCAGACAAGTAGAGGCAAGAAAACAAAATAGAGAATTTGTTAGAGAGAACACTGTTGCTAGCAAAACTGTTGATTTTGTCAAACCGTCTCAACCAATAAACTCTCAAAGCCGGTACAAAGCACAAACCTAAGAACTACAACAACGCAAAAACAAATTCTGCTACAACAGGCACACACAACACATGCAAATGGTGTGGCCGCAGTCGACACGGTCGACAACAATGCCCTGCAAGAGAAGCTATTTGTCGCAATTGCCAAAAGAAAGGACACTTTCACTCTGTCTGTCGAGGTGTGAAACAACCGTCAAACCGGGTCAACGAAGTGTAACAGCTCGAGTGTGTCGACTTGCCGTACCTCGGTTATGTTGGGGCACGAGACGACACAGAACACTGGTCAGCTGAGGTGGAGGTCAATGGTCACGCCACAAAGTTCAAACTAGACACGGGTGCAGCTTTCTCTGTGGTCAGCGATCAAGAGGCGTGGCTTAATGCAAAAAAGCTGCTACCGACAAAGCAAGCACTACGTGGTCCGGGTGGCACACTTCTACCAGTAATGGGAGTGATCAAGGCAAAACTGCGCTATCGTAACAAATCACTCGATGAATTGGTGTACGTCATTAGACACCAAGAGTATTCTCTACTCAGTCGGCGAGCGTGTGTCGGTCTTGACTTGGTCGCACGTGTCGACTACGTCCAAGAAACAACGAGTCAAAAACCAAACTACCGTGCCGAGTACAGCTCTCTCTTCAAAGGCATCGGTAAACTGAGAACCGAACATCACATCACGCTGTGCGCAGACGCCACACCAGTCTGTTTGTACACCGCAAGGAAAACCGCCCATCCTCTACTTCCACAAATACAATCTGAGATTGAGTCGATGGTGCGACAGGAGATCATATCGGCGGTGACCGTGCCGACAAGATGGTGCTCCGGCATGGTTCCTGTCCAGAAAGCAAACCGCTCCGTGCGGATCTGCGTAGATCTGACGCAACTGAACAAGTCAGTACAGCGAGAGATACACCCGATGTCATCAGTGGACGAAAGCCTTGCAAAGTTGGGCAGCAGCAAAGTCTTCTCGAAGCTTGACGCCATCAGCGGCTTTTGGCAGCTTCCGCTTGACGACGAGTCGCGGCTGCTGACGACTTTCATCACACCACATGGTCGCTACTGCTGCAACCGGCTACCATTCGGGATCAGCTCCGCTCCGGAGATTTTCCAACGAACAATGTCGATCATTCTGGAAGGACTCGAGGGGGTCATATGTCACATGGACGACATTCTCATTCACGCCACAGATCAAACAGAGCATAACAAACGTGTGAGAGCCGTTCTTGGTCGCCTTCAGGAGGCTGGACTCACACAGAACGCAAACAAGTGCGAGTTCTCCAGGGGCTCTATAACGTTCCTTGGTCACATTGTCGATGGCTCCGGCATTCAGGCCGACCCGCGGAAAACGACAGCAGTCACACATTTTCCGACTCCAACGACGGTCAAAGAACTGCAACGTTTCATGAGCATGGTAAATCAGATGGGAAAGTTCATACCAGGGCTGGCTGAGTACAATGAGCCGCTACGCCAACTACTGCGCAGCGACAATGTCTGGTTGTGGGGTGACGCACAGGAGAAGTCATTCCAGCGAGTGAAAAACGCCCTGGTCGCGCCCGAGACACTCGCCCACTACGACCCAAAACGTCCCACAATCATTGCAGCAGACGCCTCGTCGACAGGCATTGGGGCGGTCCTGCTACAAGTGCAAGATGACACCAAGCGTCGTCCAGTTTGCTATGCGTCGCGATCGCTGAGAGACACTGAGAAACGCTACGCGGTACTCGAGAAGGAGGCCTTGGCAGCGACTTGGGCATGTGAAAAGTTCAGTGAGTACGTGCTTGGGTTACGGCACACACTCGAGACAGATCATCGTCCGTTAGTGCCATTGTTGAACACCACCGAACTATGCAAAATGCCGCCAAGGATACAAAGGTTTCGCCTACGGCTGATGCGATTCGCACCGTACGTCCGGTACGTGCCGGGAAAGCATCAAACAACAGCCGATGCACTCTCGCGTGCGCCGGTAGAAGCGCCCGCATCAGAGGACAAACTGTTTGTCGCAGAAGTCGAAGCGTTCGCACAACAAACGATGAACATTCTCCCGGCAACGAACAAACGCCTACGGGAAATAGTCGACGAGCAGAAAGTAGATGAGGAATGCAGTAAAATCCGAGAATACTGTCTTCATGGATGGCCTGCATATATGCCAAACCAGCCGCTACTACGTCAATACTGGGAGAGCAGGAGCCATCTGGCGATCGTTGATGACATTCTCCTATATGACGAACGCATCGTCAATCCTCGAGCATTGAGACTGGGCGTCCTTGACTGTCTCAACCAAGGGCATCAGCGCGTGCATCTGTGTGGTGGCCGGGTCTGTCGACGATGATCGAGGCAATGGTCTCAAAGTGCGTAACGTGTGCGAAAGATCGACCGGTGCCAACTGAACCATTGATGACTTCGTCATTCCCATCTCGTCCTTGGGAGAGGCTTGCGATGGACTTGTTCGAACTCCGTGGGAAAGTGAGTCTCATCGTGATCGACTACTACTCGCGGTGGATCGAGAGCAAATGTCTCGACTACATGTCGTCGGAGAGCGTAGTGCACGTGCTGAAGGAGATCTTCGCAACACATGGTATTCCCGACATCATCATTTCGGACAATGGCCCTCAATTCAGTGCAGCGACATATCGTCTGTTCGCAATGTATTACGGGTTTGTACATGTGACGAGCTCTCCGCGATACCCTCAATCGAATGGAGAGGCAGAACGGGCAGTGCGCACGATGAAGGGGCTTCTGAAGAGGAACGAAGACGTACACGTCGCTCTCATGGCGTACAGATCGACGCCGCTTCAGAATGGCCTGTCTCCGGCAGAAATGCTCATGGGACGACGACTTCGCACTCTGCTACCCGTCCTTCCCAGCACACTGAAACAGAGGGGTCCTGGCGACGAATCCCTGCAAAAGAAGGAGAGCTTGCGTCGTTCCGACCAGCAGCATACCTTCAACTTGCAACACAAAGCGCGTGACTTGCCGACACTACAGCCAGGCGATCCAGTTTGGATCCGAGACCAAAATCGCCAAGGTTTAGTTGTGAGTCGAACACCTGAGCCGCGATCGTACTTGGTGAAGACCGACCTCGGCACTGTGCGTCGCAACCGTAGAGCGCTGGTGCAGACTACAGGGTCTCGCGCTGGTGACGACTCAGACGGTCAGCGGACACTGCCTGCACACTTCGCTACAACAGCTGTCCTCGCGACACCCGCTGCTGAGATGCAGCTGTCAGCTACACCAGCGAAGAGTGCTTCACGTCCTGCTAGAGAGACATCTTCACTCTCTGAACCAGCGGCACCTGAAAGGGTGACTCGGTCGGGGAGAACGATGAAACCACCGAAGCGTTTAGACTTGTAAAATGCATTACTTCTACTAGTCAGAATCATGAACACTAATAGCTGTTCAGACATTTAACTAAAGTTCACTTTTAATGTTAACTACTAATCAGACAACGGTTATGTCATACACACGTAATTCATTCTGACTTTCAGTGTTATTGTTTCTACGTATATGATGTTCAATATACTCGGTGGGAGGTGTAGCAACAGCCAATATCGGCCACCATACTTCATGTTTGCATTTATCCAAAAGCATGATGGGATACGACATGTGATGTAAATATCAAGTTTGTGTTGAATAAAGATGGTTCAGCGTCTGTCAAAAACGACTCACTTACGAATTCTATAATGTAGACTGCCATCTTACTGATGACGCATTCATTTGGCCGAAAGCAACCAATAAACGAGCAGCATTATTTTTGCCGTGTACGACACACTGTCTTGTGTATTTCGCGTAGTTGGGTCATGACTCATGTTCATGGGATGCGGTTCGTTATATTGGTATAAGTTGAGCTTACAGTGAAAACGTGACTTGCAATATGCCACACTGCTCTACATACGGTTGTAACAATAGTACAGCGAAGGATAATGAGCTGTCTTTTTTGTTTCCCTTTGAAACAACCAGAAGTGAAATAGTGGATTCACAACTGTGGACGGGCTGGTTGGAAGCCTTCGAAATACAACGCACTATGTTTAGATCATTTTGAAGAAACGTGCTTCGAAGGAAATCTGTATCGTCAGTTAATGACACAAGATCCGACAAAACGTCGCCGACGTCGATGTTTGAAGCCAGGTGCAGTGCCTACGATATTTAGTCACGGACCTCGGCCGTCGAAGCGACGCATATTTTCGGTCAAACGCGCCGCCGAGAAATGGATCGCAAGAAGGTTAATACCGAGTTACTTGGTATCCAGTTAAAATCTGTTGACATTTGAGATGCAATACATGCTGGAGGCAAGCCAGAACAGTACCAGAATGTACTATATTGCACCACAAAGAATTTAGACTTTAGTCTTTAGAAGATAGCCGAATAGCAAAAGTTAACAGCAATCAAGTCGTTTAGTTACTCAGATGTGAGGGGGCGAATACTCCACATATGGATAGTGCCCATTCTGTATCACCCTACCTATTCCTTGTAATCAGTTGCTGTGTACATTTATGAGTACAGTTACTTGAGTGTAATAAATTACATCTCCGTGTAATAATTACATTCCAGAATGTATTGTCTGTAATGAAATAAATAAGAGCACTTGGGTCATTATCACCAATTTTATTAAAGAAATATAAAATCAAAACATGATATCAAAATACAGTGACTGTATATACAGAAATTAAGAAGAAAAAACAAGTTATAATAAATTATGTGAAGGAATGTGATGATGGAATGCCTTATTTGTAAGGATCAGTATCGGTCTACTAATGTACCAGTATGATTACTATGATTGGCCATTGTATTGTTACTAAAAACAACCAACACTTTACACAGGAAAAGCACTTTAAAGTTCACTGAATGCTAGTCATAAGGTAAATAACAGCAGCTTACTAACAACATATAGACTGGTATGTTACACCAGTTGTTTGCAGACATTTTATTAGAATACTGCATGCACTATTCTTCACTGTAGGAATGAAAGCTAGATCGATGCTGTCTGCTCTGGCATGGAACTACCGACCACGTCCCAGCCCAGACAAACCTGTTGAGACTGGTGTCATGTGGTCCAAAAGACGCAAGCAATGGATGCTGCACAACAGACCACAGCAGGTGAACCCACGTACCCACCTACAAATGCTCGAGTGACAGATGTGTTTATAAAGAAATATCACACTGCATGCGATCACAGTTACTGGGGCAGATGTCCCAAAACCAGAGAAGGAGGATCTGCTGGCAGCAAGAGTCAGTCAATTTGTAAAGAAACAGTAAATACTGCCGCCACCACCAACCTACACCTTCATAGGTCATATGTACATTGTCTAGTTTAGTTTTCAAGTCCAGCGTGGTATCCCCCGTGTTGTCCCCCATCGGGGGCAGGGAACCTTGATCGTATTCCATGGCTGGCGCATGCTGGTAGGACTCTGTACCCTTCGTCCCAGCTTGCCATGGATCCACCAGGTAAGTCATATTGAAAATGAACACATTTATGTAGGATTACTTGCTGTTGAAGGGAATTTTATTTTGTAATTATTGTCATATCAGGGTGATGGTCATCATATTTAAATCAGTCTTTGGTCAAACCAGTGTGGTTCGTCTTTACATTTAGAAAGGGTGAATGGCGTTAGCAGGGCTAGTTTAGACAAGCATACGATTGAATTAGTTGTTTTGTTGGTGGTTTTATTCCAAGAGATTTTAAGGAGGTTGTCAGTCTTAGATTTGTTGCGTTCAGATACATAGCCTCTGCAACCTATTTCAATGCATGTTAATTCTGATTTTATTCCGTTATTGTTTACATCATGGATTAGTGCGACATACTTGTTAGTTTTGAATACATGATCTTTCTTGATGTTAGTCAGTTCAATGATGTGAATTTGCTTAGCATGTGGATGGTAGATGACGTATGGTAAGTCCACTAAGTAATTTCCCTGGAAGATTGTTAATAATTTGGGCATCAGGCATGAGATTGCTGATAAAATTATCTATATATATTTGTATTGCTAGTGCTACTATGATGTTGTATTGTGTTCATTATTAATACATTTCAATAAATATTTAACAACACATTTCACTGGTCTTGTAACAATGCATGCACATATATACATACTTGTTTGTTGGATGACGTAATTCCCATTCTGCAGCATCACCTGCTCCAAACAAAGAATTAAGCTTTTAAATAATAGTTTTACACGAATGTTAAGCAAACATGGATTATTATTCTGAAAAAAATTCACAAAGAATGCATCACGATCCTCTAACTGTATTCATCCCAGTATTATACCTGGGTCCATAGAAATATCATGCAGATTAAGGAAGGCCGTTTTGAAATGTGTCAATATTTGCACAAAACGGTGGTCATTTTCTTTGTCACCAAAACAAATGGGGGCTCTGGCTAAAAAAAAATGTCAAGGTATATTTTATTCATAAGAGCCAATGTAAACTTTGGGCAGAAAAATTGCAGAATGCATAAAGTTAAAAATAATCTATCTACCTGCCATGTGTTTAAAAAGTAGTACTGCCACATATTGTTCATACTCTATCATAGCTCTGCCCTGTACAATTTTGGTTCACATGAATTATAGAACCATTCAACTACATTTCTTTTAAAAAGTGAAGGCACAGCCATGGGTGGTATTCGAAAATGGACATATCACAGTTCAAACACTGAGTCCAGTGACACTGAGTGAGCGAGATCTAAGTTAAACGTCAACCAATCCCAAATGCAAGACAAGTGACGTGTCCCGGCCCGAGCGATCATCTCTCGCTGTTCATACGCAGCCCGGAACTTAGGCTCATCGGTTATTTAAACAATAAACTAAACAGATTAATAATTACCTTCACCAACAGCGTTGCTGTCGAGTAGCAACCGCCTCCTGGCAGCAGACATATTCAGTTCTTGTTACTGAACAAGGAGATCGCTGCGGCATTTTCCACACCGACACCACTGTCGCCAGTCAATTTCATCTCGGCATGGTATGCGCCTCGACAATTCTACTGCCCGTGGGCCTTCCTGTTCGTGCCCACCGGCACCCGCCTCTGCTCTATCTTCCAATACAGGCCCTTGTTTTTGTGGTTGAAACCGGTAACCAGCTGCTTCGAAATCGATTTGGTTTTCGTTGTCTTCCGAGGAATTGGTAAGCCATCTTATTTACACAGTCACAGCGCATGCGCACATAGTTTAATTGGTAAACTTACCATAGCGCCACCTAACGGAGTTGGGAACAAATAGTACGCAGAAACTTTACTGAAGTGAGTTACGACAGTGCGACGTCACTTTCTTCTAACAATGGCGTAGTCCATAGAAATTCGGTAGTTGTGTATTCAAAAATGTTTTCCTGGTAAACCGCTGACGTTAAAAAATTGATTGTAGTTGGAAATTGTTAGTTTGTATTAACTCTTTTAGATGCTTAACACCAAAACGTTGCCTTTTGTTTTCCTTTAACTAACTAACTTAAAGCACAACTGTTACCCAATATATGTTTAGTGTTACTTTATGAATAATAGTAAGGTAAGAATACTTATTGATCAATATGTCCAGTTGTTTTTTTTTGCTTTTTCTGTACCAACAATTCAACCGTGATCTACATCCGCCAATGTTCCCGTTTTGTATGTATATATATAATGTATAATACATACCGAAAAACAGATAAGAGAGCGAAAAATGTGTAATGTTAGGCTATATTAAATAGACCTCTTGTTTTGTAACGGAGGTGACGGAGACGTCATTCACCGTAACATAATTACTATTATATTTAATTTGGTATTTGCTGGTAAAATTGAAATCAAATGAAAATGCAATAATGTGTCTCCGTTCCCTGATGTGTGAATATTGTGTGAAAATCCCATACTTAAATGCATGTGGTTAAATGGCTAGTGTCATTAATTAATCATTATTGGCCAAACTAAAACATAGACTAGCTCTACGTTACGAAGACTTTGGAAAAGAGCTATGCCCAAGGGCTTGCTCTGGTGCCTTTATGGATGATCTCTTCAAAGGGAGGAGGAATCTATATAATTATTAGTACGTGGGGGGTCGTTATACCTTTCCTGTTTACGGGATTTCGCACAAACGTTTTGGCTACTAGAGGCTTTTCTTGAAACATGGATTACCTTTAGGGGAACTTCTGTCAAACGATTCGGCCACTATCAATAGTAATGCATGTCAATCAGCGTGGATAGAATGGGCGAGGAGCCCGGTGGAAAGGTGGAAACCCCTCATTGTGCATGCATAATGACGTCATATCAGATTTCTGGTCGCCCCCGATGAGGCATTAATGAGTCCCTAGCACTAGACTATTTGGATACTAAAAAGCGCCCCCTAGTGGGAAATCCCGATGCTAGACTTTCAATAAAAATTATTTTGTCTTCCAAAACAATAATTATGTACAATAAAATATCTTCCATAATTACCCTCGCAGAATGCATACAACATTCCCACCAAAACGAATTTGATCATTTAGGTGGAAGAAAAGGTGTTTTTCTATCTCGTAACATGGGACGGTTTTTCAAAATAAAAATCCCACCCAAAAGAATAAAAAATGACCCGTTTAGGTGTAAGCAGCCTATCGTTTAAAATTGGAAATGTTAATGTACTCCTTTCCAATTTTCGCAGCGTTTTGAGCGGGTCATACATTGACATTTTCTTCCTCTCTTTTAACATAGTAGCCTCGTTTAGGAAACGAAACTTGGAGGCGACCATCTTGGATTTCACGTCGGATAGGAATTGATGGTAAATAATTTGGTCTTCCAAATCAATAGTTCCGTAAAATAACATTCCCATCAAAAGCAACCGTGATGGACATTTCTGGTTAAAAATTACACGCTGTATCCAATTTTAGACGCCTATGCCACTAGTCACCGTAACATTTTCATCCTATCTTCTAACAGTGTAGTCTCGCTTTGGAAGTGCAGCATGGGGCAGCCATCTTCGATGTCTCGTTGAAAAGGAATTTGTGGTAGTTAGGGTGAGTATCTCAAAAACTAACTGTGCGATCATCTTGGATTTCTCATCAGGCAAGAATTCGTAGTAGTTAGGGTGAAGTATCTTAAAAAACTAACTGGGGGCATCTTGCACTACTCATTGGACAACAACTTGTGGTAGTTAACCTGGGAATATCTTAATAACTAACTAAAGCACCCATCTTGGATTTCTCGATGGACATGAATTCGTGGTTGTTACGGTGAAGTATATTTTGCGTTTACATTCTCAATTTTGCCATGAACAACTAACAAAGAGGTGCGTTGTTGTTGTTGAAAATTATCAATGAAGAAATACGATTTTTTTCTAAATATTCTAAGTTAGTCACTTTTTACTCGAAAATACAAACGGGAATGGTTATCAAAGGTAGGCCTAAAATACATTTTGTAAAACGAGTGACCACACAGAAGAAATGACACAGACGTTATTGTAAGAAGACAAAATAATTGTAATAATATACTTTGTTGCGTCATCTGTGTTTCATCGAAACATTTCTAGATCTGCGTGATTTGTTGGAATTGCAAACTGCGTGACAACGTGACTGTTGGCAAGAAATATATCAGAGTTACTTTTCAAAGATAATTTATTGAAAACTAAACAACCTGTTAAGTCATCAGTGACGAGAAACGCGTCCATTTATGTACTGCATTTGCAAGAGGACACAACAGGGACATGACAACCAAATGCAGGCACATCGTACGCTGGTGTCTTTTCAGCCTAAATAGAAGAAGCACGAAGCCGATCCAAACAGTTAGTTAACTGAGTGTCGATAAGCAGATTATTGTTGCTCCATCGTATATTGAGGGGACTGAGCTTGTCCGGACGGATCCGAATTCGGACAAGGCCCGATGGAAAAATCCGACCCGCAATAAATGCAACGTTTACTTGGCGTAATCAGTTGTGGCATCCAATTAGACTTGGAGTGGAAGGCACAGACGTGACAGTGCTCGCGACGACACGGTCATGTCCCACGGTGCATCTCGAGGGACGCTGGTTCCCCGGGACGGGCAATGGCGAATCCTCGGCATCGAGCCCTGTCTCTTCCTCTGACCGTTCTTCAACCGCGTTCTGCGTGTACTTGCAGGCTTTCTGGAGGGGCTCCTAAGACGACTTTTAAGACGTTTTTTGCCCCGTGAATGTCTACTGGATTGGCCCCGAGAAGGATTGATTGCTTCAGCTACAATCGACTCACGAGTGGACCGTTGCGTACCTCGGGTAGTTGTAACCGGTGTGCTGCCGGAACCGCCGGCTTGGTTACGGGAGTTGCTTGGCAGCACGTATTTAGGTTGACGTTGGCGTGAATCGTTGAATAAAGATGCGTATTCTTTAGGAGTTAGGGGCGAAGCAGATGTGTATATCCTGGAAGGCACTGTCCTTTGTCGTCTACCTGATTCGGTGAGTGTATTGTTCATGCAAGTGTTGCGAAAAACGCTCTGTGAAAGTGTGATGTCAGTGGGACGTCCGTACGACACACACTGTGAACGTGTGTTGTAAGGGGCAATTTTATACAAAACGCTTCGGGCTCGTCCAGGTGTCGGAGCCAGCGAGCGCATGACGTTAGCTATCTTTCTCTCTATGCTCCAAGTGCGGACGTCATTCGCCTGTCTTTTACCCACAGTGTAAGAACTGATCGCAGCCAAGTCGTGCTGCGGGTGAACGGGCATCGACCCGTCCATCGTAGAAGGTGTTTCATAATGCACCACTGGCTGACTGTGATTAAGTTCAGCGATCGCAGTATTGCCCGGCAGGTGTTGGTCAAGTGACCTGTCAACGTCAGCCGTTTCGCTTCTACGGGCACTCTTCCACCGTTCCACGGATTCTTTACCACTGTGGGAATCATTGAAGTCTTTAGGGCGATTATCTCGTTTGTCCGGAACTGCTTCGACGCACGCACGATCAGGTGAAGTGTATGAAGCACCCGACAGCGAGACGTGGCTACATTGGCTGGTCGGCATGGTGTGTGCGTAGTTGCCGTCGCTGGTATTTGACATATGAGCACAAGTGTCGTTTCTACTCGGCTTGGTGTGTAAGTAGTTGCGGTTTTTTAACTTTGGCGAGCTAAGGCACTTCTCATATCTGCTCGACCCGCTGTGGCTGGACTTTGATACTTGAACACATTTGTCGTTTCTACTCGACCTAGTATGTGAACTGATGTTGTCGTCGGAATTTGGTACTTTAACACACTTGTCGCATCTTTCCGACTTAGTATGAGAAGGATTGCTGTCATAAGAGATTGATACTTTAACAACTCTGTCGTTTCTATTCGATCTGGAATGTGAACGGTTTTTGTCGTTGGAAGTTGATACTTGAACACACTTGTCGTATGTATTTGTCCTTGGGTGTGGATGGTTGTTGTCAGTCGAATTTGATACGTTAAAGCACTTGTCGCGTCTACTCGATCTGGAATTTGAACGGTTGTTGATGTTGGAATTTGATACGTTAACGCACTTGTCGTGTCTACTACATCTGGAATGTGAACGGTTGTTGACGTTGGAATTTGATACGTTAACGCACTTGTCGTGTCTACTACATCTGGAATGTGAACGGTTGTTGACGTTGGAATTTGATACGTTAATACACGTTTCGTATATATTCGTTCTGGAGTGTGAACGGATGCTGTCGTAGGAGATCGATCCTTTAACATATTGGTCGTATCTACGCGATCTGGAATGTAAGCAATTGCTCCCACTACGTCGGTTGACGTAAGTGATTTCTGGTAGACAACCACGTAGCTTCTGCCACTGTGACAAGTGTGTGTACATAACAACTTTGGTGACTGCCTGCTTGCAACCCTGCTCGGAGGGACATGGCTCTCGTGAACCGGTCATAGACTCGGGTGAATTTGACCGGAGTGTTCGACTGACGCTTACATACGTATGCCCAGGGCACGATTGTTCACGGTCGTGGTGACGTCTCCGACGTCTGTCACCAGCATGACGACACTCGACGTCGGAGCTGGACAGTGAGCAAGAGTCTGCGCTGCAAGGAGAGCCGTCAACCTCGTCGTCGTCAAGGCGACGTATTACACAATTCTTTAAATATTGACCAGCAGAATTCGAACTCGACCGGTTCCAGAGGTCCACGGTAGCTTTACTAGTGTGTAACTTCACTTTGGAAGAACGTCTCAACATCGATCTGTCATTCTGCAAGTCCAACTGGTCAGTGTCTTCAACATATCTTTGCTGAGATTCGTTATGAATCATAGATGGTGAATGGCGTGAAACCGATCTAAAACGGTTCCGTTGGTCTACGTTCGTATAACTAGTATGTAAATTGATTTTTGAAGGACTTTTGTACATCGTTCTGTCATTGTACGAATGCAACTGGTCAGTTTCTCGAACATTTCTTTGTAGAGGATAACGTGAATTCGTCGAAGAAAGACAACTCTTCTTGCCCGGCGTCGTGTATGCCCGACTGTCCGGAGCGCAACAAAGAGATTCATAATTCTGGATCATACAAGGAATAATTTCCGAGCGATTCAAACACCTTGAGTCCTTAACATTGCGGTATGTTTCTGTATTCGTAGAACCCTTAAAATGTAATCGACTTATGAGTTGTGTCAAGGAATTTTTACGTTGCCTTTTGGGAGAATAGCCGCAATAATAAGAAGGACACTGATTTCCGAGTGTATCCCAGGGCTGAATCGACGGAGCCAAGTCTCGTCGCGTACTGAGCTCTCGTCGTCTGCGCTCACGTCGCGGTCTGCGCTCTTGTGGTTCGTTAAATGTCCGCCTCTTTATTGAATATTTTACACATACTGGTGTGGAATTCGACTGCGAAACATTTATTTCGCTTCCTCTACCCACCACAGATTGCCTGCTGCCATTCATGCCTAGGTAGGTAATGGATTCACACCTCGACACTTTGTCACACAGTCCCACTTCAGTACCCACGTTCGTAACTCGTTTTCTCCGGACACTCCCGTTCGAAACCCGTTCCACTCGCGCAGTGTCCTCGTACTTGCTCCGACGAACTAACGGATGAGAACTGTCGGCCGACTGAGAAGTCGACGCCTTCGAGTGACAGTTCGACATTGAAGTGTTACGCGACTCCACCAAGTGACATTTCGACATCGATGTGTTACGAGACCTACTCGCACCCCGGCGCCTACGTCGACCAATTCGGCTTCTGGCACGGCCGCTGTGTCTACCCCTCCGTCTAGCACTCGGACGCCGCCGGTGATGCGAACTCCTCGACGCGAACCTCTTAAAGCTGCTACTGCGTCTCGTCGTCGACGACCGGCGAGAGTGACAACGTGGACGCCGGCGACGGCAGGAATCACCTGAAGATACCGATGTCGAACTGGACCGGGTCGATGACCTTGAACGGGACGAGGACCTTGAACGGGACGAGGACCTTCGGTGGGACGAGACCCGGCCGCGGGATGAGGCCCGGCAGGGGGTCGAGGACCATGAGAGGGACGAGGTCCGAGACCGGGACGAGGGCCGGGAGCGGGACGAGGGCCTTGAGCGGGACGAGGGCCGGGAGCGGGACGAGGGCCGGGAGCGGGACGAGGGCCGGGATTGGGGAACAGGCGGGGTCCTGGATTGAGATCGGGAACGGGATCTTCGCCGGGACAGGGCCCAAGGCCGGGGGCAAGGCCAGGACCGGGGCCTACCTACAATGAATGAAGCACAAGACCGGCTCGGGTATGTAGACGCTGGAGAGAGTCCTTTCAAATCTGTTTCATTTGATGGAGTCCTCCGCGAACAAAGATAAATGCATCTAGGTTTCGTCATCGCAGAACGCGAAATGGATCTTCGGTTCGTCCGACGTAAAAAATCCAAACTGGGTCTTTTCTCGTTCAGACTCGAAGAACACGATATTGATGAAGGCTTCCTTCGAATACAACTACGTGAAATAGAAGCATGCCTCGTCCGAGACGAAAAGTGCGAATTGGAAGAATTCTTCGATATATTATCTGCCTGTACACTGAATCTATGTGATCTTCGGCGGTGGTCTCCGCTCGTATCCGGTGACGATTCTAGAGCAGAAAGACACGAAGAAGATCTGGCATTCGGTATCTGAGATTGAGGAAATGGCCGGTGGTTGTGATTGGGATAATGTGGTTGATTCGTGGGCCATGCGTGTAGTGCGCACACATACGTGTTTCTCGCTCGATTGTTCGCGTGTTGTGGCTGCTTCGAACAGTAGCTGAAGGGCCTGTATTTCCCGCCACACCGAGCACACGACCGGGGCTTGGCGCAGCCGCCAGGAGGCGTGTCAGGCACAGAGTTGACGCAGTAGTTAACACTCGGTTCTGACACGCTACTGTCGGAGAACCGATCTGACGTGCCCGACATGTTCTGGTTGAATGAAACTGACTGGGCCGCCTCGTTTGTCATGGTTGTCTGTGTAGGGGAATTGCACACGAGTGGCGGATCGGAAGACAATTGCAGACAAGCACTGAGCGCGAATGCTGCAACTGGTTGCAGGGGAACGCATGTCATTGACGTTGACGCTGACGTCTTTCGCGGAGCTGGAGACGTGGCGACTGATAGAGTCGTCGGTGCATGTGACGTCATTCGCGGTGCTGGAGACGTGGCGACTGATAGAGTCGTCGGTGCGTGTGACGTCATTCGCGGTGCTGGAGACGTGGCGACTGATAGAGTCGTCGGTGCGTGTGACGTCATTCGTGGAGCTGGGGACGTGGCGACTGATATAGCCATCGGTGCGTGTGACGTCATTTGCGGTGCTGGAGTCGATGCGACTAATAGTGCCTCCGGTGCGTCCGTCCACTCCGTCATCGTTGTCGTCTCTGCCTTTGCGGGGAGCGGCACACTGTCCGGGTCGACAACACTGGGGTTGGGCGGGGTCGCTGGAGTGGTGAGCGGGTCACACGACGACGGTCTGGGAGATGATGGCACGGAAGCGTCTCGTATATGCACCTGTTTGAGCGGTTTGTGTGTTGGCACGACGTCGGTGAACATCAGTTCGAGCGGTGACACGCGACCTGACAAATGCGTCCTCGAATTTGACACTTCTATTGAGATGTGGCCGGTTACAACGGCGGTGGGAGTTGCGGCCGACGACTCATTCGTGTTTTCAGTGCAAGATTCGCATTCTGACTCGTTGTTGTTGACGGTCCGACGGCGACTTGCACGAGGCGACGGCGTTTGTTGTTGTCGCCGTTGATGTCGTTGCCGCTTGTAAACATCACTGGTGTCGATAATGTCAATGTCAGCATCTCCGCAGTCCCCAGAAACACTATTATTTTCTACTTCGTCGCAATAACTTTGTTCACTGTCGGAGAAGCAAGTGGATCCAGAGGAACTAGCGTCATTTTTACTGTCGCATGCATCGTCCAAGACGGAGTCGCTGTTGGCAGACAACGACGACGATCCCTTGTGAGACGTCGAGATGGCGGGGGACGACTCGTCGTTGCGGGCCCTCACACAGCGACCACCAACTCCCCGGCCTCGTCTCTGTCCACGGCACCCCATTCTCCTGCCGCGGCCCCGAGAGCGGCACACCCGAGCTCCACGACCAACTGCTCCACCACCAATAGCACCGCGACCAACGGCACCGCGACCAGCTGCACCACGACCAGTTGCACCACGACTGTCGGTCAGCGAACGCTCCTTCTTCTTGCTGGCATTCTCTGAAAGCGAGTTACACACGGTTTTTGATATGTAAGTGTTTATTCAAGAACAACGTAATACATGCACAGTATACAATACACAAAGATGCCAAATATACAATTGCAAATCACAGTTTTGAAGTCGAAAAGGGCAAGAAGAAGTGTGTCACTTATAACACTTGCCCAAATTACAATTTATAAAATTACAATCCAAATATATTAGAATAGGCAACATGCGTGATTACAACATACAATTTATATTTGTAAAATAATGAAATATATATCACCAATACCACTTGTGTTAAAAGAATAACAATTTGTGAAGTCCGATATAGACAATACATTTTTAGTAAGTAAGCAAAATATTATCAGTGTATTTTTTAAGCAATGGACGTTTCTAGAACATATTAAAGAATTGTCTAGAGAATTCCATAGTGTTACACCTTTAAACGAAATAAACATTCTCTTTAAATTAGTGTGAGCAAAATGTTGTTTAAAAGTTGGGCTTTGTCTAGTTGCATAGACAGGACTGTATAAAGTAAACAACTTTTGTATGTTCACTGGTAGCAAATTGCTATTTGCCTTGTACATAATAAGTGCAGTTCGTAATTAAACAATATCTGACACTTTCAAGATACGTAATTCAGAGAATAGAGAAGAAGTGTGATCCAACCTCTTAGCTCTACAAATTAAACACACCACTCTCTTTTGTAACAATACTAAACAATTTAAGGTAGTAGCATACGTATTGCCCCATACTTCAATGCAATACGTAATGTATGGAGGAAAAAGGGAATGGTATAAAGTAAGCATTCCACGTTTGTCAATGACAAAGCTGGCTCTATCCATTATGGCACAACTCTGAGAGTTTAGATTTTATTACAGAAATGTGTTTTTTCCATGTTAATTTATTTTTTTATCTGAAAAACTCCTAACAATTTGGTGAATTCAATTTTATTTATTTCTTCCTTACTTATATGTATAGAGACACGTGTCTTTATAATACGATTACCAAATAACATATAATTTGTCTTTGACATATTGAGAGAGAGCCTGTTTACTGCAAACCATACATGTAACGTTTCCAATTCAATATTTTTTAACCTGACAAGTTCACCTATATCACTATTACTGTAGAACATATTGGATTCATCAGCAAATAAGATGAACTTAAAGATGCTTGAAACATTACATATATCGTTTATGTACAAAAAACAAAAATTTTGGACCTAAAACAGATCGTTGTGGACACCATAGGACATTTTAAGTATTTCTGAGTCACAATTATCATAGTGAACAAACTGACTTCTGTTTTTCAAGTAACTCATAATCCATTGATGTGCAACACCACGAATACCATACAAAAAATGTTGCCCAATATATAATGGATAACCGTATCAAATGCTTTCTTAAAAGGTCAACAAATATGCCAATGGCATATTTATTATTATCAAGAGAATTAATAATTTCTTCGCCAATTCTATTAAGGCATGATATGTTGACATGCTTGATCTAAATCCATACTGTCTAGGACTGAGCACATTATACTTATTTACAAAACTATCTAACTGTCACTGTATAATTTCTCCAGTATTTTTGAGAACTGGGGCAAACAAAGAAATAGGTATGTAATTTGTAAATACACCCTTATCACCAGACTTAAATATTGGAATGACTTTAGCTGTTTTCATTTGATTAGGAAATATTCCAGTGATAAAGGAAACATTGCATATGTGCTTCAACGGTTTTATAGTGTGATCAATTATGATCTTAATAATGCTCATGTATGCAGATGTATGCAGTGCAAGTTACGCCAAACAACCCCAACTGACTGGCTGCTCCCGAGACAATCTCAGAAAACACGCGTGACGTTGTGAACAATGGATAGATATCCATGTAACGTCTGGTGCGAAACATAACACCGGTAAAAGCCGTTAGCCAAGGAGGAATTTGGTAAAACGGTAAACGCAGCATTTTCCCACCGATGTGTCGTAGATACAACTCTGACTGAACATTTGGCGCCAGTGATGCTGACCGGCTAGGAGGAAATCGTTAACATACAAGTCCTCCCCACACACTGCACTACTCCACCAGTACTGCACAGTAACAAACCTACAATTTTGGTAAAATCTTGGCAATATTGCTTAAAATTAGCTAATTAATGTTGTGAACATGTCAATGATTGTAAGGTTTTAGGAAATTATTAACTAAAAATAACAATTTAATATTACAAATTTAAATATATGGTCAACGTTTATTTTATTATTGTTGTGAACATGACATAAATTGGTCCATATTCCCTTGAGGCTAGTATGACTTTGAGCAATTGCTGACGAAACATAAGAAATTATTAATTAAAAAGTTAAATTAAATAGAGAATAATTAAAATATTAATATAGTAATGGTAAGTCACCACTGACCATCTTCACACAATACACTGCGGTTGGTATGCAACATTAGATGTATGTTAAGTAAATTTGATGCTGTAAATGTAATGGTATCTACATTATAAGTGTTTACACAGAGGTTTCAAAATCTAAGACAGCGTTACAACGCTGTGGGCCAATGATAACAACAGGACAGATATCTCCCCAGTGTGCAATAGTCACTTCTATTTTACTCAATGTCCTCGCGGAATACAACCATTTCAATATTCAATTTAATAAATTCTTTATTTCCAATTGAGAATACAACATACACCATTTATACATATTACAGTTGACACAGTTCAAAATGGAAAGGGGGAAAGTAGAAGCTCATTTCATATTATGCACTTTCCCCGACAACAATATAATATTATGGTCATAATCTTAAACGCAGTGTTAGTAACAACGAATATGCTATTGCTAAAATGCACTACTACATTCTTGCTTCCAAATACTTTCTGAACCTTAACAATAACCAAAGCATGTCAAAGCTTTGTTACCATCCAAGTTGCAGATGGTTGAACGATTAATAGGAGTTTGTTCACACCATGGCCGAACTTCAGCCGTTTGAACAAACCCAAATTCAGATCCTGTGGTCGTAAGATTTTGAATTTCTGTGGGTATAATTGTGTGCGTAGGAATTCTTCAGAACACTGACACACTTCGGTAGAAGGTTCTTGTCCTACGCCAATGCAATACATCGCAGAGAGTATTGCAGAATTTGAAGGTGGAACGCATAATTCCTTCACCTTTCTATGTATACAACTTGTGTTGTGTCCAATCCAGCATGTGTCAGTAATCAATGCGTTGCGGCTCCTATCCCCGGACCAAGTACCTATGACCTATACTGCATTGCTGCAAGCTGTGACCTCAGCTCACAGCCAAAAGGATAACATGAGTGTATTGTAAGTGTATGCTATTATCGACTCGAGGATCACCGCCAGTAGCATCTATACCGTACGGACTATTGATAGTTCCTGCCATTACGTGTTAGCTTGCGTCTGTAGTCAAGCAGTATTTTTTAGTTTTTCATGATATATTCCCGTGTTGTTGCCGCCATCAAGTTCACGGCATTACTGGACCATGAACTGTTGAGCTAAGTACAAAGTATGTCGATATTTGATGCAAGTTGAATGTTCAACTGTGTAGAATCTGATTCCCGCAAACATGCTTTTGCAACGCTCGATTTCGAGTCCTTACATGGGCGACCGTTTTTGTTTTGGCAAACTGCAAAAAAAGTGTGTCTTCTGATTTTAACACATGCTCTAGACGCCACAAGAATGGCCGTACAACCATTTGTTTAAGTGCTGGTGAAATGCAGTCCAATTACCTGTAAACTACCTGCTCAATCTACTTCAGCGGTCCAATAGTTTTATGGATATAGCTTCTCATAAATGAGGCGTACCCTAAAACAAGTGTCTTTTGCGATTTTCCACTTCTTACATCACTGATTTTAACTATTATTTATGGCAATAGAACCATTCTTTTGCATCTGTGTTTCAGAAAATACATGAAGTTGCGATATGTATACATTCAATGATTTCAATCTATGAAAATGTTGGAAACGTTGTTTTAGAGACCAATTTATTACAATCGTCTGCAGATTTCCTGTTTATTACGACATCCAAGATTAATAACAAGTCAAACACATCAAGAAACATGATATAAGAAGATCTTAGTGTTTATACTGGCGGGTCGCCCCGTAGTAACACACATCAACATAAGGATGGCGTATTAAACATTGTTGTTATTAATGCAAACATGACATGGAAATGCTAAAATATTGGCATTTGATCTCTCTCTCTCTCTCTCTCTCTCTCTCTCTCTCTCTCTCTCTCTCTCTCTCTCTCTCTCACACACACACACACACACACACACACACACACACACACACACACACACACACACACACACACACACACACACACACACACACACACACACACACACACACACACACACAGAGAGAGAGAGAGAGAGAGAGAGAGAGAGACACACACACACACACACACACACACACACACACACACACACACACACACACACACACACACACACACACACTCGTATGTATGCAGCGAGTTTCAGTGCTGCATGGCGTTCTGTCTTTGGGCCGAAATAGTCCAGGCAGTTGTTTGAAGCAGGACTTTCGAAGGACCACTACCATGTTGTCTCAGCTGCAGTGAAAGGCAATATGATTATAGCCACCAAGAGATATACACATATTTCCATTCAAAGTGTCGAAACTTTTTTCTTGAACATTTTAAGGTATTTAGTGGCCTGCATATGGCGAATTCTCAGAAGTCGTGAAGAAGTTGGTGTTGTCTCCAACATGCTTCAAGATGCAGTACTGGTAATAAGCAAACCCAACTGACCAACAGAAAATAGCCAGTGCACATGTTTGAAGATAGTTTGATGATATAGTGCCAAATGGAAGGCAAAAAAAACATTATATAATATATTGTTGATACTGTTGAAACAATGAGATATCCATGTTTATTACGACATCCAAATAGTACACTTACATCATTTTCCTTTGTTTTCACAATTATTCACCAATTAAATTAACATTGTAAGGCTGTCTTGTGTATACATCAGGCAATATGTTTTGTAAGCAATACGTATTGACATGGGTTTTACTCCTGGATAGCATGGAATGCTACGATAATACAGATCCGAACCCAACAATCCCATGTACAACGAGATATACATTAGAAGGCATTGACCAGTCATTTCTCGGTGACGACACAACACAAGAACATTGTGCAACTCTCATGCAGTTCATTCAAAGATATAATTTAACACAACAAAATCTGAACAATGTATATGATAGTTTCTGCGAACA
The DNA here is from genome assembly GCA_020002185.1 of Paraescarpia echinospica. Lineage (NCBI taxonomy): Eukaryota > Metazoa > Annelida > Polychaeta > Sabellida > Siboglinidae > Paraescarpia > Paraescarpia echinospica. Next base: position 47,936,425 of record CM034533.1, on the reverse strand, counting down.
TGTTAAAACGGTGATTGAAAATAAACTTCACAAAGTGGTCCATGTAAACCACCCTCAGTGCTCTGTAATAAGCGCAGACGGATCAAGAAACAATGGTGGACAAATGAACTTACTCAACTATGGAATAACCTCACAACATGTGAACAATTGTGGATTAAGGGCGACGAACAAAATAAACCGCACCTGAAATTAAGGTAGCCCAGAAACTGTTTGATAGGCACGTGCAAGCTGCCAAACGCAAATTCTGGCGTCAACAACAAGAACAACTACTTGATCTGCCGTCATATGATCCAAATGCCTTCTGGAAGCATATTGGAAAATTAAGGATAAAACAAGAACGCATCCATGATATACCAATGGAAGTGATGCTAGAGGACGGCTCCATATCCACCGATCAAGGCGTGATATTACATAAATGGAGAACTGACTTTCACACTTTGCTGAACCCGGTCAATTACGAACAAACAATTGACTAATCAACCGCCGGTAGAGACTCACTCACTGAGTCACAATGAACGCCTTGATGGGCCTATCTCTAAGGAGGACATTCGCCTGGCCTTAAACAAGGTCAAGAAACACAAAGCGTTGGGTGATAATAACATCCCAATCGAAACGCTGGTCAATGAAAATGCCTTAGACTTCCTTTACGAACTATTTAATCAATGTTTTAACGACAGCATGGTTCCTGAAGCATGGCGTCGGCGCATTGTAACCCCGATACCCAAGTGTCGTACGTCTGATTCACGACTGCCATTGTACTATAGGGAAATTATGCTTAGTTCCCATGTGTATAAAATATACTGCTGTATTTTAAATGAATGTCTTATATCGTGGGTAAAGGGCAAACACCTTTTGTGTGATGAGCAAAATGGGTTTAGACCAGGTCGCAGTTGTCTCGACCACTTATCTACCATTACAAACATAATCAATACTAGAAAGAAATGCCGACAGCAAACGTTTGCATGTTTCGTAGATTTTAATAAAGCTTATGACCATATCAATAGAAATTTCCTCTGGAACAAAATTAGGAGCTTTAACATACAAGGGAAAATACTTGAGGCTTTTAAATCGTTATATGTTGATTACAAATGTTGTGTTAGGGTCAACAACTTAAAGGTCTGACTGGTTCAATGTTGAATGCGGGCTTAAGCAGGGATGTGTTCTATCCCCTATCATGTTCAATATGTTTATAAACGATTTATTAGCTGAATTGAAAGGCACGGGTAAAGGTGTTAAGATCGGAGACGAAATTGTTACAATGTTAGCATACGCAGATGACATTGTGTTGCTGGCCGAATCAGCAGAAGAACTGCAGACATTGCTAAATGTTATCTGGGCATGTCCATTAACAAAGACAAAACTCAAATTGTACATTTTCGTAATCCATCGATATCTGAGACTACTTACGATTTTCTACTAGGTGATCAAGATCAAAGCATATGCATCGTAAATAAGTATAAATATTTAGGTTTGATTTTAACTTAATACCTTGATTATAAGGTGATGGTAAAACAGTAGCTACTACGGCGAGCAGAGCTCTGGGTTTGTTAATTGCTAAGACAAAGTGTAATGGAGGAATGCCTTTTAACTGTTTTACAAAACTATACGATGGTATGGTGCTCTCCATTATTAACTATGGTTCTGCTGTGTGGGGTATAAAGGAATATTCGGTCATAAATAACATACATAATAGGGCCTGTCGATTGTTCCTAGCTGTGGGTAAATATACCCCATCAGCAGCAGTACAGGGTGAAATGGGGTGGAATACCCCGACTCACCAACAATGGCTATATGTTACTAGGCTCTGGTGTCGTTTGATCAATATGGATGTATCTAGAGTGACAAAACGTGTGTTTCTATGGATGATGGAAATGGCCGTAAGTGGGAAACGAAATTAGGGCTATGAAGTATACCATCGTTATAATGACTTAAATATGCATAATCTTACTAATATAAGAAACCATGTTAATGTAAAGGCTATAATAGAACACACAGATGTTTGCCTGTCTCTATTACAGGAACAGCAATGGCTTCATATCATAAATAGAGAAAAGGGCAGAAATAGTAGTAGAAATAAACTAAGAACTTATAAACAGTTCAAAATAAAATGTTTAACTGAGCATTATGTTAAGAAAATTATGACTAGAAGTAATCGATCAGCACTTGCAAAATTTCGATGTGGCGTGGCACCAATCAGAATTGAAACTGGACGTTTTGAATGAAATTACCCCCCACCTGAAGCTAGGACGTGTTATAATTGCAATACTGCCCTTTCTATTTTAACGAACGACAAGAACTAATAGGCTATGCAACAATTAATGATCCAGCTTTTTCCAGTATGAATGATCAAGATAAATTTGTATATTTATTGAGTAATGACAATATAATAAGTAAAACTGCCAGCATCCTCCCATCCACCCACAGGCGTTTACAGAAATTATATTTTTCGGCGCACTCCACAAAAAAGGCAATCCCAGTCTACCCATCAAGAAAGACATGCAATTCAGAATGTCAAAGACTATTTTCTCCAATATTTCACGCTATCACGTGACCTGTAAAATGGAGACTATGGAGAAATAGTAAAGCATTACTTGCTAACTTCCACACCCTTTGAAACCCAGGGCTGATGTTAAATAAACCTACAAGAAAATTCTGCTAAATCACACGGTTGATGATATTTTGGTGATTTAATTTTCACAACAAAACTGTACTTTGTTGCCAAAGATGGACGCTGTCGTAATAAACATCATCAAAAAGTGTCATGACAAGTATGATTTTCCGGTGGACGCCACACAAAAGTGGTTGAAATGGTATTCACAATAGTTTAGACATTAACTACACCATGTTAGCTGTCTGAAAACAAAGGAAATGTTAGAGTTAGACAACATTTTCATTTTTCGGTTTGATCTGTCCTGTTTGCCCAAAACAAAATGTGTCCATATATATAAATATATATATACAATCAGGGGTGACTGAAGTACTTTAATTTTATACTTGAGAAGTAAAAATAATTCAGCTCAGAACTACTTGAGTAGAAGTAAAAGTAGCGTCTAAAAATCCTACTTGAGTAAAAAGTAAAACTACTTTCCAAAAGTACTTGAAGTAAAAGTAGAATTAAAAGTAGAACGGTAAGATGTTTTGTCAGGCAAGTAACCAACAATAATTACTGCATCGGCGAACAAAAAAATTAAGACAGATTGAAAATAATGACTGTTTAACTCCAACATATATTAATTATGTATATGAATAATGTTCTATAGAAAACTATATTTTGTTTTCGTAAATTCGACAGCGGGGCACGGAAATGGTATCTGCCACCATGGGCGCTAGCTACGACGACGGCCACGGTCGCTGCACGAACTGACCAAGAGCGCCGTTGAAGTTCAGGTAGAAGCCAGTCATTGTGCAGGCTGCGCTATCTATAATTACGCGGTTCATGAAGCTTATTAAGATGCCAGCCAACGTCAATGTGTATTATGTTTAAATGCCATACGTACACTGTTGAATGTTGAACTGAATTAAATTCATATATGTTGTAGAGTTTTAAAATATATTACCGATTAACACCCCACGGTGAACTGAACGATAATATGGTACCGATGACGTAATGAAACCTCAGCACCTGAACACGCAAATGAGTTTACAAATGCAATGCTAAGGTTGACTAAAGATTGAAAAAACTATAATAAATACGCTCATAGCTGGCTTAACTTCGTCTTTCAATCAATACCAAAACACCAATTTAGAACGCACATTTACCGTGCCGAATAATACTGCGATCGATTCGCCGTTTCGTATGCGGTTGACGAATTCATATTTTGGCGCACCAAGCAAATTTGCGTTTATTGCAGCAAAAAGATAATATGTGTGCAATGTCAGCATACTGATCTTCCCTACTGCGCTGCATTAAACATATCAATCCCATTATTATGCAAGGCGTAGCCTATGTGTGAATTTCAATTGCGCATTGCAAGTCGCCGAAGCCAGGAGAACCCGCCGAAGGCGCCTATTCGCGGAAGCCACGACTGGCAGAAAGGAAACGATGATGTCGGAGCAAAACAAACAATTCCTCACACCACATTTACTGTAGTGATTCTGACATATAAAGACGACAAGACAACTTAGTAGAACCACAAAATTATGTATTAAATTCGAGCCCATCTGACAGACAAGATGGAGTCATTCACATGTCATGTTTTTCAGTTACTCGCTAGATGGCGTACTGTCTTAGGTAGCGCTCATTACATTTACTGTGCCTAATGACTTGACCATAGTAACACAAGTCAAATGACAGTTATTACCGCGTTAATATAGTTTACCAACGCTCTAATTTCTTGTAATTAAATACGTTTAATGAAATGTTGTTGACGGGCGGAATGCCAACAGGTCAACGTAGTTTTAAAAAAAATTTACGAAAATATATCGCGAAGTAAATGAAAGTAACGAAGTAAAAAGTAGCGTTACCTTAGATAAAACTACTTCGTTACAAGTAGAAGTAGTTAATATAAATAGTACTTCGTTACTCTCCGTTACTTGAAAAAACTACTCAAGTAGAGTAACGAAGTAATTTTACTTCGTTACATGACAACCCTGTATACAATATATGTATGTGTGTATATATATATATATATAGAGAGAGAAAGAGAGAGAAAGAGAGAGAGAGAGAGAGAGAGAGAGAGAGAGAGAGAGAGAGAGAGAGAGAGAGAGAGAGAGAGAGAGAGAGAGAGAGAGAGAACACATGGGTCTTGTATATATATATATATATATATATATATAGGGAAACCCACCAGAAAGTACACAATGTACATGTTTGTAGATATTTTGGTGATATATCGCCAAAAGGAAGCCAAAATAACTATTCATCAAAGAAATTGGCACTGTATATCTGTCTATTTGTGCATATATATCAAGTCATATATCTGATAAACAATGGTATTTTCCTTTACCCATTAAACATGTATAGCGGATGATGTTTGGTCTAGTTTGTGTCAAATGTACAGTGCGAAACATCATTATGAGTATTCATTGTAAAAGTGAGAATAACCACTTTCCTATGTACTGTTTTTACCAAAGGTAATAGTACTGGAGTATTGGAAGCATTCATACGTATTCCAAACATTCTTTTTATGTATTACCGTACTCGGAAGAAGAAAATCAAGGTAATTTGTTACCAAGTGTGGCGGATGTCGTAATAAACATCATCCACATATGTTGAAACAAATAAGATTATTTTTCGGCCCACGCCACAGAAACTGGCAATCCAAGTCTACCCAATAAGAATAACACGGATATTTCGCCATTCAGAGTGCCGAAGACTTCTTTTTCCAACATTTCACGCTACCGGGTAACCTTGGAGTTACGTATTAGTCATAATAACTCTCACATAAAATGGCAACAATCGCTTTTCTGTTCAAAAACATTACAAAACGTGAGTTTTGATAGTTAAGCCTGTGGACTACACACACGCACGCGCGCCGCACGCACACGCAAACAGAAGAGCAAGTTACCGACCTGAGGCAGTGACAAAGGACGACTTATCCCCCCGTCCAGTCCAACGTTGCCGGCCTTTCTCCTTCTCGTCCAAACGTTGCCGGCCTTTCTCCTTCTCGTCCATACGTTTCCAACAGTTCTCCTTCTCATCCAGAAATCGCCAGCTTTTGTCCGTCCCGTCCCAACATTTCAAGCACTTCTCCTTCTCGTCCCAATGTTGCCAGTGGTACTTCTTGTCGTCGCAACGTTTGGAACACTTCTCCTTCTCGTCGCAACGTTTGAAGCACTTCTTCTTTTTGTCCCAACGTTTGTAGCACTTCTCCTTCTCGACACAACGTTTCCAGCATTTCTCCTTCTCGCCCCGACGTTTCCCGTGCTTCTCTTTCTCGTCCCAACGTTTCCAGCAGTTCGCCTTCTCTTCCCAACTTTGCCAGCACTTCTCCTTCTCGTCCCAACGTTTCGAACACTTCTCCTTCTCGTCACAACGTTTCCCGCACTTCTCTTTCTCGTCATAATTTTTCCAGCATTTCGTCTTCTCTTCCCAACGTTGCCAGCAGTTCTCTTTCTCGTCCCAACGTTTCCAGCAGTTCTCTTTCTCGTCCCAACGTTTCCAGCATTTCTCCTTCTCGTCCCAACGTGTCCAGTAGTTCTCGTTCTCGTCCCAACGTTTCCAGCATTTCTCCTTCTCGTCCCAACGTTGCCAGCAGTTCTTGTTTTCATTCCAAATTTTCCGGCAGTTCTCCTTCTCGTCCCAACGTTTCCAGCAGTTCTCCTTCTCGTTCCAAAGTTTCCAACAGTTCTCCTTTGCCTCCCAACATTGCCAAATGTTGTCCTTCTCGTCACAACCCTTCCAGCACTTCTCCTTCTCGTCCCAGCGTCGCCAGAAGGTGTTGTAGCTCCGCCACTGATGTGGACATGTGTTCATGGCGAGAAACCACCGCAGTCGGTGTACCACAACAACCTCCAGTCAGCAATGAACCTGCGAGTAATAAAAAAAAAAATCACATCAAACGCTTGTTGGTTAAATGACAACTGCGTTGCACACTGTGATACTCAGTTCGGAATTCACAGAACTGTTTCTATTGAAGTATTAGAGGCATTTTGGGGAAATGAAAAAAACATTTGTTTAACGTTATGTTAGAGTGCTTAATTTGATTTTGCGGTCTCTCCTGCGTTCCCCTTACTCTGTTCCCATCAAATGGCAGGTACACAATAGCAGCCACTGGAAGTTAATTTCTGCACACAGGTTGCATACCTTTTGCGGAACATGAAAGTGTCTTATGTGAACTGCACTGCTGCAGCGTAAGGGCATTTCACATTCCGGTTTGGTGTCACCAAAATGTAGAACATAGAACATTGAAATTAGAAAACATTGTTGCATTGAGTGCAAGTGATAAAGATAAGTCATTCACTATGTTCTCTTCGTCCCATCGATGCGGGAGAGTCGGTGTGCGGTGGAAGGTGCAAGCAATTCCCACAATGACAAAGCCTATCACAATAATAGTAATCTCAGCCGCAATCATTAACCACTTTACCCTAAAGAATAGCCCTAAAACTACTTATATTGCCAGATCAATTATGACTGACATTTCAGATCATTACCCTAACTTCTTGTTCCCTTATGAAACCTCAAATAAACGTAGACACATGTGTACACTGATCAAACAAAAACATTTTAGCAAATCCAATATAGACAATAAGAAATGACCCGACAGTAAAAGGTCAACGCATTTAACAAACACTTTTCAAATATTGGCCCAAAGTTAACAAATAAAATAATATCTACATTGTGTCATCAATTGAGTTGATATGTTATAATATCCAGTACTTGGTTTTGACTACATACTTTGAATAACATTAATTATTTCTGCACACGTAGTTTCTTCCATAACAACATTATATGACCGGAGGGCATAAGAATAGTGGGTGACCTGAGGGTATAAGGAGAGTGGGTGACCCGAGGGTATAAGGAGAGTGGGTGACCTGAGGGTATAAGGAGAGTGGGTGACCTGAGGGTATAAGGAGAGTGGATGACACGAGGATATAAGGAGAGTGTATGACACGAGGGTATAAGGAGAGTGGATGACCCGAGAGTATAAGAGGAGAAGATGACCCGATGATATAAGGAGAGTGTATGACATGAGGATATAAGGAGAGTGTATGACACGAGGGTATAAGGAGAGTGGATGACGCGAGGGTATAAGGAGAGTGGATGACGCGAGGGTATAAGGAGTGGATGACGCGAGTGTATAAGGAGAGTGTATGACACGAGGATATAAGGAGAGTGTATGACACGAGGGTATAAGGAGAGTGTATGACACGAGAATATAAGGAAAGTGGATGACGCGAGGGTATAAGGAGAGTGGATGACGCGAGGGTATAAGGAGAGTGGATGACGCGTGTATAAGGAGAATGGATGACGCGAGTGTATAAGGAGAGTGGATGACGAGAGTGTATAAGGAGAGTGGATGACACGAAGGTATAAGGAGATTGGATGACACGAATGTATAAGTAGAGTGGATGACACGAATGTGTAAGGAGAGTGGATGAAACGAGTGTATAAGGAGAGTGGATGACACGAGTGTATAAGGAGAGTGGATGACGCGAGTGCATAAAGAGAGTGGATGACGCGAATGTATAAGGAGAGTGGATGAAACTAAGGTATAAGGAGAGTGGATGACACGAATTTGTAAGGAGAGTGGATTTCATGAGAGTATAAGGAGAGTGGATGACACGAATGTGTAAGGAGAGTGGATGACGCGAGAGTATAAGGAGATTGGATGACATGAAGGTATAAGGAAAGTGGATGACACGAAGGTATAAGGAGAGTGGATGACGCGAGTGTATAAGGAGAGTGGATGACGTGAGTGTATAAGGAGAGTGGATGACACGAGGGTATAAGGAGAGTAGATGACGCGAGTGTATAAGGAGAGTGGATGACACGAAGGTATAAGGAGAGTGGATGAGACGAATGTGTAAGGAGAGTGGATGTCATGAGTGTATAAGGAGAGTGGATGACACGAATGCGTAAGGAGAGTGGATGACGCAAGTGTATAAGGAGAGTGGATGACATTAAGGTATAAGGAGAGTGGATGACACGAATATGTAAAGAGAGTGGATGATGTGAATGTATAAGGAGAGTGAATGACACGAAGGTATAAGGAGCGTGGATGACGCGAGTGCATAAGGAGAGTGGATGACGCGAGTGTATAAGGAGAGTGGATGACGTGAGTGTATAAGGAGAGTGGATGACACGAGGGTATAAAGAGAGTAGATGACGCGAGTTTATAAGGAGAGTGGATGACACGAAGGTATAAGGAGAGTGGATGAGACGAATGTGTAAGGAGAGTGGATGTCATGAGTGTATAAGGAGAGCGGATGAGACGAATGTGTAAGGAGAGTGGATGTCGCAAGTGTATAAGGAAAGTGGATGACATAAAGGTATAAGGAGAGTGGATGACACGAAGGTATAAGGAGAGTGGATGACGTGAGTGTATAAGGAGAGTGGATGAGGCGAGTGTATAAGGAGAGTGGATGACACAAAGGTATAAGGAGAGAGGATGACACGAAGGTATAAGGAGAGTGGATGACGCGAGTGTATAAGGAGAGTGGATGACACGAATATGTAAAGAGAGTGGATGATGCGAATGTATAAAGAGAATGGATGACACGAAGGTATAAGGAGCGTGGATGACACGAAGGTATAAGGAGAGTGGATGACGCGAAGGTATAAGGAGCGTGGATGACACGAAGGTATAAGGAGAGTGGATGACGCGAGTGTATAAGGATAATGGATGACACGAGGGTATAAGGAGAGTGGATGACACGAGTGTATAAGGAGAGTGGATGATGCGAGTATATAAGGAGAGTGGATGATGCGAGTGTATAAGGAGAGTGGATGACACAAAGGTATAAGGAGAGAGGATGACACGAAGGTATAAGGAGAGTGGATGACGTGAGTGTATAAGGAGAGTGGATGACACGAATGTGTAAGGAGAATGGATGACACGAGTGTATAAGGAGAGTGGATGACACGAATGTGTAAGGAGTGGATGACGCGAGTGTATAAGGAGAGTGGATGACACGAAGGTATAAAGAGAGTGGATGACACGAATGAGTAAGGAGAGTGGATGACATCAGTGTATAAGGAGAGTGGATGACACGAATGTGTAGGGAGAGTGGATAACGCGAGTGTATAAGGAGAGTGGATGACACGAAGGTATAAGGAGAGTGGATGACACGAATGTGTAAAGAGAGTGGATGACACGAGTGTATAAGGAGAGTGGATGACACGAAGGTATAAGGAGAGTGGATGACACGAAGGTATAAGTAAAGTGGATGACGCGAGTGTATAAGGAGAGTGGATGACACGAGGGAATTAGGAGAGTGGATGACGCGAGTGTATAAGGAGTGGATGACATGAATGTTTAAGGAGATTGGATGACGCAATTGTATAAGGAGAGTGGATGACACGAAGGTATAAGGAGAGTGGATGACACGAAGGTATAAGTAAAGTGGATGACCCGAGTGTATAAGGAGAGTGGATGACACGAGGGTATAAGGAGAGTGGATGACGCGAGTGTATAAGGAGAGTGGATGACACGAATGTTTAAGGAGAGTGGATGACATGAGTGTATAAGGAGAGTGGATGACACGAATGTGTAAGGAGAGTGGATGACGCGAGTGTATCAGGAGAATGGATGACACGAAGGTATAAGGAGAGTGGATGACAAGAAGGTATAAGGAGAGAGGATGACGCGAGTGTATAAGGAGAGTGGATGATGCGAGTGTATCAGGAGAGTGGATGACGCGAGTGTATAAGGAGAGTGGATGACACGACTGTATAAGAAGAGTGGATGACACGACTGTATCAGGAGAATGGATGACGCGAGTTTATAAGGAGAGTGGATGACGCGAGTGTATAAGGAGAGTGGATGACACGAAGGTATAAAAAGAGTGGATGACACGAATGTGTAAGGAGAGTGGATGATGCGAGTGTATAAGGAGAGTGGATGACACGAAGGTATAAGGAGAGTGGATGACACGAAGGTATAAGGAAAGTTGATGACGCGAGTGTATAAGGAGAGTGGATGACACGAGGGTATAAGGAGAGTGGATGATGCGAGTGTATAAGGAGAGTGGATGACGCGAAAGTATAAGGAGAGTGGATGACACGAAGGTATAAGGAGAGTGGATGACACGAAGGTATAAGGAGAGTGGATGACGTGAGTGTATAAGGAGAGTGGATGAGGCGAGTGTATAAGGAGAGTGGATGACGCGAGTGTATAACGAGAGTGGATGACACGAGGGTATAAGGAGAGTAGATGACGCGAGTGTATAAGGAGAGTGGATGACGCGAGTGTATAAGGAGAGTGGATGACGCGAGTGTATAAGTAGAGTGGATGACACGAAGGTATAAGGAGAGTGAATAACACGAATATGTAAAGAGAGTGGATGATGCGAATGTATAAGGAGAATGGATGACACGAAGGTATAAGGAGCGTGGATGACACGAGGGTATAAGGAGAGTGGATGACACGAGTGTATAAGGAGAGTGGATGATGCGAGTATATAAGGAGAGTGGATGATGCGAGTGTATAAGGAGAGTGGATGACAGAAAGGTATAAGGAGAGAGGATGACACGAAGGTATAAGGAGAGTGGATGACGCGAGTGTATAAGGAGAGTGGATGACAAGAACGTATAAGGAGAGTGGATGACACGAATGTGTAAGAAGAGTGGATGACACGAGGGTATAAGGAGAATGGATGACACGAGTGTATAAGGAGAGTGGATGACGCGAGAGTATAAGGAGAGTGGATGACACGAAGGTATAAGGAGAGTGGATGACACGAATGTGTAAGGAGAGTGGATGACACGAGTGTATAAGGAGAGTGGATGACACGAATGTGTAAGGAGTGGATGACGCGAGTGTATAAGGAGAGTGGATGACACGAAGGTATAAAGAGAGTGGATGACACGAATGAGTAAGGAGAGTGGATGACATCAGTGTATAAGGAGAGTGGATGACACGAATGTGTAAGGAGAGTGGATAACGCGAGTGTATAAGGAGAGTGGATGACACGAAGGTATAAGGAGAGTGGATGACACGAATGTGTAAAGAGAGTGGATGACACGAGTGTATAAGGAGAGTGGATGACACGAAGGTATAAGGAGAGTGGATGACACGAAGGTATAAGTAAAGTGGATGACGCGAGTGTATAAGGAGAGTGGATGACACGAGGGAATTAGGAGAGTGGATGACGCGAGTGTATAAGGAGAGTGGATGACATGAATGTTTAAGGAGATTGGATGACGCAATTGTATAAGGAGAGTGGATGACACGAAGGTATAAGGAGAGTGGATGACACGAAGGTATAAGTAAAGTGGATGACCCGAGTGTATAAGGAGAGTGGATGACACGAGGGTATAAGGAGAGTGGATGACGCGAGTGTATAAGGAGAGTGGATGACACGAATGTTTAAGGAGAGTGGATGACATGAGTGTATAAGGAGAGTGGATGACACGAATGTGTAAGGAGAGTGGATGACGCGAGTGTATAAGGAGAATGGATGACACGAAGGTATAAGGAGAGTGGATGACAAGAAGGTATAAGGAGAGAGGATGACGCGAGTGTATAAGGAGAGTGGATGATGCGAGTGTATCAGGAGAGTGGATGACGCGAGTGTATAAGGAGAGTGGATGACACGACTGTATAAGAAGAGTGGATGACACGACTGTATCAGGAGAGTGGATGACGCGAGTTTATAAGGAGAGTGGATGACGCGAGTGTATAAGGAGAGTGGATGACACGAAGGTATAAAAAGAGTGGATGACACGAATGTGTAAGGAGAGTGGATGATGCGAGTGTAGAAGGAGAGTGGATGACACGAAGGTATAAGGAGAGTGGATGACACGAAGGTATAAGGAAAGTTGATGACGCGAGTGTATAAGGAGAGTGGATGACACGAGGGTATAAGGAGAGTGGATGGTGCGAGTGTATAAGGAGAGTGGATGACGCGAAAGTATAAGGAGAGTGGATGACACGAAGGTATAAGGAGAGTGGATGACACGAAGGTATAAGGAGAGTGGATGACGTGAGTGTATAAGGAGAGTGGATGAGGCGAGTGTATAAGGAGAGTGGATGACGCGAGTGTATAAGGAGAGTGGATGACACGAGGGTATAAGGAGAGTAGATGACGCGAGTGTATAAGGAGGGTGGATGACGCGAGTGTATAAGGAGAGTGGATGACGCGAGTGTATAAGTAGAGTGGATGACACGAATATGTAAAGAGAGTGGATGATGCGAATGTATAAGGAGAATGGATGACACGAAGGTATAAGGAGCGTGGATGACACAAAGGTATAAGGAGAGTGGATGACGCGTGTGTATAAGGAGAATGGATGACACGAGGGTATAAGGAGAGTGGATGACACGAGTGTATAAGGAGAGTGGATGATGCGAGTATATAAGGAGAGTGGATGATGCGAGTGTATAAGGAGAGTGGATGACAGAAAGGTATAAGGAGAGAGAATGACACGAAGGTATAAGGAGAGTGGATGACGCGAGTGTATAAGGAGAATGGATGACATGAACGTATAAGGAGAGTGGATGACACGAATGTGTAAGAAGAGTGGATGACACGAGGGTATAAGGAGAATGGATGACACGAGTGTATAAGGAGAGTGGATGACGCGAATGTATAAGGAGAGTGGATGACGCGAGAGTATAAGGAGAGTGGATGACACGAAGGTATAAGGAGAGTGGATGACACGAGTGTATAAGGAGAGTGGATGACACGAATGTGTAAGGAGTGGATGACGCGAGTGTATAAGGAGAGTGGATGACACGAAGGTATAAAGAGAGTGGATGACACGAATGAGTAAGGAGAGTGTATGACATCAGTGTATAAGGAGAGTGGATGACACGAATGTGTAAGGAGAGTGCATAACGCGAGTTTATAAGGAGAGTGGATGACACGAAGGTATAAGTAGAGTGGATGACACGAATGTGTAAAGAGAGTGGATGACACGAGTGTATAAGGAGAGTGGATGACACGAAGGTATAAGGAGAGTGGATGACACGAAGGTATAAGTAAAGTGGATGACACGAGTGTATAAGGAGAGTGGATGACACGAGGGAATTAGGAGAGTGGATGACGCGAGTGTATAAGGAGAGTGGATGACATGAATGTTTAAGGAGATTGGATGACGCAAGTGTATAAGGAGAGTGGATGACACGAAGGTATAAGGAGAGTGGATGACACGAAGGTATAAGTAAAGTGGATGACCCGAGTGTATAAGGAGAGTGGATGACTCGAGGGTATAAGGAGAGTGGATGACGCGAGTGTATAAGTAGAGTGGATGACACGAATGTTTAAAGAGAGTGGATGACATGAGTGTATAAGGAGAGTGGATGACACGAATGTGTAAGGAGAGTGGATGACGCGAGTGTATAAGGAGAATGGATGACACGAAGGTATAAGGAGAGTGGATGACAAGAAGGTATAAGGAGAGAGGATGACGCGAGTGTATAAGGAGAGTGGATGATGCGAGTGTATCAGGAGAGTGGATGACACGAAGGTATAAGGAGAGTGGATGACACGAAGGTATAAGTAAAGTGGATGACGCGAGTGTATAAGGAGAGTGGATGACACGAGGGAATTAGGAGAGTGGATGACGCGAGTGTATAAGGAGAGTGGATGACATGAATGTTTAAGGAGATTGGATGACGCAAGTGTATAAGGAGAGTGGATGACACGAAGGTATAAGGAGAGTGGATGACACGAAGGTATAAGTAAAGTGGATGACCCGAGTGTATAAGGAGAGTGGATGACACGAGGGTATGAGGAGAGTGGATGACGCGAGTGTATAAGGAGAGTGGATGACACGAATGTTTAAGGAGAGTGGATGACATGAGTGTATAAGGAGAGTGGATGACACGAATGTGTAAGGAGAGTGGATGACGCGAGTGTATCAGGAGAATGGATGACACGAAGGTATAAGGAGAGTGGATGACAAGAAGGTATAAGGAGAGAGGATGACGCGAGTGTATAAGGAGAGTGGATGATGCGAGTGTATCAGGAGAGTGGATGACGCGAGTGTATAAGGAGAGTGGATGACACGACTGTATAAGAAGAGTGGATGACACGACTGTATCAGGAGAGTGGATGACGCGAGTTTATAAGGAGAGTGGATGACGCGAGTGTATAAGGAGAGTGGATGACACGAAGGTATAAAAAGAGTGGATGACACGAATGTGTAAGGAGAGTGGATGATGCGAGTGTAGAAGGAGAGTGGATGACACGAAGGTATAAGGAGAGTGGATGACACGAAGGTATAAGGAAAGTTGATGACGCGATAAGTGTATAAGGAGAGTGGATGACACGAGGGTATAAGAGTGTATAAGGAGAGTGGATGACACGAGGGTGCGCGAGTGTATAAGGAGAGTGGATGACACGAATGTTTAAGGAGAGTGGATGACATGAGTGTATAAGGAGAGTGGATGACACGAATGTGTAAGGAGAGTGGATGACGCGAGTGTATCAGGAGAATGGATGACACGAAGGTATAAGGAGAGTGGATGACAAGAAGGTATAAGGAGAGAGGATGACGCGAGTGTATAAGGAGAGTGGATGATGCGAGTGTATCAGGAGAGTGGATGACGCGAGTGTATAAGGAGAGTGGATGACACGACTGTATAAGAAGAGTGGATGACACGACTGTATCAGGAGAATGGATGACGCGAGTTTATAAGGAGAGTGGATGACGCGAGTGTATAAGGAGAGTGGATGACACGAAGGTATAAAAAGAGTGGATGACACGAATGTGTAAGGAGAGTGGATGATGCGAGTGTAGAAGGAGAGTGGATGACACGAAGGTATAAGGAGAGTGGATGACACGAAGGTATAAGGAAAGTTGATGACGCGAGTGTATAAGGAGAGTGGATGACACGAGGGTATAAGGAGAGTGGATGGTGCGAGTGTATAAGGAGAGTGGATGACGCGAAAGTATAAGGAGAGTGGATGACACGAAGGTATAAGGAGAGTGGATGACACGAAGGTATAAGGAGAGTGGATGACGTGAGTGTATAAGGAGAGTGGATGAGGCGAGTGTATAAGGAGAGTGGATGACGCGAGTGTATAAGGAGAGTGGATGACACGAGGGTATAAGGAGAGTGATGACAGTGTATAAGGAGGGTGGATGACGCGAGTGTATAAGGAGAGTGGATACGCGAGTGTATAAGTAGAGTGGATGACACGAATGTAAAGAGAGTGGATGATGCGAATGTATAAGGAGAATGGATGACACGAAGGTATAAGGAGCGTGGATGACACGAAGGTATAAGGAGAGTGGATGACGCGTGTGTATAAGGAGAATGGATGACACGAGGGTATAAGGAGAGTGGATGACACGAGTGTATAAGGAGAGTGGATGATGCGAGTATATAAGGAGAGTGGATGATGCGAGTGTATAAGGAGAGTGGATGACAGAAAGGTATAAGGAGAGAGAATGACACGAAGGTATAAGGAGAGTGGATGACGCGAGTGTATAAGGAGAATGGATGACATGAACGTATAAGGAGAGTGGATGACACGAATGTGTAAGAAGAGTGGATGACACGAGGGTATAAGGAGAATGGATGACACGAGTGTATAAGGAGAGTGGATGACGCGAATGTATAAGGAGAGTGGATGACGCGAGAGTATAAGGAGAGTGGATGACACGAAGGTATAAGGAGAGTGGATGACACGAATGTGTAAGGAGAGTGGATGACACGAGTGTATAAGGAGAGTGGATGACACGAATGTGTAAGGAGTGGATGACGCGAGTGTATAAGGAGAGTGGATGACACGAAGGTATAAAGAGAGTGGATGACACGAATGAGTAAGGAGAGTGTATGACATCAGTGTATAAGGAGAGTGGATGACACGAATGTGTAAGGAGAGTGCATAACGCGAGTGTATAAGTAGAGTGGATGACACGAATGTTTAAAGAGAGTGGATGACATGAGTGTATAAGGAGAGTGGATGACACGAATGTGTAAGGAGAGTGGATGACGCGAGTGTATAAGGAGAATGGATGACACGAAGGTATAAGGAGAGTGGATGACAAGAAGGTATAAGGAGAGAGGATGACGCGAGTGTATAAGGAGAGTGGATGATGCGAGTGTATCAGGAGAGTGGATGACGCGTGTATAAGGAGAGTGGATGACACGACTGTATAAGAAGAGTGGATGACACGACTGTATCAGGAGAGTGGATGACATGAGTGTATAAGGAGAGTGGATGACGCGAGTGTATAAGGAGAGTGGATGACACGAAGGTATAAAGAGTGGATGACACGAATGTGTAAGGAGAGTGGATGACGCGAGTGTATAAGGAGAGTGGATGACACGAAGGTATAAGGAGAGTGGATGACACGAAGGTATAAGGAAAGTTGATGACGCGAGTGTATAAGGAGAGTGGATGACACGAGGGTATAAGGAGAGTGGATGATGCGAGTGTATAAGGAGAGTGGATGACGCGAGTGTATAAGGAGAGTGGATGACACGAAGGTATAAGGAGAGTGGATGACAAGAATGTGTAAGGAGAGTGGATGACGCGAGTGTATAAGGAGAGTGGATGACATGAAGATATAAGGAGAGTGGGTGACACGAAAGTATAAGGAGAGTGGATGACGCGAGTGTATAAGGAGAGTGTACACGAGGGTACAAGGAGAGTGGATGACGCGAGTGTATAAGGAGAGTGGATGACGCAAGTGTATAAGGAGAGTGGATGACGCGAGTGTATAAGGAGAGTGGATGACATGAAGGTATAAGGAGAGTGGATGACACGAAGGTATAAGGAGAGTGGATGACACGAAGATATAAAGAGAGTGGATGACACGAATGTGTAAGGAGAGTGAATGACACGAGTGTATAACGAGAGTGGATGACACGAATGTGTAAGGAGTGGATGACGCGAGTGTATAAGGAGAGTGGATGACACGAAGGTATAAGGAGAGTGGATGACACAAAGGTATAAGGAGAGTGGATGACGCGAGTGTATAAGGAGAGTGGATGACGCGAAAGTATAAGGAGAGTGGATGACACGAATGTATAAGGAGAGTGGATGACACGAATGTGTAAGGAGAGTGGATGACACGAGTGTATAAGGAGAGTGGATGACACGAATGTGTAAGGAGTGGATGACGCGAGTGTATAAGGAGAGTGGATGACACGAAGGTATAAAGAGAGTGGATGACACGAATGAGTAAGGAGAGTGGATGACATCAGTGTATAAGGAGAGTGGATGACATGAATGTATAAGGAGAGTGGATAACGCGAGTGTATAAGGAGAGTGGATGACACGAAGGTATAAGGAGAGTGGATGACACGAATGTGTAAAGAGAGTGGATGACGAGAGTGTATAAGGAGAGTGGATGACACGAAGGTATAAGAAGAGTGGATGACACGAAGGTATAAGTAAAGTGGATGACGCGAGTGTATAAGGAGAGTAGATGACACGAGGGTATAAGGAGAGTGGATGACGCGTGTGTATAAGGAGAAAGAGAGTGAAATAAAAAGATCCGACCAAGGGCCCTGGTATTAATGTGTATCCTGTTGTAGACTTAAACAGCTACTTCTCCTGGGCTCCGTGTCCTGACAAAGGATCTCTGCCAATTAATGAAATGGAACTTACAATGTCCTAACTCGACACATCTGCGAGGGCCTCTCACTCACCCACTCAAGTCGTTTGGGCAGATCAACAGTACAGTCAGAAGCTAGCACGTAGCGCCACATAACCGCTTGCCGTAAGTAGTCTCGTGCCGTCACAAACAGACCAATTGACGGTGGAAATAGTACTGATATTTTTGTGTCAACGGTATAAGTTTGCAGGAATCGCGTGTACTCAATACACATTGATAGAGGAGAAAAGTCCGCAAACATTATGACGTCATTACGTGCCGCGTCTGCCCATTTCACCGGAAGCGGTCGTTTGTGGGAGACAATGCATTCTGTTCCTCTGCATTAAAGGGGAATTGAAGAACAACCTTGCTATAGCAAGTAACAGAGTCTTACTCATTTATGAGATAAACTAAGATTTTTTTTCGATGCAAGTTCCAAACGAATGGTTTGGGTCCCGCGTATCTAATTAATACAGATTTTCGACTTGGTTTCGATTTATTTCATAAATAGACATTTCTAGTCGAAAATAAAAATATGGAGCCCGATTGTTAATCCTAGTACAGAACAACACATAAATTATGTATGCATTCGAAATTAAAAAAGTGAAAGCAATTGACTGGGACTTACCCAATGAAAACGTAGTCTGGAATGGGCGATAAAAGATAATGTATTCGCCGAAAATTACTTCATATATGTATAGTTATCACACACACGCATGCATGCACTCACACAAACTCAATAGTCAGTTACCGACCTTAGGCAGTGGCGGAGAACGTCTTATCCTCACGTCCAGTCCAGCGTTGCCGACAGTTCTCCTCGTCCAAACGTTTCCAGCAGTTCACCTTTTCGTCCCAACGTTTGCAGCAGTTCTCCTTCTCACCACAACGTTTAAAGTAGTACTCCTTCTCGTCCCAACGTTTCCAGCAGTTTTCCTGCTAGACCCAAAGTTTCCAGCAGTTCTCCTTCTAGTCCGAACGTTTTCAGCAGTCCTTCTACTCGTCCCAACGTTTCCAGCAGTTCTCCTTCTAGACCCAACGTTTCCAGCAGTTCTCCGTCTCGTCCTAAACTTTCCAACAGTTCTCCTTCTTGTCCCAACGTTTCCAGCATTTCTTCTACTCGTCCCAACGTTTCTAACAGTTCTTCTTCTCATTCCAACATTTTCAGCAGTTCTCCTTCTCGTCCCAACGTTTCCAACATTTCTCCTTCTCGTCCCAACGTTTCCAAAAGTTCTCCTTCTCGTCCCAACGTTTCAAACAGTTCTTCTTCTCCTCCCAACGTCTCCAACAGTTCTCCTTCTCGTCCCAACGTTTCCAACAGTTCTCCTTCTCATCTCAACGTTTCCAACAGTTCTCCTTCTCGTCCCAACGTCTCCAACAGTTCTCCTTCTCATCTCAACGTTTCCAACAGTTCTCCTTCTCGTCCCAACGTTTCCAACAGTTCTTCTTCTCATCTCAACGTTTCCAGCACTTCTCCTTCTCGTCCCAACGTCTCCAACAGTTCTTCTTCTCGTCCCAATGTATTTAACAGTATGGTTATGTGTGGTTATCTATATATTTGGGCTATAACGTAAGATTCATAGATCCTAGATCATAACCAAGTACCCAAAAAACTAATGTTCACAGCACCATTTTCAAAATGGCAGTGAAATTTAAAAGTGTACCCGTCACTAAAATGTTAGTTTCAGCTGTTCCTATCCTAGTCCGGCAGTGAAATGGTGTTTCGAGGGTGAATCTTGCAGTAGGGCCCGGACAATGTTTTTTGCAGTCTCTATAACTATGATGTGTCCTTAGAAGGAATTCGAGTGATGCCACCCTGGCTACCATGAGCATTTTTTTTCAAAATATGCAAATTAGTGTTGCCATTACCGAATATTCTGTTTCCGTCAATATCTCAGTAACTACAAACATCAGGACAACAAATGAGGTGTCTATAGATCCCTACCTATGTTTTGGATGTATGTGGTGTGGCTCAGAACGTTTCCACTACACCCAAAAATACCTGTCTGGAAGTGGGCCACTCTGTGAGTATTCGAATATCAGTGTACCAGTCACCTTTTGGATGCCACCATTACATCCGGACCCTATGAACAGGCGATTAGACACCTCATTTGGATTGCTGTCATGAATAGTTCCGAATATATTGACAAAACATAGATCTGTCTAAATTATTGCTGCTAACTTGCGTATTAATTGGAACATGGTTGGCAGGACTACTGTCTGAATGTCCTCATTAATATTGTATATCCTCAAAACGCAGGTAGACACTTTAACTGTTTTGTTATCAAGCATATTTACTTCAACATGTGGTAAATTCAATATTTTGCAAATGGCGGCACCTAATTAGCATATTTTGGTATAATGGAGTGTTGTATCCTTTTGGGAACATTCCCTGCTGTACCACGGACCTCCAAAACACGGGTAGGAGGTCTATAGGCACCTAAGTTGTGCTAATTTTAGTAGTTGCTGAGATATTGCCGAAAACAGAATAGTTGGTAATGGCGACACTAATTTGCATATTTTGAAAAATGCTCAAGGGTGTCAGGGTGGCATCACTCAGATTCCTTATAAGGACATCCAAAATATTTAGAAACTGCAAACATCTTTGTTCGGACTCTACTGCAAGGTTTTCTGGCCTACTGCTGACTATCCGTAGAACAAACAGTATCACTTGCAATATTCTTTATATAATGCATGCATATAGAATGTCTCGAAAACGCTGTTTACTACGACATCCAATTTTGCAATAATTAGTTAAAAGGATTATGGTAATAACAATATTTGACTACTTAATGTGTTTGCCAAAAACATACTTCTGAAAACAAGCACCTTTTTGGCTAGGTTGAGACGTAAATGCGTAAGATTGTTTGTCAAAAATGTTGCGTCATGTTTACGAGATGTTTACTACGACATCAATTTTCTGAGAAAAAAACCACCTATTGATTCCAGGGCTAAAAGAAAAGATGATGCAGATATGCCATCACAATGGTGTCACAAAAATGTCATTAAATCTACGTCGTTGTTGTAATTCTGGCCACAAAGTCGTGGAGAAGTAAATTGTGTTTACTACGACATCGTGTCAACATTTTTCTACGACACCAGCCTATAATAAAACGTTATAATTCACTTTGTCCGGTTGTCACTGTTACCTATTTACATTCGAGTATCCACATTTATGACGTTGGACATTCAGAAAGGTTAGTTGGCTGTTGTTTAGTCGATCTTTTCCCAGAAAATATATGGTGACAGTATGCATTTCGTCAATACTAAGGCTTGTAGAGTTAAAATGGGACTACACTGGGCTGGTAAAACGTACTGATTGTTGAGAGAACATGTGACAGTTCAAAGGTTACTACACAGAATCAACATTGGCATGGTATTTTCCGTGCACATGCACGTTAAATCCAAGCTAAAAAGTCGATGTCGTAGTAAACGTAATGTTTACTATGATAGTTTACCCTTCTGAAAACAGGCCAACAATATTGCTGGCTGGATGATGGTAACTATGCGTGTCCATCAGTACTATGTACCTCAGCACAAAACTGTATTGACAAAGGGTGAAGGCTCGGAAAAAGGTCCGCAAATCAATGGCATGTCACGTTTTAAATGGACTATGCCGAATATTTTGGTTGTACCAATGGCGAGCAAGTTCAAAGAACATCCTAAAAGAACAGATCACGCTCACGGAAGCCTGGTTGTTCATTATCGGCAAGTGATGGCCCACTATATTACATAATTTATGTTGGGGTGAGTGCTGAGCGCAGCCATGCAACACCAACAACGTACACCTTTGTCAAAAAAGGTGATATCGGAGATCAAACAGCTGGTTCAAAACGTCACATTTGTACACTACCTCACTGATTCCCTCACCAGGCAGTTCCATTGGTACACTACCTCACTGATTCCCTCACCAGGCAGTTCCATTGGTACACTACCTCACTGATTCCCTCACCAGGCAGTTCCATTGGTACACTACCTCACTGATTCCCTCACCAGGCAGTTCCATTGGTACACTACCTCACTGATTCCCTCCCCAGGCAGTTCAATTAGTACACTACCTCACTGATTCCCTCACTAGGCAGATACATTGGTAGACTACCTCACTGATTCCCTCACCAGGCAGTTACATTGGTAGACTACCTCACTGATTCCCTCACCATGCAGTTACATTGGTACACTACCTCACTGATTCCCTCACCAGGCAGTTACATTGGTACACTACCTCACTGATTCCCTCACCAGGCAGTTACATTGGTACACTACTTCAATGATTCCCTCACCAGGCAGTTACATCGGTACACTACCTCACTGATTCCCTCACCATGCAGTTACATTGGTACACTACCTCACTGATTCCCTCACCAGGCAGTTACATTGGTACACTACCTCACTGATTCCCTCACCAGGCAGTTACATTGGTACACTACTTCAATGATTCCCTCACCAGGCAGTTACATCGGTACACTACCTCACTGATTCCCTCACCATGCAGTTACATTGGTACACTACCTCACTGATTCCCTCACCAGGCAGTTACATTGGTACACTACCTCACTGATTCCCTCACTAGGCAGTTACATTGGTACACTACCTCACTGATTCCCTCACCAGGCAGTTACACTGATACACTACCTCACTGATTCCCTCACCAGGCAGTTACATTGGTACACTACCTCACCGATTCCCTCACAGGGCAGTTACATTGGTACACTACCTCACTGATTCCCTCACCAGGCAGTTACATTGGTACACTACCTCACTGTTTCCCTCACCAGGCGGTTTCGGAAAAAACACCATCAACCTCACTGTTCATCACCAATTCTTGTTTGACGTCGCCGTCAAATGGAAATCCGCGGCAGCGGAAAAGGACCTTGCGACCGACTAGGAGGGACTGCCAATGGAAATGTAGGTTTGGCATTTAAGAAGGGCCTCATCAGTTAGTGGAGACTTGAATAAACCAATTCAAAGATGACATACTTGATGGTAACGGTGGATGAGGCCCAGTAGGAAATGGAAACCTCCAATGTAATGTAAATTCCTGGCACCACACATCTACACAGGGTAATGCCTGTAGGTGCGGGACAGGTATTAACCACACGAGATACGTCTCGTCTCAAAGGATGTTGCTTCATAAACGGCAAGTTACGCCCGGCATGCTCTGGATGGACAATGCACCCGACCACAACACTCCCCCTCTCATACCACTTAGTGAAGCAGACCAATATGACGCTGTTCAGCAGCTACTTGGGCATGTGAACGACTGCACATCTGAAGAAGCAATCAATTGGTGACTTTGTGGCTGTTCTTTACGACATCAAACCGCATCAGTGGTCAGGTCAGAAGAATAGTTAAGTACTTTCCTTCAAACTACCAACGAAACCTTGGTGAGGTTTTGGGTTAAAAATGAAAACGTCTGTATAAAAATCCGTAAGCTAAAGACGGGTCGATCTTGAAGTGTTTATGTTATCAGCGAAACGGGCAAAAAGCTTTAATTAAGATTTCCTACAGGAGCCCATGTAATGATGCCATGGAACGGAACAAATAACGATGATTGTTACATATCAACATGTTTTAGTGATACTAATATAAAAAAAATGGGCCAAGTGGCCCTGAAGTCCTTTGGACTAATACGTCTATATGTGACCCCAGCTGACCAAATGAGTGATAAGTCAGAAAAATTGTAACATTGTTTTCTTACATCCTTGTAAAGGTTTGGTAGGGTGCTTTACACGGTTTCAAAAAATATGACTGCTACAAAAATTGGCAAAGTTATGGAGCATTGAACATGGTAGGGATCAAAAAGTGAAAATGAAGAAAACGGCTGTTGAAGTTTTACATTATATATGCAAATGGATTGCATGGAAATATTACATGCATGACATTCAAATGTGGCACACAGTATGTATGCTATGTTGCAATGATACCCCGGAAGTACAAATGTGCTGCTACAAAGACTTATCAAGTTATGCCAGATTATGTCTTTATGTGAGGACAGATTATCTGAGAGCAAAAGGTAGACTCACTGTTTGACACAGTTTAAAACCTACAGGCAACTGTCCAGTTTAACAGGGGTCTAGTGGCTTAATGCTGTCTGTTGACACAAGCTACTGCCAGTGACCAATTACAGATTAGTTTCCATCAAACAATAGCAGGCAGAGAATCTTAGCTCCACAGCTGGGTGTAATACATAACCAGAGCCACCACTGATTCATGGTCAAGTAGATTAGCTCAATGCACCAACTAAGACAACACACAACATTGTGAGTACAGTGTCCAGAGTGAGGCCTAAGCAGTGTCATCATTGCTGAATAGATCAATTAAACCTGCCAAGTGGGTGACATTCTGCACAAGTGTTCATTAATCCTTAGTGATTGTTCAGAACACCAGACTGACCACATACCTAAACAAAGCGAATGTAATAGGTGAAGAACAGGCAGTGTTCAAATAGGGGTATTGGTTGAATTGTATTTGTCTTTGAATTGGCATTGTGCCTTATCCTCCCTCATTATAATTTCATGCCGATCCTCCCTGTGGTCTAAGATAATTTCATGCGGTATTAATGGTATTGTGTTGAAAGTTGTATACAACATGTACAAAAATGCTAAATCATGTCTAAATGAGGGCCAGGCTGTGTCAGCCTTCTTCTCATGTGTAGAGGTATGGCAAGGAGAAAACTTGTGTCCTTTGTTATTTGCTATTTACCTGAATATTTTTGAACACTGTTAGTCACAATTATAATGGACTTGACATGGCAGCTGGTTAAATTTACAACAACCTTAGTGATGATGATGTAGAAAATGTATGTTCTACTATATGCTGATGACACTAGAATGATTCAATCAAATACAGATTTCTTGCTTGTGTATAGCGGAACTATGTCAACTCTTCTAATGGTTGACATTTGGTTGTTTCAGGTGTCAACTATATTGTGAATCTGTAATTATTAGTCTATATTGACACAATTGATTTACACAGTACCATGTCTACACAAGGCATGGCAAGCGTAAACAGAACAGTAGAATGCATTTGATATAAATAAAGTGTAGGATATTTCACTCTATAGTTGTCCAGAATATTAATTTTCTATGTTTGTCACCTACAGGTGACAGAATATTAATTTTCTGTTTGTCACCTACAGGTTTCTACAGACAACACATCTTTAACCAATAGACACCACAGTCACACCATTTTATAATAATTAAATGAACATCAAAATAAACACAACTTGCAATTATAGAAAATCAATAGTTTTGAAGATATAGTTTAAGTGTTAGACAACTGTTCAGTCTAACAGGGGTCAAGTGTGTCTACTCTGCCTGGGTGCTGTGACCAATTAAAAATTAGTCAAGGTCTCAATGGACTGGGCTGTAGAGATTAGTCACAGCTGTTGATTTTGTGGAACAATACACAACATCTAATGTTGGGGTGGTCTCAAGGGCCCTTCTCAAAACCACATCACTAGATAATGTAAACCTTTTGCACTTTGGGGGCCCCTTAGAATGATTCAATCAAATACAGATTTCTTGTATATAGTGGTAGCACCCTAAGATACATCTATGCAAAAAAACAGTTTTTTGAAAAAAATAGGCCAAATGTTACATTTTTACCAGTTTTGGGGTCCTTGGAGACCCTAGGGAGCCCTTAAAATTATTCAATCAAATACAGATTTCTCATGCATAGTGGCAGTGCCCCAAGATATGTCTATGCAAAATTAGAGAAAAAGTTGCTGAACGGTTTCTGAGATACGGCAGCTAACGGCGGACGCAGAGTGATGGCAATAGACCCTTGGACCTTCGGCCAAAGGACTAAAAAAGTTGAAGAGAACGTAACATGTGTTAATTAAGACTTGACAAATAACGATGTTTACTGCAACATCTGCATGTTTTCATTGACAACATTTGCATCACGTTTATATCCGATTACGACCTGTGAATACCATTGAATGTGTAGGTAATATAATCTTGAAATGAGACCAGATTTTGTCAAAATTGATCTTAACTTTTCCGTCCTGGAAAACTGTTTGTTTGAATACCCAGTACTATTTGTTATGTTGGATATAATTAATCATAACTGAACATTATTGACGGTATTCTAATTACCGAGCTGTACAACTGATCGTATTGTGAAGAACTAGTTTTTTGATGATGATATACCTTGTGTTTACCACGACATCCACTGTGTTTATTACAACACTCAGTGATGTATTCTTGAAGTGTTTACTATGACATCTAGACAGGTCACTTAAAAATGTACCACCTTGTCCTGTATACGAACCAACAAAATGAGAATGCTCATAAATCACATCAATATGATGCCACATTGTTGGCTCCATCATAAGACACACATTTCATTATTTTTCCACAAGGCCCTGTGACATGAAAAACTTTATTTCAGTTGTCGGATGTCCGTGTTGCATCCATAAGTAGTCACATTGTACCAAACATTTGTGAATGTCGTTGTAAACATGGGGATAAGTCGAAAAATGTCATCCTGTTCCAACAGACACCACTGAAAAACCACAGAAGTGGGGTTGCCGATAATTTAGGTCTAAATACTAGTACCGCTTTGCTTCCCAGAAATCATAATAAAAAATCGAATTGAGGAACTTCGAAATTTCTAAACAAAATCATGCATTGGTACACATTTTGAAATTATAGCCCCTAACTATTTAAAAGATTTCATAAAAAATTAACCATTAGAAACTATATTCAAACATACTATACCAGCAATTTTTTGAAGACATATAATTTAAAATGCATGGAGATCGCCATATTAATAAACAGCCTGATATAACGAATGCCTTTGTTTTCCAATTAGCCAAACTGAGAATATTTCACTAGATTGTGGTGCCAAATTTGTTTTGGTGCTGTAACTACTAGAAATGTTGCGTTCGCGTGATGCACTGTATAGCATTTTATCACAGGCTATAGCGGGGTACACACAAGTGACGGGAGCCACCCAACGTGTGACAGCCGTCTACAGGGCAGCAGCCATTTACTTTAGATTCCTACATAGCCCAGTCAGGGTGCACTAAAGAACACTGATATGTTAATAAACATACTCAATGTCCCAAGCAACATATTTATTATGAACCATTCACCAACAAAACACAGCTGTAATATTCTCACATGAACTTATTTAGTAAAATACTATACTTGGGGTACATTTATTCAGGAACGACAATACGTGTTGATAGGACTTGACAAGGCAGTCCTACTTGCTTGAGAAGTTAATTAATGTGAATAGGACGTGTTGATAGGACTTGACAAGGCAGTCCTACTTGCTTGAGAAGTTAATTAATGTGAATAGGACGTGGTTGTCGTTGACCAAGAGCGATAGAACCATCACTCCACCAGGTGACGTCATCAGCAGGATTGTCTCCTGCAGCCACACACCAGTTGATCACAGTGTTGTGCATGGTACAGGCTGAGTCACATGACCACTACACATGCTCCTATATGTGTGTCGAGAGTCATGTGACCATTACACATGTTCCTACACATGTGTCGAGAGTCATGTGACCATTACACATGCTCATCCATGAATGTCGAGGGTCACATGACCACATATTCCTGATGTCCACACGGCTCAGTCGAGTGTGTCGTTGACACACTCTGAGCTGTGTGGACATGACACCTTCCCATCATCGCCGATGGCATTAACCTTGACGTTGCCTCTGACGGAGTCCCCCGCGTTGACCGGGCCTGTGACG
The DNA here is from genome assembly GCA_020002185.1 of Paraescarpia echinospica. Lineage (NCBI taxonomy): Eukaryota > Metazoa > Annelida > Polychaeta > Sabellida > Siboglinidae > Paraescarpia > Paraescarpia echinospica. The sequence goes on along the minus strand of CM034533.1, from coordinate 47,908,559 downwards.
GCATGCACCTTGGACAGATGCTGGACAAGAGTGCGGTTCTTGGCATATTGCTTGGGGCACAGAGGGCAGGGGTGAGGGGTCTTGCCCTCCGTGTGACGGCGTTGGTGTGACTGCAACATACAACTTTTATTACAAATGCACCTTGGGCAAATCATACAACAATTTATGCAGCATTAGTTCCTTTCATATCGTCAATGCTTACTATGCTTTACCAGAATACATGATCGCAGCTACGATGGGGCCGTATTCGTGTCGAATATTACAAAAAAACGGGGAGAACTGTGGACATGGAATAACAATAGTTTGAGATGGGCAGACTAATCCTTACAGATGGTCTCCCTCGTTGTGCTCACAACTGCAACTGTAGTTCAGAAGCATTGAAACAATTCCGTATTACAAGTGTCCACAAATAACGACGGCGAGAAAGTCTGCATGTGTCAAGTGTTGTTCAACCTGCCACTGAGCACTACTCACCAGTAGTTTGGACCTGGCACTGAGCACTACTCACCAGTAGGTTGGACCTGGCACTGAGCACTACTCACCAGTAGGTTGGAGCGGTCACTGAGCACTACTCACCAGTAAGTTGGACCTAGCATTGATGAGCACTTCTCATCAGTAGGTTGGAGCGGACACTGAGCACTACTCACCAGTAAGTTGGACCTAGCATTGATGAGCACTTCTCATCAGTAGGTTGGACCGGTCACTGAGCACTACTCACCAGCAGTAAGTTGGACCTAGCATTGAGCACTTCTCACCAGTATGTTCGCCTAACACTGAACATTACAGTGACTACTCGCCAGCAGGTTGCAGCGGGCATTGAGCACTACTCACCAGTAGGTTGGACCTGACACTAAGCATTACTCACCAGTAGGTTGGAGTGGACACTGAGCAGTACTCACCAGTAGGTTGGAGTGGACACTAAGCACTACTCACCAATAGGTTGGATCTGGCACTGAGCACTACTCACCAGTAGGTTGGACCTGACACTAAGCACTACTCACCAGTGGGTTGGATCTGACACTGAGCAGTACTCACCAGTAGGTTGGACCTGACACCAAGCAGTACTCACCAGTAGGCTGGAGTGGACACTGAGCACTACTCACTTGTAGGTTGGACTTGACACTGAGCAATAATCACCAGTAGGTTGGACTTGACACTGAGGAATAATCACAGGCATTTTGGAGTGCGCACTGAGCACTATTCACCAGTAGCGTGTAGTGGACACTGAGCCCTACTCACCAGTAGGTTGTAGTGGACACTGAGCCCTACTCACCAGTAGCTTGTAGTGGACACTGAGCCCTACTCACCAGTAGGTTGTAGTGGACACTGAGCCCTACTCACCAGTAGGTTGTAGTGGACACTGCGCCCTACTCACCAGTAGGTTGTAGTGGACACTGAGCCCTACTCACCAATAGGTTGGAGCGTGTTGTGAAGGTGGAGCCACAGAAGGCACATAGGAACGGTCTGTCGCCTGTGTGAGTGCGTTCATGTGCCACCAGAGACCGCCGGGTGACGAACTCACGGCCACATATGGAACACGCGAACGGCTTCGTCGTCCAGTGACGTCGCTCGTGCTCACGCCACGTGCAGCGCTGTACGAATGCGTGGCCGCACGTGCCGCACACGTACGGCTTCTCTCCTGTGTGCAACAGCCTGTAAACACCAGAACGAGAGTCTCATCACTAACATGTGACGTGAGAAATAGTGTTTTGGTGGATGGATTAAGAGTTAAAAAGTCAACTAGTCTGAGCCTGACAATCGTGGTATCATGTGAAAAGATGCACTTTCCGTTATTGTAACGGCATCTAGGTTTCCTGGTGACCGTTTGTAGAACACCTATAAATGGACCTGTAATCGTGCAGTTTTCGATGTTGGCGGCAGGTACTCAGTACATTAATTTTCCCATTCCAGTGCTGTCTTCCTCATTTGCATAGGTTCAGACATGCACGCTTCACCATGTCTTGATTCCATGTTACAAGCTCCGCCCTCTTTTAAACGGCGGCTAAAGTGATGTGCTTTGATGGCTGCTAAACGGATATATATCTACGTCAGCGTGACGTCACTACGTACGCCAACCAGGGAAGACTAAGAATTTGTTTCATTGGTTGTTGGTTGCTATACGTAATTGTGACGTCACGCCTACTTCGAGTATGTCACCTTAGGGGCCGTTTAAAAGTGGGTGGAGCTAACAGCATGAAATCAGATAGTGGTGCCTCAATCGGTAGATTGGTGAACTGTGTCGACGAACCATCGTCGTTCGCATTGTCTATGACACCGGGAACGCCACGGTTATGTAGGTCCATTTATAGTTTATTTAGGAGAGACTATTAGGGAACTATTTACATGGCTGAAGGGCTGAAAACATAAGCTTTCAAACAATATCAAGGTCGATGGGATCGAACGAACCGTAGTGGTACTAGCAATTGTTAAAACAAGCGTTTTTGGACGTGCTTTGAGTTCATTTTTCGCTAGGTTATCTATTTTTGGTATGTAATACCGTCTGAACAAAGTGTTGACTCACAGCCCCGAAGTAAATTTTTAACAGGTTTATATTCTATATTTTAAAAGTATAATTTTTATAAATATATAGTATACACATATATTTAGGATTTCTTCAAAGAAAGTTATCATGATGTTAAAGCACATTGCAAATCAAACAAACCTGACCAATTATTAAGTATTGTAAACAGTGCGTGAATTCTGACCTACATATTTTTCACATGTAAACAAATATTGCGCTTCTTTTATTATTTCACTGTTGTTTCAAAACTATTACTGGGTGTGTGTTGGTTTATATATACGGAGGTTTGAATGTGTTGAAACTAGTACCAAGTGTGTTGTGCGTTCAATCACTCACTTGTGTTTATCGAGACCAACACGTTTTGTGAAGTTGTCCCCACACAAGTCACACCTGAAGGGCCGCAGACCGAAGTGTGTCACATTCTCGTGGTTCGTCACAGTCGTACGCCACTTCGAGAAGAAACTGCAGAATCTACACTGGAACATGCAGCATTTCTAGATTCAATGTAACATTACATATTACCGTTTGCAACACTAGTTTTATTATCGTTTGCAAGGCCAGTGTAGGGCATGCCAGTACAAGGAGACAGTCAGGAGGGACCTGACTGGAGATAACACACAGTGAGCATTCCCTCCCATTCAAGTCAAGTCACATTTCATTAGTAATTACAACATACCTTGAACGGTTTTTCGGCAGAATGAATGCGTTCGTGATCTCGGAGATTTGCGGCTCGGATAAACCTGCTGCCACAAAAGGAGCACCTGGTGGGGAGAAGTCAGTAATTCACTTGTTTATAATAGTCACTCGGAATTAAATACCTCACATCAATCAAAGGTGTTTCGCAATTTGACCTGAACAAACCATCATTTTGTGCGTAATTTGCATTTACATTTATATTTAAATTACATGTATTTAATGTTTCATAATTCATGATTGTAACTTTTGTAATACCATTAAACAATCATACGTTTCTTAAACAATTTAAACAAACCCTGTGTAAAGAGATGCATTCATCTCCACGATTTAGTAATACAACATCATGAATATGTCCCTAATTTTATCAAAAGTAATTATGCATATATTTACAATTAATATATCATATGTCAAAAAGCTTCAATCATTACATACACATTTTTATACACAAACACATCAATTACCATTACAAAATTAACAATGCAAACATTACAAAGCATTCATATGTACTGAAACTATTGCCTAAACTGTGATTTTAGAAAGTCATATGGAAGAATTCACGGAAAACATGATAAAAACTTGTTCTAAAATTTCGCCCGAACAGGGTTCATTTGTTCCATGTGTTGAGCTTGTACAATATCTTATATAAACTAAAATGAGATATATTTCTCTCAAACAATGTGCACCAGAGTTTGTGTTTTCAAAGCATGACAAAACCATTTGTCTTTTTTGACCAAACACGCTATTTTCAGCCAATCAGCACTACCTTACTCCTCATTCCGCTAGGTGGCAGACCTCAACAAAAAGATATGAATGTCAGTTTGATAAAAAAAAGTTCTTAAATAATATCCAGTCCTCAGGACTGCTCAAAGTGCTTCATACTGTTAACATTTAACTCAATATAACATATTGTATTTATATATCTGCAATAAAAGTCATCCTTTGTTACGAGTCTTTAATTTTGGATTCTTAACAAATTCAGTATAATGCTCCCAGTTCCCATTTAAACACTGAAGATGAAATATAAAAAATTTCAAAACCAACAAAATGGATATTTTATTACAAATCCCACCTTTCAAATAAAAAATGTCAATGAAGAAAGTTAGACTTTTGCAAGTAATGTGTGTGACTACCAACTTGTAAGGTCGGTCGCCGGTGTGCTTGCGTCTGTGAATGATGAGTTCGTGTCGACGCTCGTAACTCTTGTCACAGTCTGTGCACGGCCACTTTCCACTGTCATTCCTGTGGGTCACCACGTGGGTCACCAGCTGTGACTTCTTAGGGAAACACTGTGGACACACTCCACACTTATATTTGTCCTCGACAACTGACGCAGGTTTCTCACCAGACATCGACTTGGAATTTCTTCTAGAGAATCTTGTCGCAGGTTTCTCGCCAGATGCTGATTTGTGGTTTCTTCTGCTGTGTTTTGTCTCCAATGACTTGTCAACACTTCGACATTCAGGTGCTGTGGGGTGCAGACATTAACAGTTATAATTATGTTTTAAATAACTTGTGAACATTTTCTTTGAGTGACAGCACGGTTTAAAAAACGCCATGACAATGCGTGGTGGAGTGCCTGTGGACCTGATGGTTAGAGTCCTCTTGTAGAGTAGACAGTTCTTAACATTGACACACAGTCAAATGTTGTTTATCTAGCACCACTGGTGGTCAGGCTATATTTTACAAAATGAAAACTGTAGCTTAATCAAACTAAGATTGCACAGCACTTGTCAGAAGACTGGCTATTGTTGGCCGAGTCAAATGATGTCATAGCCAAAATCACACAAACAAATTCCCTTGACTTTTGCGATGATTAGTTAATAATAAACTCTTGGCAATGTGTCACACAAAGCAGGGCAACAGAGACGTAGTGGGTGTTAGGTGAAGTGCTAAACAGACATTGAATGTGTTGTGGTGTTATTTAAACAGACCTGTGGTTGTGTCCGTGGTCTGCTCTGTGGAGACTTCTTCATCAGGTGAATCTTCAGTCAACTGCTGCAGCTCAACTGTTTCTACCTTCACAAGTGTCTTTCTCATCTTCACGGTGGCAGCTTCCTGGCCCCCTTCTGCACTGGTCAGCCACTTGACATGAGAACAGGCGACAATGTCCTTGACTACAGTATCCATGACAACCTGATCCTCACCCACCCCCATGCCTGCAAAGGTCGTGCAGTTGTTCCCCGAGGTCGCCAGTTGCGTGCCCCTGACAGCACTTTTGAAGGAAGCTTCTGGAGTGTCGTTCTCCTTCTTCGCTGTCAGTGCTCCAGTGTGGGTGACGTCCCCAGACCTCACTGACTTGTCTGCATTCTGTTGAAACATGAGATACTGTTCAGCAGCCAGCTGTAGTTGAACTATGTCCAACTCAACAGCCGCCTCAATGACACAGTCAGCCTCCAGTTTGTTGCACAAGTCGATCTTTCCATTGTAGAGAAACTGCAGAATAAGTTGCCAGACGTGGCCAGGGATACTATTGAAACAGACGTTGTATTGGTATGTGTGAGGGCTGGTAGTGAGCTGCTGTTTGAGGACAGGACTGGCCGCGGCCAGGACGATGCTGTGGGCACTTTGCGTTTCACCGTCACAGCCCATCAGAACTGTGTCACACAAAACGTTATCCTCAAGTAGTGTGTGGAAGCCATCAAACAGAATCAACTCCCAGTCCTGCCACTTTATCTCTACGGCTGTCATCTTGGGCTGAAACACAAATGTCATTGTCAGGTCGCATCCCGCCCCGCTCCCCGGTCCATAAGGTTGCCAATCAAACCTTTCTCTGAAGTAGATACAGTGACAAGCCCAGCCTGTTCACGGTGCCTGGGAATCCAGGAAGTTACTAATTTAATAATAAAAAGTAGATATATGGGTACTTTGTTTCAACATAATTGTTGCTACACTGTAACCCCTGTCGGCAGTTAAGGTCGTCGGTTAGCACTTCAAAGGGATGCTTGTTTAGCAACATCCAATAACTTATATTGTGCTAATTACAGCTGTCAAAGTGCATGCGTGACTAGACATGCTCAAGTGTTTACGTCTGTAGAGCATCACCTTGGGAAAAACAGCACCAGTGAATAGCCAATAATCATCCAACGAGCTTCTAAATTTACAACACACAGTGGGAAACATTATAATTATTACTAACAGTCAATGACAAAGTTAAATTGTATGTACCATAATTATTTAATGTAATTTAATGGTTCTACCTAACGTCATCTTAATTTATTTATTTTGTTATATGATTCTACACCTGTAAATTGTATTAATGTCTAGACGCCCATTAATGACATTAATATTTTTTGGCCGCTGTAATTGATGTTGACTGCCAGATACAGACATAATAATATGCCCACGTGCCACGGCAGTCACCAGCAGGCTGCTGGCAGTCAACGTTGTAACATTGTACACAGGCACAACATTGGACAAAGTCACCGTTCTGACATTGTAGAACTTGTCATGGACTAAATATTTGTTGATAAATGGTAACAAGTGAATGATGACATTTTCTTCAGGGCATATGTAGCAGCATTATTTATATATTTAGCAATTGGTTAACGTGTAGCATTTTCTGTAGTCGGATATTTGTATTCCCGTAATACGGCGACAGTTTCCGTAATCTGAGGTGAATATCCGTAATGATTACGGAAAATTTGTAATGGTAGGCAGCCCTGCTGTTTAGAGCATAACTATAGGGATAAGCTTAGTCTAGCCATGTTAATTAAGAAAATACCAGCTGTAGTGCAGGGACTGCTAAGGAGATGATTTAATTAGTAAAAATCGGGCCAAGAGGCCCTGAAGTCCTTTGGACTAATACGTCGATATGTGACCCTGGCTGACCAAATGAGTGATAAGTCGGAAAAATTGTAACATTGTTTTCTTACATTCTTGTAAAGGTTGGGTAGGGTGCTTTACACGGTTTCAGAAATTATGACTGCTACCAAAATTGGCGGAAGTTATGGAGCACTGAATATGGTAGGGGTCAAAAAGTGAAAATGAAGAAAACGGCTGTTGAAGTTTTACATTATATATGCAAATGGATTGCATGGAAATATTACATGCATGATATTCAAATGTGGCACACAGTATGTATGTTATGTTGCAATGATACCCTGGAAGTACAAATGTGCTGCTACAAAAACTTATCACTTTATGCCAGATTATGTTTTTATGTGTAAAACTAAGAGGACATATTGATAATGTTATAAATGAATACTTAAAAACAGCCCCACAGAACTAATTATAGTTATTGTTAAGATGTTTAACCTAGTTCTATTATCTGACATTGTGCCAACAGATTGGTGTATTGGGATCATTAAGCATATATATACAACCATAGCAGCAGACATTGGGACAGTGTGACTGCTGCCTGGCTAAATGGATGCAATGGTGCTTTGAAGTTAGTTCTTCTGCCAACTATCCTTTCCACACAAGCCTATAGGTTTAGTGGCTGCCAGCACACTACTGAGCCTAAACTACCATGCAGGTGTGAAAAACGTCCTGATGTATTTGAACTTGAGCCACTAATTAACTGTCCACCAAGCAGTAGCAGAGCAGTTTTATAATAATCCAAATGGTTATCATACGTAGACAGGTACAGAGAGAAACTGACATTTTCTATAAAAAGAACACATTTGCCTATCAGTTGCATGTATTTCCTATTGTTGCCGTTTCTGCTGGGCAGAAACAGTTTCTGCCCGGCATAAATCAAACAACCCAGTATGTAATTATTAATCAAATGTTTTTTTGGTGAATCATAATTACAGATCATTAAGGGTTATGATAATTATAATAGAAAATATAATGTTGTGGCACATATTTTTAAATACATGCATTGATGAAAAATGGGGAATTACTTTTCTGTGGCCTAAGAATAACTAATTTCACAAACTTCCTGCTTATATAAAACAACTGCATAAAAATAGATATCCATGCAAGACACAGACTTCACATGTGACATATGTTTTGGGAAGGGGAATAGCTTTCTGTTTCTGGCACAATACACAAAATTTACTGTTAGGGGATAGTCTCAAGGGCCCTTCTCAAAACCACATGACTAGATAGTGTAAAAAATTTGCATTTTGGGGGGCTGTGCCAGCCTTCTTCTCATGTGATGTAGAGTTACCACAAGGAGAAAACTTGTCGCCTTTGTTATTTGCTATTTACCTGAATAATTGTGAACACCGTTAGTCATAATTATAAGGGACTTGACATGGCAGCTGGTGAAATTTACAACAACCTTAGTGATGATGATGTAGACATTTTCTTGCAAACGTATGTTCTACTATAGGCTGATGATACTAGAATAATTCAATCAAATACAGATTTCTTATGTATAGCGGAACTATGTCAATTCGTCTTATGGTTGACATTTGGTTGTTTCAGAATGACCCCTTAGAATGTAGGCACAACTGTCCAGGGGTCTAGTGGGCCCTGTCTATTGACACAAGCCTCTGCCAGTGACCAATTACAGATTAGTCACACTTCCTATCAGGCATCCACAATGAGGTGTGACAGATGTTGTAGGAAAAGGGATTAGATGAACAAAAGAACAGTAAGAATGATAGATCTGCTGGTGCAGCAGATAATTTAGTTAGCAAATTTTGCATTTTAGGGGCCCTTTGGTACCCTTAGAATGATTCAATCAAATACAGATTTCTTGTGTACAGTGGTGCTACCACATGAATTGTCTATTTTGAAAAAATAGGCAGTATGTGAAAATTTACCAGTTTTGGGGTCCTTTTGGGGGGGGGTCATTAGGTGCCTTTAGAATGATTCAATCAATTACAGATTTCCTGTGTACAGTGGCACTACCACATGAAATGTCTATGCAAAATTAGAGAAAAAGTTGCTGAACAGTTTTTGAAAAAATAGGTAAGATGTTACATTTTTACCAGTTTTGGGGTCCTTGGAGGCCCTAGGGAGCCCTTAGAATGATTCAATCAAATACAGATTTCTCGTGCATAGTGGCAGTGCCCTAAGATGTCTATGCAAAATTAGAGAAAAAGTTGCTGAATGGTTTCCGAGATACGGCAGCTAACACAGAGTGATGGCAATAGTCCCTTGGACCTTCGGCCAAAGGACTAAAAATACTCAGCCATAAATGTAACATATTACAGTTAAACTTGAAAAGTGTAATCACAACCAAATGAAATGGGTGTTGGTGATTTTGGCCCATAGGCATAGTGAATTTAACTCATTTTAAATTTAATACTACTTATTATATAGGCCTAAATGGTAAAATAGATTGTATTGGTCCATTTTGAGGGGAATTTTGCTAGATTTTTTTGTCATTACATGGTTTAATAATGACTCAAATTATTGGTTAACTGCTGTCACTATAGCCTGCTTTAGGCTATCCCGATACGATACTGATCATACTCGATACGACGATAGGCAGATGTTGTTGAACTTCCAAAATTGAGCCTAGACTGAGGCAGAACATGGGAGAATGGTGGTGAGGCTATTGGTGGGATGCGAACTCTTAGAAAATGGCAGGATGGTGGCCAATAAAGCCCCGCCACACACCCCTCAGTCTCAGAAACTTGTATATTGCAGATCGGCGGGGGCCGGGCGATAATTGAAGGTTAGGGCTTAGGCCATAACTAGATCTAAGCAAGAGACAACTACCAACCTCTACCCATCATTTAACGTACCAATTATTATAGTAATAAAAGACAACCACAAACATACACAAAACTAATTTACTATTATCCGATGTGAAATATAACTGAAGCCTGTTATGCTCTTTGCGTCCGAAATGTTATGACGGTATCGACCCATCAAATCAAACGGCGCATTGATGTAACATTCACAAGGCGTCGCCACCTGACATATTATGTGCCTCGATTATCCGCGATGTGGCGCAAACGTCTCTCGCATCCGAGGGCAATCGGCTGAGCGAGCTAACACTATAGTCCAGTAGAAATCAGCACATTTTTTTTTACCAAACCCAGACATTTTGGTTAAAAAGCCAATTTTTGTTTTAGGATGACCAGTAGTGTTTCCTGAACTTCCAGAAAAAAACCAACCAAAATCAACCCTGGGGAACCTCGATTTTTTTCATGAACTAGGTATATACGTACCCTGTCGGTCATTTGTTTTATAACATTTTCTTTTTATTGGCTGTCCATACATAAATGCAAATGAGTTTTGGCGCACTGACTTTCACTGGCCAGCAAGTTAATTAACGGTTAGGATACTTAATTGTGGTGATTTGTATTTTATGTATCCATTAACTAGCTAATATAAGAAATCAAGTGTCTGCCACAAGATTAAATCTTACAATTGTGTATCGAAAGCCAATGTTTTAAAATCCAAACACGAGTGATAATATCACATATGTATATTAATTTAACAAAAATCCGTAGTACTTAATAAAACAAACCGTTTTCGTAAACCCCCTCAAGACATTTTACGCAGTGGATCTATATTCTAAATAAATAACAGCTATAGTATTAATTACTTGCTTACAGATTGTTATAAAAGTTATAATAATTTCTGTACTGGTTGTTCTGGATTATTATGCATTTATGCTTGAGCGATTTGAAAATGTGTGGTATGGAAAGCCAAACATGACATTGTGCATAATTTTGTAGCTAAGGCGTAACGGTAGATTTTTGATTTATTAGTGAAACATTTATAGTTAGTAAGATAGCATGTTAAATCCGAAATCTCTGTTTGAGTAATTATATAAAGTAAAGCTAACAACTGTTGTTGAACATATTACCCATAATAATAGTACACATAGTCATATTATGAAGATTGCCTAAAAAATCTTTTTCAGGAACGGGTCACTGATATGGAGCAATGTGTCATTTGTTAAGAAGGTGGTGGTGGTTTAATGGCTAAACTTAGAAAGAAAGGGATAGATTCATTGGTGGCGGTGTCAAAACTACGAGGTGATGGGTTGGCTGAATAATTCAATAATGCAGGTGATCATTATGTCCATGAAAAATGTGGAAAGACTTACTGTTTAAAAAAAATGTGACTAAATCATCTCAGGCAACAACCAGGTTGTTGCATCTGAATGTATGCCAACTCAAACTCACTGTCGCATCAGACATGACAACATTGATCTGGCCAAATTCCTGACCTTTCTGTGAAGTCACAACCATTTCCCACCGACAATGACGAGCACCTGCAAAATATTGCTACCGGGGTCATAGCTGATGAGAGTCAATGTAGACCAAGCTATGGATACGGGAATAAAAATCTACCAGAAAATCACAGATCAGAAGTACAGGGACATCGTTCTCAGGAAGTCAGACCGAGTGAAAACCTTCGCAGATATGAGGAAAACATATTCGGCAGTAACACTGCATCGACCGCCGACATTGCAACAGCTGGGGAGCGGTATATGGTTTCGCTTTACACCAAAAGCAACTCAAATGTAAGTCTCGACGACCTACGATACATGCACATAATTTCGTCAAAGTATGTCGCCATTGAAAGAATTCCATCGACAAGTCGAGCATGCTAATTCCATTCACACAGAGTGCACCTACAGGTTTCTGCTAGGGTTAATCTCAGGACGGTATTGGACAGAAAGAAACAATATGGCTTCCACTGTGACGCATACTCAGTAGCGCCCGTCAGCACAGACAAAAAAACCAGCACCCGAACATCTTCTACAAGAGATCCATTGCTCTTGCAAGCACCAAGATAAATTGTGTGTGTCTTGCAACTGCTCAAAGATGCGTTTTGCCTGTAGCGTCCACTGCAAATGTCAAGGACAGTGTGCAAACGGCCCAACTCTTGTACAGCTACCCGACAGTGACGATGATGACAATACTGATGATGATGTTTAACAAATGATATATTAGAAGAATACAGGTAGAACATTTATGATCTCTCCTAGTTATATTCAAGTTTGTATGCTATACCATTCACTGTTTGGGGTGTAAGTGACATTCATGTGATCTTAGTTAAGATGTTAATTAAATCCCAGAACAACGTTAGGACGGTGTGCTACATATAAAAATAGATTACTAATTAATTAATTAATTGGTTAATTACTTACTTGATTAATTAAACTCCATCATTAATGTGTGGTTTAATAGACCATTAAGGTAGTGTGGGGCAAGCTGCCCACCATAAGCAGGAAACGCTGCATTTGTTTTAATAATAACCCAATCGAATATATTTTATGTTGTCATTAATCTAAAATGTATATTCTACTTTGTGTATAAGTATTTTACACATAGACATAACATAATAATTTAAAATTCTACGTTATAAAATAGTTACGAAAAAGGCGTCTTGCCCCATAGGTGAGGCAAGACGCCCATCTGGGTGGGGCAAGACGCCTTTCCCAACCCGTCGAATAATCACAAGTATGCGAGTTAGTGTGGTATGGGGGTGGGTGGGATGTGTTTGGGTGGGTGGGTGGATGGGTGTGCATGCTGCGTGTGTATGTATCTGCTTATTTAACTATGTAGTAGACATGTAAGGCGATTGAATAAATACCAACAATATTGTGAAATGCATTTTAACAGGCATGCAATAAGAAGAACGAACGAACAATCTACACAAATGTTAAGTAACAGCCAATCTGGCTTTCGATATTTCGGTAGGGTCTATTGTTCCCAGCAGCTGAAGCAGTGTCAACTACGCAGACTCTTCACTGTCACTAGTTGCAGCAGTTCTCGCAAATAAAATTGGCATTCCCACAGTGCACTCTCTATGTGCTTACTCCCTACAGAGCATACACTGAACCCAGACCTTGCGACTTCTGCTGTTACTAAATGGCTCTCCGCAAATCAGGCAATACCATTCATCATCTTCGTCACTGCTTAGATCGCTCCGGAATCTCTTTGCTGGTACAGTTATTGTCATCTGTTTCTTCATAGGCATCGGTCGTTTCCCCTTCGGTTTCCCGCCTCCTTTACCCTGCCGCTTAGATATTTCACCCTTCTTGGTAAGTGCGTTTTTGTACGGCGACGACGATATCCAGGCTGCTGATTCCTGTTTTCTCGACTTGCTGCGTGCCGTTGATATTTTCGGCAATGGAGAAATGTTCCTAACCAGTTGGCGAATGACCGTTGTAGCCGGTGTCGAGGCGACAGAGCCACCAGTGGGCAGAGTGGCAACCGTTTCGCCCGGTGGCATGTCAGCAGTTGCATGATCATCAGATGAAGGACCAGCACTTGGAGGCTCATCGGATGAACGGCCGGCAGTTGGATGGCCATCAAATGAAAGGCCGGCAGTTGGGGGGCCTTCATATGAAGGGCCGGTAGTTGCAGGGCCATCAGATGAAGGACCGGCAGTTGGAGCACCATCAGATGAAGGGCCAGCAGTGGCCAGGTGGGCAGATGGTTCTTCAAGCGGCGTCGGCTCCTCTGTCACGAGTGCTGCAGCAAAATCGTCGTCAGTGAGGACATCTGGATCGTAAGGCCAAAGACCACATGCCCTGAATCCAGTGATTGGCTTATCAAGTGTGGCTGATTTGTTGAACGCTTTATTAAACACACCAGCCATGTCGTAAAACGACATTCGCCGACCTGGATTGGTGACCACCCAGCTGTCTACTGCATTGTTGTAAGCGGTCTTCAGTGATTTGAAGAACGTTGTGTCGAGCGGTTGCATCTTATGAGTGCAATGAGGTGGCAGAACTAGCAGATGTATGCCTTTGGACCTCGCGTAGTTAACCGCAGCCAGTGTTTTATGGCTATGGTGGCCATCCATGATTATGATTTGTTGGTTTTCTACACACGCATTGGTCGACGCAGCGAAATGTTCAAGCCATTTGACGAACGCTTCTGCATCAATCCAGCCATTCGGACTGCAGTGGCCTACATATTCAGGTGGTGCCCCGTTCATTAAAGCTTCCACCATCCTCTTTCGTGGAAAAATAAACATTGGTGGCAGGTAACGACCTGCTGCATTGATGGCACACTCGACTGTCACAGTAGCGCCATGTTCCCCACTGGTGACCTTTGCAACGTGTCTTGCTCCTTTGGTCGCAACGATTTTCCCTGGTCTTTGGACGTTTGTGATACCAGTCTCATCCATATTCCACAATCGGCTTGGCGTGTATTGCGCCGTCTCCAAAACCGAGCGGTAAATTTCGAAGAACGCATTTACTCGTGGCTTGTTAAAACCAAGAGCGCGAGCAATGTTGGTAGCCTGCGGTTTCTTTATGGCGAGATCGGGGTGGCGTGCAAAAAATCCACTCAACCAGTCTTTACCGGCCATCTTGGTTGTTTCGTTGAACAGGTTGTTCACACCAGTTTTGTCGGCAATCTCATAAGTGAGACGTCTTACATCAACAGTTGTCAAGCCGTACATTCGACGTTCCATCTCTTTGATATGTTCGTACAGGGCTTCCTCGACGTCATCTCCAAGAATAATAGTCCTGGGACCGAGTTTCAAAGTTCCAGGGGAGGTCACTGCGTTGTCTCTAAGCCTCCGCAAGGTATGAGCTGGTATCCCAAACTGCTTGCTTGCTTTTATCAAAGGAATGCCCTCCCTAACTGCATGAAGAGCTTCGCCGAGCTGACCGTCACCATACTTTCCCCTCTCCGTCTTTCTTTTGTATGACCGAACCATTGCCCTGCAAAACGAAGTAGAGAGGAATATTGCTAGACTATTATATAATGTAAGAAATACACACACACACACACACACACACACACACACACACACACACACACACACACACACACACACACACACACACACACACACACACACACACACACACACACACACACACACACACACACACACACACACACAATTAACTTATAAATGCGATATCATATATGATTATTACATGGTAGGGCAAGACGCCCATGGTAGGCGTCTTACCCCATTCAAAAAGAGCGTCTTGCCCCCCAGGCACGTGCGACAGTAAAATAGCTGTACGTAGTCTGCTGTTTAATTATCGCTCATTTAACTGTTACCAAATGTTAGTCTACATATTTATCGTAAGAGAATCATATTTGTTATGGTTATTTATGATAACCACTGAGTTTTACAACGAAACAGGAAATCACCTTTTTTACTATTTTAAACCTACAAATCAACAAAGTCACATTTTGTTAGTCTTGTTTCTTTTTATGTTTCTGTTCATCCGCTGTGTGGCAGCACGGATTTACACAAACCATAGTGCCAATCTGAACCGTTGTTACGTAGATAGGGCGGATGGGCGTCTCGCCTCGTATAGGCGCCTTACCCCACCCTACCTTATACATATCATTACAAACGTGTTAACCAATAAATGAAACAGTTAAACATATGATTAACAAACGCAAACAAAAAGTTTTACTTCGAAATTGGACCGAAACACCCAAAAACAAGGTTAATCCGTAATATATTTTAAAACTCTACAACATATATGACTTTTATTCAGTTCAACATTCAACAGTGTACGTATGGCATTTAAACATAATACACATTGACGTTGGCTGGCATCTTAATAAGCTTCATATATATTTTAAAACTCTACAACATATATGAATTTTATTCAGTTCAACATTTAACAGTGTACGTATGGCAATTAAACATAATACACATTGACGTTGGCTGGCATCTTAATAAGCTTCATGAACCGTGTAATTATAGATAGCGCGGCCTGCACAATGACTGGCTTCGTTCGACCTGGACTTCAACGGCGCTCTTGGTCAGTTGGTGCAGCGACCGTGGCCGTCGTCGTAGCTAACGCCCATGGTGGCAGATACCGGAACACATTTCCGTGCCCCGCTGTCGAATTTACGAAAACAAAATATAGTTTTCTATAGAACATTATTCATATACATAATTAATATATGTTGGAGTTAAACAGTAATTATTTTCAATCTGTCTTAATTTTTTTGTTCGCCGATGCAGTAATTATTGTTGGTTACTTGCCTGACAAAACATCTTACCGTTCTACTTTTAATTCTACTTTTACTTCAAGTACTTTTGGAAAGTAGTTTTACTTTTTACTCAAGTAGGATTTTTAGACGCTACTTTTACTTCTACTCAAGTAGTTCTGAGCTGAATTACTTTTACTTCTACTCAAATATAAAATTAACGTACTTCAGTCACCCTTGGCTAAGACACAATATTGTTTTTTAGCATATTTTATTTATATTTACACACATGTTGTGTTATGGGCTCAGCACACTATTAGTTTCCCATTGGCAGCCATGTTAGCGTTTCGTCTGATTATAAGGAAACGTGACCTACACAATGTCTTAAAATTCTCACCTGCTCTTACTATCATCTCATTGACGTGCTGGTCGAGTTTAGTCAAAATCTAATATTTATAGCTTTCATAAAATGCCTGTATGTTTGACACCCGTCAATATTTACGAATGGATGCAGGCAGTAATCCGGCTAAAGGGTCAACTAGCCAAATTGCTGCCAAATAACCTTCTGCTTAGTACAATCAGCTAAAAATATACCATTTTATTGTCAACAGCTTCTACAATCACACCTGGAAATCTAACTACTCAAATGCACTTATCTCAGAGAAGGTGAATTTTGTAAAAAAAATACAATTTCTCAAAAAACATCCTTTTTTCTGTAGCCAAACAGGAAGTCTAACAGTGTCCTGGCCCTTTACTGTAGTAGAATACATACCACTTTTCCCACAACTAAATTCTTATCCCGACACCCAATTTATTTCCGCTAGTAGCAAACGGTGATTTGACGGTATTTATACGCAGGGTGTGACCGACTGCAACTGCCATAATTTGACATTGCTGTTGCCACGCTGCACAAAACATCACATGTGGTCCTACTTACTCAACACTTAATACTGCTCTAAAAAACAGCACAAATTGCTTAGGGGTCTAATGCTCATTTCGGCCGTCCGACGCGTCGCTTCAAGGATTTGTGTAGACATGATACGAAGGCCTGCAGCATCGACACAACTACCACAGAGCGCGGTAGATGGCGCGCGACGGTGCGTGACGGGGTGAAGGCCAGCGAGGAGTAGAGAAACACGACCTGGACGGAGAGGTGACGACAACGTGAGGATCGTGAGAACGGCGCAGCAGTGTTGCCATCGGCCTACATCTGTAGAATCTGTGAAAGAGACTGTCACACCAGAATTGGTTTGATGCATTCTGGGTAGTTTCTTTAGCAACTTGAAGACGGTTAGAGTAGGGGAAGGTTTGGACCCTTGATCACAGGGGAGCGTTGAACCACCACGGGCGGATCCATAAAACGAGTCTGGGGGGGGGGTGCACAAAAGCTTCCACTAGTGGCCGAACCAAATGGTGTAGTAGAAATGTTGTTGCTGTAGCGCCGCCAAACTTCGGCTTATAATAACCTGAAAGGGGGCACATTTCAAGGGTCTAGGGGCACGGTCAGGGGTCCATTATAAAAGGTCTGCGAGCATTCCACATTCCTATGGTCTAGGGGCACGTACACCAGGCTCCCCTGGATCCGCTTATGGCTACCATCTGCACCTTTTTAAATACTTGTCATACGTTAAATTTGCCAAGTTCTGTAGAATCAGGTCGAGCTACTTACAACTTCACGGTCATTTGAATAATTATGGACGATTAACGGCGCGCAAAATAGCGACTGCATGCGTTTTTAGCGATACAATATTTTTGAATAGATATTTCGTGTTTTTTTATTGTCTTTATACAACCACCATGAGTAATGCAATATTGTTGGTACTAATATATTCATAATTCTAAGAGATACATGCTCTGTCAATATGTGAAGCAGTTTTTGACATGTGCTATTCTGATTTTCGATGAAACTCGTTTTGCATGTAAATTTGTGATCAACACCCATGAGCTAGACAGTGCGGGTCCGATGAGCCGGTTCATGAATGCCAAGATGTTTGCGTTCAATAGGATATGTTGGCAGTGTTCGAGTATTTGCAAGTCGGACTGCTACAATACCAAGTGAGGAAACATGTAAAATAAACAACGAATAAGCTGTTGATTGATTGGTAATTAACATATATATAATCACTTCGTTTTACACAGGCAGCTACCATCCGTTGAGCAGATCGAGTCTGCTCGGAGATTTTGCTGCACTTTGGGGGGCTGCTGTGCTTAATAAAATGATAGGTGATGCGCTAGGGATTAAAAGATAAATACATTAATAAATACATTTAAAAATATAAATTTATAAACAAATAAGTTAGTTTTTTAAAATATGTATAAAAACAGTATGTAAAAGGCCCTGAGTCATAACAAGAGAAGTGGGAAAAAGTGGGTGATGTACTTGGAGTATCCGGCCAGACCAATCCGGCTGCCGTAGCGGTCTCCGGGATTAACACCCTCGTTAACACATCAGAATTTGAGGAGAGTACAGACCCTGGTCTCAAAGGAGGCATGAGCAGGAGCTCTGGTGATTTCATGAGGAAGGCTGTTCCACTCTGGTATGGTTCTTGGGAAGAATGTCTTATGTCTGTAGGCTGTCCGGTGATATGAGATGCTATAGGTGAGATCATTGGTGTACCGGGTGTTTCTTCTTGGGTGATCAGTTGGTGTTGGTCTGTGCTTTGACTCGATGTGTACGAGTTCGTGATGGAACTTATAGAATGTGTTGAGTCGTGCTTTCTTTCTCCGCTGTTCGAGAGTTGGCCATCGCAGTTTTTGTAACATGGTGTCCACTCATGCTGTTTATCGATAGTCTCGTTTCACCCATCTAGCTGCCCGTCTTTGTACTTTCTCTAGTGCCTTGACGTTGGTTGCAGTGAAAGGGTCCCATAGAGTACTGGCATACTCCAGCACAGGACGGACAAATGCCTTGTATACAGCTACATTTAACCTCTTGTTGGTCATCTTGATGAAGCCCAAGGTCCTATTGGCTTTGTTGCATACGTCTGTGATTTGGGAGACCCAGCGGAAGTCAGAGGTGAACTTGACTCCAAGGTATTTTGCCTCCGTGTCTGTGCTTAGAGTATATCCGTGGAGGTAGTATTGTATAGCCAGAACTGTGCGCCTTCGGGTGATACTCATTGCAGTACACTTCTGGGGATTAAAAAACATCTCCCTGCGTTGCTCCCAGGCTGCTAATCTGTCAAGATCTTGTTGTAGGTCGTGTTGATCTTGTGGGCTAGAGACAACTTTGTGGCAGATTGTGTCAACCGCAAAGAGTCTGGGAGTAGAGGACAGTCCTGCTGGAAGATCGTTTATATAAAGCAGGAACTGGCTAGGTCCTAGGACAGAACCTTGTGGGACACCAGATTCAACTGCCGTGAACGCTGATTGAGCTCCATTAACAACAACTGCCTGTTTTATGTCGGAGAGGAAATTCTCAATCAATCGGTGGACCCTTCCTGTTATGCCATAATGCTGTAGTTTATGCTTGAGGAGGCTATGGCTCACTTTATCAAAGGCCTTTGAGAAGTCCATGATTAGTACGTGCTCTTGACATCCCTTTTCAAGTGCTTCAGACACCTCGTCCACGAATCCTAGCAGCTGGGACTCGCAGGATCTGCCACGACGAAATCCATGTTGCTCCGGAGGATCTTGTACTCTTCCACATATCTCATAATGGTGTTGACCACCACATGCTCAAGCAACTTGCAAGGTATGCTCGTGAGGGAGATGGGCCGGTAATTTTCAGGCTTGTACCTTTCCCTTTTCTTGAACACATGTGTAATGTAGGCAGATTGCCAGTTCTTGGGTACAATGCCAGACTTTAGAGAATCTCTGTAGATCAGGGTTAGTGATGGAGCAACCTCTGATGCAACTTCACTTAGGACTCGAGGGCTGATGCCATCAGGTCCACTAGCTTTAGTTGGTTTTAACTGCTTCAGGAGTTTCTCAATTCCGCTGACAGTGATATTGATATTTTCACATCGGGGCTGATTCTGGTCAAGTTGAGGCATTGGGCACTTTATGTCAAATTCCTCTTTAGTAAATGTTTCCTCTGTACTATAGGCTGATTGGAACTGCCGGTTCAGTAACTCAGCTTTCTCTACGATATGTGATCAGCTGGCCTTCTTCTTTCAGTGAGGGAACTCCTTGGTTATCCGACTTCATATTATATTATCACCATGACGAGGAGTGACGCATGCGTGAAAAGCGGGTTTCTGTTGATCGGAATCGTTACTTCGCTAGTTAAGTCACAGTTGCTTTCAGACCGGTTAGTCAGCGATACAACAGAACAACAACATTACTTACGAGGTTCCTGTAGCTAAACACGGCACGCGCCAACACAATGTAGAAATAGTAGCTAGACTGTGGGTAACCATGCAACAACATAACTTAGTTTTAAGTTACTGACATTTATGCAAATGTTCGTCGAGGCATAGGGAAGAGTATTAAAGAAGACATGCAGGTGTTGTTAAGCCTGGATAGAATATCTTAATTTCACTTATGTTGAATAACTCATAACACATATACCAGGCGTTTATTGAAATACAAATGACATGTTAAACTCACTGATCTATTTTAAAGGTAAAAATGTTGGTGTGCCTCAAAGGACCCCACGTGGTGGCTCAAGGGACCCCGCGATTGGGGTCCCTTGAGCCACTCCACATGCCTCCACTTATCTCCATATTTTAGAAATTGACATATCCCAGCGTAAAAAAGTTCACGACCTTCTTAGCTGGTCGTGAAAATACCACACCAAACATATTTATATGGTAGTGCAATTTTAATGTTAAAACCTGTAACATGTTTTGGCTTATCGTTGAAAACGTCACCAAATAGCTTATGGGTTTTGTGTGCAAGGTCCTGATACCTCGTGTTTATACCCTTGTTGACGAAACAGGACTTAAGCAGGACCAGTCCGATCCTCGCGCGTCAGGGCCTCTGCTGATCACACCAATCTCAACAGAGTATTCAAGCAACAGCCCCTGCCTCGACAGGCTGCCAGCCAGCAGCCTTCGTCCAGCGAACAATAAGGGGGCTTCGGGTTAGCGTTATGAAGTGTTACAACGGGTGGGGATATTTCGGTAAACGTACAAAACAAAACATACGAAAATGAGATAGCTGATGTAGCTGTCGATATCAGGCACTGATTCGTGATTCACTGGTCTTCCGCAAGGATTTTTAATGCATGTTCTCTTTTATAATTCATTTATATTATGCCCATGTATTTGATCATTTACCACATAATTATTTGAAAGTATGGGTCGCCAAGGAAGATCGCGACCATTATTGTAGTCGCAGCAACATACGTTAAACACTGCTAGTCTAACACAAGATGTAACATTATGTGTTATACCTAGAGTCAAAATAACTTACTATTATTAAAGTACTGAAAAAAAACAGTGTTGTGTCACAACTAGAGTAACAACAATTGTATTGGGATGGAAAGACATACACATAATTTAATTATTTACAGAAACCTGACGTTAGATCCGTGATAAGAGCAGCGACTACCACGCATGACAGTAATTAGTATTGCTGACGGCAATTAGTAATGCTGTAAATGTGTGTGACGTCGTTCTAGCTATGTTGCCCCAGTTCATTCAGATGTATGAAAGAGTACCTAGAATCAGTTTATTTTTTAACACATCCAAAACGTTAATTATCTTCGTAAAAGCTTTCGTCAGCATATCATGCAAGCCTCATCAATACATGTTACGTTTTGGTTGAATAACGTCACCGTACACGAGTGATAGACCGTAACTGTCATACTGTATGTTCAACGAGGCTCATAACAGGTGAACAAGGCATCTACGGCATGACCGCGATAGCCAGCGTCTCACGACACGACACAGCAACGTGAGTGCACACTGCAACGTGAGTGTACATTCCAACGTTAGTGCACACTCCAACGTGAGATAACACTCCAACGTGAGTGTTCACTTCCCAGAGAAGTCGAGATGGTGTTCGATTGAACAGGTCTGCCTGGGAGTAAAGTGTAAAGCACTTTGAACAGTCCAGAGGACTGGATACTGTGCTATATAAGAATTAACCTTTTTTTACTTCACTCCAGTGTTAGTGCACATTCTAGAGTGAGTGCACATTCTAACACCACAATGTTAGTGTTTACTCCAACATGAATGTGCACCAAAACCTGAGTGCACATTCCAACGAGGATGAACATTCCAATGTGTGTGCACACCCACCACAAGTGCCGAGACGCGGTTGCGTTCAACACGTGGTCTTGTTGTTCTTTATCAAGACTACACGTACGACTCGTGTCACTTTGTTTGTATTTATCAAGGCTACATGTACGACTCGTTACACTGTGTTTATCTTTATCAAGGCTACACGTACGACTCGTCCCACTGTGTTTGTCTTTATCAAGGCTACACATACGACTTGTCCCACCGTGTTTGTCTTTATCAAGGCTACATGTACGACTCGTTACACTGTGTTTATCTTTATCAAGGCTATATGTACGACTCGTCCCACTGTGTTTGTCTTTATCAAGGCTACACGTACGACTCGTCCCACTGTGTATATCTTTATCAAGGCTACACGTACGACTTGTCCCACCGTGTTTGTCTTTATCAAGGATACACGCACGACTCGTCCCACTGTGTTTGTCTTTATCAAGGCTACACGTACGACTCATCCCACTGTGTTTATCTTTATCAAGGCTACACGTACGACTTGTCCCACCGTGTTTGTCTTTATCAAGGCTACACGTACGACTCATGCCACTGTGTTTGTCTTTATCAAGACTACACCTACGACTCGTTCCACTGTGTTTATCTTTATCAAGGATACACGCACGACTCGTCCCACTGTGTTTGTCTTTATCAAGGCTACACGTACGACTCGTGTCACTTTGTTTGTCTTTATCAAGGCTACACGTACGACTCGTCCCACTGTGTTTGTCTTTATCAAGGATACACGCACGACTCGTCCCACTGTGTTTGTCTTTATCAAGGCTACACGTACGACTCGTGTCACTTTGTTTGTCTTTATCAAGGCTACACGTACGACTCGTCCCACTGTGTTTGTCTTTATCAAGGATACACGCACGACTCGTCCCACTGTGTTTGTCTTTATCAAGGCTACACGTACGACTCGTGTCACTTTGTTTGTCTTTATCAAGGCTACACGTACGACTCGTCCCACTGTGTTTGTCTTTATCAAGGCTACATACACGTCACGTGTTTGTCTTTATCAAGGCTACGTTACACTGTGTTTATCTTTATCAAGGCTCCACGTACGACTTGTCCCACCGTGTTTGTCTTTATCAAGGATACACGCACGACTCGTCCCACAGTGTTTGTCTTTATCAAGGCTACACGTACGACTCGTCCCACTGTGTTTATCTTTATCAAGGCTACACGTACGACTTGTCTCACCGTGTTTGTCTTTATCAAGGCTACACGTACGACTCATGCCACTGTGTTTGTCTTTATCAAGACTACACCTACGACTCGTTCCACTGTGTTTATCTTTATCAAGGATACACGCACGACTCGTCCCACTGTGTTTGTCTTTATCAAGGCTACACGTACGACTCGTCCCACTGTGTTTATCTTTATCAAGGCTACACGTACGACTCGTCCTACTGTGTTTATCTTTATAAAGGCTACACGTACGACTTGTCCCACCGTGTTTGTCTTTATTAAGGCTACACGTACGACTCGTGCCACTGTGTTTGTCTTTATCAAGACTACACCTACGATTCGTTCCACTCTGTTTATCTTTATCAAGGCTACACGTACGACTCGTCCCACAGAGTTTATCTTTATCAAGACTACATGTACGACTCGTGTCACTTTGTTTGTCTTTATCAAGGCTACAAGTACGACTCGTTCCACTGTGTTTATCTTTATCAAGGCTACACGTACGACTTGTCCCACTGTGTTTATCTTTATGAAGACTACACGTACGACTCATATCACTTTGTTTGTCTTTATCAAGGCTACAAGTACGACTCGTCCCACTGTGTTTATCTTTATGAAGGCTACACGTACGACTTGTCCCACCGTGTTTGTCTTTATCAAGGCTACACCTACGACTCATTCCACTGTGTTTATCTTTATCAAGGCTACACGTACGACTCGTCCCACTGTGTTTGTCTTTATCAAGGCTACACGTACGACTTGTCCCACTGTGTTTATCTTTATCAAGGCTACACGTACGACTCGTTACACTGCGTTTATCGTTATCAAGGCTACACGTACGACTCGTCCGACAGTGTTTGTCTTTATCAAGGCTACACGTACGACTTGTCCCACCGTGTTTGTCTTTATCAAGGCTACACGTACGACTCGTGCCACTGTGTTTGTCTTTATCAAGAATACACCTACGACTCGTTCCACTGTGTTTGTCTTTATCAAGGCTACACCTATGACTCGTCTCGCAGTGTTTGACCTGTGAACTCTCGCCAATTAATATCTGACCACCAGCAGAACAACTGACGCGTGTCGTGATCACGCAAACAATACACTATACAGTACGTGGCTATAAAGTTAATCGTGACATACAGCTGTATACTTAGCAATGTACAACTCGGTGACTTTCTTAGACACGTTGTGGTTTACAAGTGGAGAGATTCATCAGACTGAATGGTTCAAAAGAATGCTATTTTTAACTTATTTCACAGAAACGCCAAATAAATAAAAAATATCACTCATATGCTATGTTATGGTTTACGGCCATAACCACCGTGTGAATAATGAAATAGTTAATTATAACATAAAGCAATGTTAAAGAAACCTGACCAACTGTTTGGCAGGAACCTACGCCAACTAATTCTTACACCTGATCTGTTTGGCTTGTCATAATACGAATGTCATCAATTTTAAATGCCATCTCCGGGGAGTATGCGACCCGCGATATAGTGCACAAAGAGCCCGCGACTGGCGGCTCGCTCACAGTGGCGGCGCTTTTGTGACAGAATACAGTCGTTTTCACGTTGTCGGCACGTATCATGAATCCAGATTCTACGCAACATGTGATAAGCTTAATAGACGTGGACAAAATAAGACATCCTGCGAAGATTATATATATCGTTTTCCGTGCGACTAATTACGGAAATCGTATACTTACAGAATTATGTTATTTTTTGGAAAAACACAAACAGTAGTACACTTTGTAGAAATTATGTTCTAGATGCCTATTTCAACATGAAAACATATATCCACGGGTGCATTCTCGTCGGTCAAAACGTGTTTTGATGTAAAATAATTAAAACCAGACTAAGCATGTAAACACCGATGATAGCGCGCACGCACACACGCGCGCACGCACGCACGCACGCGCGCACGCACGCACACACACATAGTCGACCCCTGTGTTGTGTCGCCGCTCGTCGTACGGCCTCCCGCTGATGATGACGGCGATAACACAATCAGGTTCAGTCGCCTCGTTGTGTCATTTGATACACGCAATTATCGATTGTCTACGTTACTATCCTCTGGGAAATAAATTTGCATTGATACGTAACTAGAAGTCAGGCAGCCAGCCGCAGCGCGTGCACAGCCTTGGTACCGGGGTGGCGGCGGGCTGTTTTTCGCTGTCCGTGTCGGCAGGCGGATAGGCGCTGTCCGTGTGGACGAGCGCGTGGGCAAGCGGGTGAACGCTGGCACACAGGCGCTGTCGGCGCAGGATGTCGGCCGGGAGGTTCGTGTGGGTGCCGTCGCAGTGAGGTGGCTTCTCCGTGTACTTACACGCACACAGCTGGTGGACGGTCTGTTGGCCAGACACCGTCCACGACATCGGTGTGAGCCTAGTGCCGACGTGAGAGCCTGCACAAACACGTTAACTCACCAATAAGTTATAAATATACGCAGCTGCTGCAGAGTTAACACAAAATTGAACTCGAAAATTGACGTCAATTCCAAATCTCTCGGTGACGCAAAACACCATTTACAAAACGTTCGACTCCACTAAAGAAGTCAATGGAAGTCAATTATAGTGGAAAATTGGTCCATTGGTTTGTTAAACGTGCGGACATGCATTTGAAATTCAACTTTCTGATACGGTGAGCTGCTGCAGTGGGCAGTTATTGTTCAGTAGGAAACTTAGTTTATGGTATAATGCTGCGTTTATGCGTAGTAGCAGTATTATAGCTATAGTAGTAGTAGTAGTAGTAGTATTAGTAGTAGTAGTAGTAGTAGTAGTAATAGTAGTAGTAGTAGTAGTACAGCATAAAATTTCAAGTTTGAAAAGAGTAGAAGAAAGAGGCAAAGAAAGGAAAGAAGAAAGAAAGGTGAAAGAAAGTAGAAAGAAAGAGTAAAAAGTAGAAAGAAAAGAAAGAAGAAAGTAAAAGAAGAGAAAGGAAGTGGCAGGAAGAAGGCGAACAAAGGTGGCTCGTTTAGGCAGCTAATAGTAGTAGTAGTAGTAGTAGTAGTAGTAGTAGTAGTAGTAATAGTAGTAGCAGCAGCAGCAGCAGCAGCAGCACACACACACACGAACAAACACTGAAGTGACAGCACGCGCAGTACGTGAGTGTGTAGTGTATACTGTAGATTTTTACGTTTTAATGCAGATTTAGAATTATACACTATAATAGAGATGTGTTAACAACAACAACAACAGTCAACAGTTATTGCGGAATTAAGACAGTTACAACTCTATACCAATAGAAACACCAAGAAGGTCGTGACGACGATCGTGATCATGTTGATAATTTTGTGTTAGCTTTTCTTCATAAATGTATGTACGCAAACACCGCCGTTTTACAGACAAACATGTCCTTAGTGTGGAACCTAGATGACCCGCTGGCAGGAGATTGTCCCGTATAAATGTTCGAGTGAGCTAGCATAAGTCATCTTCTGTTGTGACCTCAGCAGCAGCAGCGGCAACAGCAGCAGCAGCAGCAGCACCGGCAACAGCAGCAGCAGCAACAACAAAAACAACACAAAAAACATCTCAGTGCGCTGTGCATACGCCTAATAGCCATTTCTCGCGTACAAAACGACACGTCGAATCGCAAATCTGGCATTTATTCATGATTGAGTCGCAAAACCTTTGACGTAGCACTTAATAACTTCGTGTTCGTCAATTGTTTTTGCTTGTGATCTCAAATAATTGACAATTATGATGTTTGACCACATCGTCACCACAGTCAGCGGTGTAAAAAGCGCGTGTATGACTATCGTCACACCGTGACCACAGTCAGCAGTTTAAACACGTGTGTATGACTATCGCTACATCGTGATCACAGTCAGCGGTGTAAGCACGTGTGTATGACTATCGCTACATCGAAACCACAGTCAGAGGTGTAAGCACGTGTGTATGACTATCGCTACATCGTGTCCACAGTCAGCGGTGTAAACACGTGTGTATGACTATCGCTACATCGTGACCACAGTCAGCGGTGTAAGCACGTGTGTATGACTATCGTTACATCGTGACCACAGTCAGCGGTGTAAGCACGTGTGTATAACTATCGCTACACCGTGACTACAGTCAGCGGTGTAAGCACGTGTGTATGACTATCGCTACATCGTGACCACAATCAGCGGTGTAAACACGTGTGTATGACTATCGCTACATCGTGACCACAGTCAGCGGTGTAAGCACGTGTGTATGACTATTGCGACATCGTGACCACAGTCAGCGATGTAAGCACGTGTGTATAACTATCGCTACATCGTGACCACAATCAGCGGTGTAAGCACGTGTGTATGACTATCGCTACATCGTGTCCACAGTCAGCGGTGTAAGTACGTGTGTATGACTATCGCTACATCGAGACCACAGTCAGCGGTGTAAGCACGTGGGTATGACTTTCGCTACATCGTGTCCACAGTCAGCGGTGTAAACACGTGTGTATGACTATCGCTACATCGTGACCACATTCAGCTGTGTAAACACGTGTGTATGACTATCGCTACATCGTGACCACAGTCAGCGGTGTAAGCACGTGTGTATAACTATCGCTACACCGTGACTACAGTCAGCGGTGTAAACACGTGTGTATAACTATCGCTACATCGTGACCACAATCAGCGGTGTAAACACGTGTGTATGACTATCGCTACATCGTGACCACAGTCAGCGGTGTAAGCACGTGTGTATGACTATCGCGACATCGTGACCACAGTCAGCAATGTAAGCACGTGTGTATAACTATCGCTACACCGTGACTACAGTCAGCGGTGTAAACACGTGTGTATGACTATCGCTACATCGTGACCACAATTAGCGGTGTAAACACGTGTGTATGACTATCGCTACATCGTGACCACAGTCAGCGGTGTAAGCACGTGTGTATGACTATCGCGACATCGTGACCACAGTCAGCAATGTAAGCACGTGTGTATAACTATCGCTACATCGTGACCACAGTCAGCGGTGTAAACACGTGTGTATGACTATCGCTACATCGTGACCACAGTCAGTGGTTTAAACACGTGTGTATGACTATCGCTACATCGTGACCACAGTCAGTGGTTTAAACACGTGTGTATGACTATCTCTACATCGTGATCACAGTCAGCGGTGTAAGCACGTGTGTAACTGTGTATGACTATCGCTACATCGTGTCCACAGTCAGCGGTGTACACACGTGTGTATGACTATCGCTACATCGTGTCCACATTCAGCGTTGTAAACACGTGTGTAATACTATCGCTACATCGCGACCACAGTCAGCGGTGTAAGCACGTGTGTATGACTATCGTCACATCGTGACCACAGTCAGTGGTGTAAACACGTGTTTATGACTATCGCTACATCGTGACCACAGTCAGCGGTGTAAACACGTGTGTATGACCATTGCCACATCGTGACCACAGTCAGCGGTGTAAACACGTGTGTATGACTATCGCCACATCGTGACCACAGTCAGCGGTGTCAACACGTGTGCATGACCATCGCCACATCGTAACAACAGTCAGCGGTGTAAACACGTGTGTAAGACTGTCGCCACATCATGACCACAATCAGCGGTGTAAACACGTGTGTATGACCATCGCCACATCGTGACCACAGTTAGCGATGTAAACACGTGTGTATGACTATCGCCACATCGTGACCACAATCAGCGGTGTAAACACGTGTGTATGACTATCGCTACATCGTGACCACAGTCAGCGGTGTAAGCACGTGTGTATGACTATCGCAACATCGTGGCCACAGTCAGCGGTGTAAGCACGTGTGTATAACTATCGCTACACCGTGACTACAGTCAGCGGTGTACACACGTGTGTAAGACTGTCGCCACATCGTGACCACAGTCAGCGGTGTACACTCGTGTGTAAGACTGTCGCCACATCGTGACCACAGTCAGCGGTGTACACACGTGTGTAAGACTGTCGCCACATCGTGACCACAGTCAGCGGTGTACACACGTGTGTAAGACTGTCGTCACACCGTGACCACAGTCAGCGGTTTAAACACGTGTGTATGACTATCGCTACATTGTGATCACAGTCAGCGGTGTAAGCACGTGTGTATGACTATCGCTACATCGAGACCACAGTCAGCGGTGTAAACACGTGTGTATGACTATCGCTACATCGTGTCCACAGTCAGCGGTGTAAACACGTGTGTATGACTATCGCTACATCGTGACCACAGTCAGCGGTGTAAACATGTGTGTATGACTATCGCTACATCGTGACCACAGTCAGCGGTGTAAGCACCTGTGTATGACTATCGCTACATCGTGACTACAGTCAGCGGTGTAAGCACGTGTATATAACTATCGCTACACCGTGACTACAGTCAGCGGTGTAAACACGTGCGTATGACTATCGCTACATCGTGACCACAATCAGCGGTGTAAACACGTGTGTATGACTATCGCTACATCGTGACCACAGTCAGCGGTGTAAGCACGTGTGTATGACTATCCCGACATCGTGACCACAGTCAGCGATGTAAGCACGTGTGTATAACTATCGCTACATCATGATCACAGTCAGCGATGTAAACACGTGTGTATGACTATCGCTACATCATGATCACAGTCAGCGGTGTAAGCACGTGTGTAACTGTGTATGACTATCGCTACATCGTGTCCACAGTCAGCGGTGTAAGCACGTGTGTATGACTATCGCTACATAGTGACCACAATCAGTGGTGTAAACACGTGTGTAAGACCATCGCCACATCGTGACCACAGTCAGTAGTGTAAACACGTGTGTATGACCATCGCCACATCGTGACCACTGTCAGTGGTGTACACACGTGTGTAAGACTGTCGCCACATCGTGACCACAGTCAGCGGTGTACACACGTGTGTAAGACTGTTGCCACATCGTGACCACAGTCAGTGGTGTACACACGTGTGTAAGACTATCGCCACATCGTGACCACAGTCAGCGGTGTACACACGTGTGTAAGACTGTCGCCACATCGTGACCACAGTCAGTGGTGTACACACGTGTGTAAGACTGTCGCCACATCGTGACCACAGTCAGCGGTGTAAATACGTGTGTATGATCATCGCCACATCGTGACCACAGTCAGCGGTGTACACACGTGTGTAAGACTGTCGCCACATCGTGACCACAGTCAGCTGTGTAAACGCATGTGTAAGACTGTCGCCACATCGTGACCACAGTCAGCGGTGTACACACGTGTGTAAGACTGTCGCCACATCGTGACCACAGTCAGCGGTGTAAACACGTGTGTATGACCATCGCCACATCGTGACCACAGTCAGCAGTGTAAACATGTGTGTAAGACTGTCGCCACATCGTGACCACAGTCAGCGGTGTACACACGTGTGTAAGACTGTCGCCACATGTTTTGTCAACATTTCGAATTCAATGCATTTATGGGAGATTAAAGTTTCGCCTGTGTGAAATTGTCGACATATATATTACAAATCATCATATTTGTGATGCGTAATTAACAATAATCGTAATATCTGACTTGATAACTCGGGGATCACACGCACCGTCTATTGTTTGCAGTACAAACGTACCTTCTTTGAAAATATTAATTTTATTTTTAAAATTAATAATATTTGTTTTATTGACGATGTATTTGTAACGTTGACGTTGCAATGACATTCACTGTGTCTGGCGTGCCCGCAGTATGGCTATTTGACACCGCCACCTACCATCGCACCACGGCTGTGTTTTACTTAGTCCACATCGACACCAGAGTCGTTTGTCGCCTTCCTTCACGTCTCTCACGCTGCATGGGCCGTACTGTCAACACACAAAGAAGTCTGCAACATTTTGAAGTTTACAGATCCACACGTCCAAATGCTTGTTTATTCACTTTTGACCCTTATTAGGCAACTGGCTGATTCGTTCAGGAGAATGTTCGCTTTCACGTTATTCGTTTCGATTTGGGTATTTTGCTAAATTTCCAAACTTTTAAACGAAATTTATTGAACATAATGTACCATACACGTGGGCCCATTGATCATTTAATTGTTCCTTGATACGTTAACATATTCCGAGGATCCCACAGAGGTATTGTTTTAGTCACGCCGGATACACATATTAGATATTCGATAGCAGAGAACTCCCCATATGTTGCTGTTACTCCGTCCCAGTTTAAACGGTTTATTTAGACACAAGGGCAATGTGACGGACACCTTGTACCGACATTGTGAATGTTTGTCGATAATAGAATCCCTAACGCACCGCAGGGCAACCGTTTCACAGAGTGCACCACCACTAGGTGTAATAATTACTCTACAGTTCCTTCAACAGTTTGCTTTTAATGACAGGTAAATATTGTATTTTTGTCTGCGTCTGTACCAATCGCACGCTCTAGGCACACTTTGAGATCGTGCCCTCCAAAGTCACCTGAACATATTTTATTTACTTTTAGTAACACAATTAAAAAAAAAAAATATATCTGGTGATCTTTGTAAGTAACACAGTACTCGTACACCCGCGCTGACTAGCAAATAACTTTATTTTTAAAAGGTGTTTAAAAAAAAAAAAAAATCCGGCTACAAGGACATCCGCTAGACAGAGATGTCGTAATAATCGATACAACTGCTCCCTGTATCGATGATCGAGGGTTTTAACTATGCACTGAGTAACGACACGATACGTATTGCATGTATGTCACGATACGATACATACACCGCGATATACAGCGATACAATGTATTTGAGAAACGGATTAGGTGCACAGTTTTATACAACTGCGAAGTAAAACCTAATATAGTACAGGGTAATCGAACAGATATCACGTTAAATGCACGGTATGAATCACGATATAGTAGACTGGTAACCACTGACATTTTGACCACGGAAATGTCGGTGATGCTGCTAGTTTGTACTTGATGGGTCCTTATCATTATGGCTTGGGGCATATAGTTAATTCTTACCTCGCTTCATCTTTCCAAAATGTTCGTTTCATTATACTGCAACGCTTAGTGTACAGAAGGGGTACTTTTTGTTCATATTATAAATTGTATTTTGGGACATTTTAGTGGTCTAAATACTGCTGAGAATCACATCAGAACGAGTGTGCTGTTAACCCCCATTACATCAGCGGCAATAGCTCGTCACAGACCACTAGACCTGTGTGCTTCTGACTGGTAGCCGTTCTGCCAAATGGATAAACCCGAAAGCGGTTTTTGCGAAGGTTAAGCTGTCAACCCGATAACATTAATGTTATAACAGCCTATACCATATATTTCTACATATTGCGGTTCTTGTAAAACACATCGCGTATAGCATCGTGAGAAAACTATCGCGATTCATAGATGTCTCGGAAATCGTTAATGCTCTAGTGCCTGGCGCAAGTCCACCCCTCCTTTACTACCGAAGCACCTTCGCTGTCTTGCTCAAGTCCACCTTCTCCGTTACGACCCGAGTGCATTCACTGCCTGGCTCAAGTCCATCCCTCAGTGTGTATTGTGACGTAATAGCGGTGTATCGAGAGTAGTATGTTTAGGCTTAGGAGTGATAAGACGTCTCCACGTACCAGTAGGGTCTCAACGGGAACGATAAAGTAGGACTATTTTGGCAAAGGCAGGACATACCTATATGGTGTTAATGAGAGAGGTGTAATAGGATTACCATGGCAACGGCAGGACGGACCACCTCCTCCATGTCGTTGTGACTGGGCGTCTGTGCAGTTGAGCTCTGGCTGGTCACGTCCATCGGAGGTGAATGTCGACGACACCACGTCAAGTTGAGCTCTGACGTGTCACTTCCACCACCGGAGCTGACTATCGACGTCACCACGTCAAAATGAAGTGTTCGCAGCAACTATAAGTAACTTTATAGTATGTTATGATTCTAGGCTAGTGACACCCATATCTACGACAAACTAGGCGGGTCAACATCCCCTCCCCCCAAATCAGTCGAGCATAAAGGCAAACATCAATTACTATTTAGTGGCACGCGAGCATAGACTACGTGGCTATATAAACAAATAACGTCTAGTGTCCTTTATTCGCGTGCATGCACAGACCATGGCCAACAATCCTCTGATAGCTCGCACACTTACCAGCCCTTGCATAAGCCCTGATCTGCACCGGTAAACGTCAGTTTTGTTGTGTAAGCCGTAGGTCTACAATAATTAGCGCTACACCGGCGCGCCAAGACTGAGGTCTAGGGGAGAGCGGGGCACCATGCGCAACGGAGCACTATACTCATCGGATGTCACTGGCACATTTTATGATAATTTACCTGAGATTTTGGACGGTATAGGACCCTAGGCTCTAGATTGGATCGTTGTCCTATCAGGCTAGTCCTCACGCCTTCCCACCTACTACATTAGCTAATTAGGGACTTCTCAGCGCCACACAACACGAATTTTACATTTAGGACACAACTATGCCATAGGCGGATCCAGGGAAGGGACATGGGGGCACATGCAACCTAGACCTTTGGAATTTGGCATGCCCCAGACCTTTTTGACTGGGGCATCGTTGCGTGCCCCCCTAGACGTTTTGGAATGTGCCCCCGTTTAGGTTACAATAAGCTGGAGTTACGCTAACGCGGCGGTAACATTTGTCAACAGCACCCCCCTCTGTCTTCCGATGTCATCAGTCGAACCAGTCTAGACAAGGAGAAGCTGAAGAAGAGCTGAAGATACGGCGGCGGCGAAACATTTTTCAACAGCACCCCCTCCCCATGTCTTCCGATGTCATTGTTTGACCAGCGCGTCAGCGGAGTCGTACTGAAGGTCCGACTTAGATCACCGAATATGAAGTTTTTAAAGTTATCGAATTTAGTAGTTTGGAGCACCAAAAGTAAATTATGGGCTGATAATAACATTTATTTCGTAAATAATATATATATATACATTCATACATACATACATACATACATACATACATACATACATACATACATACATACATACATACATACGTACATACATACATACATACATACATACATACATTTATACATACATACATTCATACATACATTCATACATACGTACAAACAAACATACATACATACATACATACATACATACATGCATGCATGCATGCAAGCATACATACATACATACATACATACATACATACATACATACATGCATACATACATAAAAACATACATTCATACATTCATACATGCATACATACATACAAACATACATTCATACATAAATTCATACCTACATACATACATACATACATACAAACATACATACATACATACATACATACATACATACATACATACATACATACATACATACATACATACATACATACATACATACATACTTACATACATACATACATACATACATACATACATACATACAAACATACATTCATACATTCATACATTCATACATTCATACATTCATACATTCATACATGCATACATACATACATACAAACATACATTCATACATAAATTCATACCTACATACATACATACATACAAACATACATACATACATACATACATACATACATACATACATACATACACATATTGCGGATGTTTCTCATGTACTGCTTGTTATTATCCGTTTCTGATTTAACTTTCACTGTGTTATGTTTTTATTTATGATCATTACAACGCAGTGGCTCATATATCTTAACATTGTCAACTAATTCATTTTGTGAGGACAAAACTTTACCTAATAAATTCTCCCCCCTCTTGTTGGTTCTACCTCATTTTTAGAAAGAATACTATCTTGTATTAAAAATACAAATTGTTGGTTTTATTCTGTCCGTGTATAAACTCCCCCATAATAAAATATTTTCGTTTACTCACTTCCCTTGTAACAGTCTGTATGTTTTCATACATGTCGATTCCTGTAATCATGTTGCACCAAACGGCTTCTACACACTCCGCTTCTCTTTTTAGTTTTACTTCATGAGCCTGAATAGGTTCTTTAATATATAATTTATATCTTGCTTCAGAACAGTTTTCCAGGCTGTTCTTTGCTGATTTATTTACATCGTTATGCTACTCTTATGTGTCTCCAATACCAGTAGGTTGTAGGAACTTCCTTGCCCATCTAGTTCTAACAACGGGTACAACCGTTGCCACTGTCCACGTATCATAGCAGTTTGTCTGCGAGCACTGCTGTCGCCTTTCTGTTTTACAGGCTGCTCTTTGCTGATTTGTTGATATTGTTATGCTACTGGGTTCTCTGTCTCCAATACCAATGTAAATTCGATCAAACGTTGAATATATATCATAAGAACTGCAAAACATGAAACTACAGATAAACTGTAGAACGAATGAAGTTCCTTAGTTAGATAGTTAATTAAAACCTATATATTAATAAAATAATAAACTATAAATTAAGAATAATTATTACTATATATATATATATATATATGTGTGTATATACATATATATATGTATATATACACACACATGCACACACACACACACGCATGGTTTATTATAATTGTATTGTTACATGATTACATGTAATTATTTTAACGAAAACAATTAATTTGTCAATGTTCTTTATATGTTTGGAAATTATATTTAAACCAACTATAGAGTACAGATTTTTGAAGAGTTTAATATATTAATTATAATATATAATATTCCATTCTGTGAAATCGATATATTTGTGGTCACAGGAGGAATTTGAACATAACACGTGCATATTACCCCGGTCTACCCTAAACAAGAACAACTGTAAACAGACCAGAGTCCGAACGTCAGTCAGGCACTGTCTATACACCCTTTCAGTTGGCTCAAGGTGGGGACTTTGGAATTAGTGAAGCGGGGATCAGATTAACTGGAGGACATACTGATTTTTTAATCGATATCGCTAATTTCTGTCTCCTCACCAGAAAACACTTTATTGATATCCTAAACACAACTGTATCTACTGTAGTCATGTTGCCATCTTAAGTGACGTGTTAGATAGCGTGGCGGTAATTAGAAGGGTGATTTTAAAAGTGGACTTGGGTGAATGTAGAGTTCTTATTGAAATTAAATTGCAGGTGTTACCGCGTAAATTGCGTACTCATTATTAAATATATGATAATCCGCAAAGAGTAAGTAAGTTGTAGCTACGTTTAAAGACAGTATACAATACAACTGGAGCGTGTTGTCGCTTAGATGATCAATTAAGTCAGTGCAAGGGTGTTGACCATCGTCATACAATCATTCACAAATGTAAATGTGGGGTCCAGTGGCGTAGTCTTTAGAGCGTCGAACTCTCAATCGACATAATCCTCTTGCTTCCGCGTGGTTGAATACTTCCCTGAGAAGTCGATATGCTATTCAAATGAACAGGTCTGCCAGGGAGTAAAGTGTAAGGCGCTTGGAGTCATAAAGAGTTGATACCGCGCTATATAAGAATTTAAGAATATCAAACGTATGGTGGATATGCAAATACGATAACCACGAAGACCTGGTGATTTACATACATGTCCGTGTATAAACTCCCCCGTAATAAAATATTTCCGTTTACTCACTTCCCTAGTAACAGTCTGTATGTTTTCACACATGTCGATTCCTGTAACCATATTGCACCAAACGGCTTCTACACACTCAATGTCGCGTGGTATTTAATCACCCACACCACAATCGTCATTGTATAGTCATATGTGTCTCAATATATATTTATTATAAGTCGAATTGAAGGTTTTCATCTGTTGATCATTATAATAGCATTCAATAGATATTTACTATTATGGCCTGTGCCCTAATTAGCATAGAATAACTACACCCCATTCTCACTCGTGACCGCATAGATGACATCATTATTTTTGTAAAATATATAAATTTACATTGATCCCATGGCCTCTTTAAGATCAAAATAATAATGCATAACACTCTGCAGCATCATATATTTTATTTGATACCAGAATTGTCTTTCTGTCATTACAAATGGATTAGATATGATGCGTCAAAGATAACCGTAGTGTCGCGGATCAAGAGGCGTAACTCAGGGCATTTATAATGATTACACACTGTACTCCATCAGCAATGGATTGTTTAAAATGTAATGAAGAAGTGACTATAATATTGTTGTTTTATAAGTCATTTACGTTTCTTCTGCAGTATCTAGGTACTATTGCAGCTGGAATACTAGTGTTCTTACATGTTTCATCATGGTATGTGGGGATCACAAGGTGTTATCCCATATTATATTATTTAAGTATCATATTATATTATTTAAGTCTCATATTATATTATTTAAGTCTCATACTATATTATTTAAGTCTCAGTTGCAGCTTTTACGAAAACCGCAGGTCAACTTCACAGATATCGATAAGTTAACATTTTATTTAAGTTGGATAACGATACATTATAAGCTTTGTTACTTACCCCAATTTGACCTGCTGATATTATATACCTAGCTTTGTATGTATTTACCATTAAAACGAAAACGAACAAGTGATCAAACTGTCGAACCTACTTGTATAGTTCATGTAAAGGGTTTAAAATATGGAGAACTTCAACTCATGTCTGGCATGCGGGAACATCCAACTTTAACCCACAGGATGGAGGACACGACGTGCAAGCTCACTCCCAACACAGTGATGGAATATCATGGCTTCCATTGAGAATGCTACAAACGTTTCACCATGAATATGGACAGTTCATCTCATCACAATCACGTTCTGTGGAAGTTCTGCGGCGAGCAGAACTTCCACAGAAGGTGATAAACTCATCTTCAAGTCGGACTGTATTTTGTATTATATTTCAAAGGGTGGTAAGAAGGTAAAAGTTAAAGCAGAAATAAAACAGGACGAGAAGCTCCTCACAACAATACGAGGTTTTGATCTGTTTGCTTGTAAAGCCAAGTTCCACAAGAATTACCGCACGGATGAACTATATGCAAAAACCAGAGAATTGGCGAAGTACATATGAAGAGGCACGTGTTAACCAGCTCAACTTAATGGAAGTCCATGAAAAGGCATTTGGTGGAGAAGGATGTCCTGCATGATCGGAAGATGGTGACATTGGCTGATCTGTAACAAGTGTACATATCCAACATAGAGAATACAGAGCACAGTAATCCTGACTATCGGAGTGAGAAATTAAAACTCAAACTTGAAAGCCATGAACCCTTCAATGGCCATCTGACCTTCTACAATATGGGGAAGTTCCAGTCAAGCATAGTCTATGAGTCATAGATTAACATCAACACAGCCGTGAAACGTACATGCCTTGTGATCAACTGATGTTATCAAGACCACTGTTACATATCTTCGACAGACTATCCAGGATGTGTTTGCTGAAGCACCTGATCTTAACTGGCCACCAACTCTCAGTGATTTTGACAGAATTGACACTATCGTACCAGACACACTCCAGAAATTGTTATGTTATGTCATAACTGGGATGGCAGCTCCCACATCATCCCGCATACAGAGATTTGTTCTGTCAATTGGTCAGGACATCTGCCGGGCAACAACCAATGGATCGTGGAAGCTGCCAAACA
Organism: Paraescarpia echinospica; assembly: GCA_020002185.1. Taxonomy (NCBI): domain Eukaryota; kingdom Metazoa; phylum Annelida; class Polychaeta; order Sabellida; family Siboglinidae; genus Paraescarpia; species Paraescarpia echinospica. Next base: position 47,869,758 of record CM034533.1, on the reverse strand, counting down.
CATCTTCATGAGCATGTCCATGCGTTATATGTTCAGGAGTGAAAAACTCGTAACTCTTCTAAAAAGAATGGGACACTGTGAAAGCTACTCCTTTTCATTGGAGCTGGAGACAGCGCTAGCTGAAGCTGTTACGCAGTCGTCCACTCTTCTCTCCAACCAGATTGTCAGGTCACCACCAGGACCAACGATATTCCATTCAGAATTTGGTAATTTCGAACAGCTTCTGAATGATCTCACAGGAAAAGGATAGGATCAGTTCACACAGCTCATGGCATCATGTTACAGGAAGTTGGCAGCGATGATCATTCTGCGGAATCTGGTGACTGCCCTGAGATACGATCACAAACCAGAAAAAAGGAGAAGTCGCTGAACCCGAAGGAGTCGGCCACACTGCAGAGAAGCTGATTCTGCAAGGAGAGGCAACCAAGAGGCCACCTGATTGGAAATCATTCTTGTCCAATGATGAAAACAAGTGTCAGTTCGTCAAACTGCTTCTGAAGCTGTGGCAGACTGATGGATACGCATTAAAACTGCAAGGAAGACAAGTGATCTTCATATGTGAGGAGAATGCCACTCTGCTGACTTCCAATGACGGCCGGACGACAGTAAACCATGAACTGCCCCTTCTGAAGTCATCACAGGAGGAAACTAACTCAAGAGTTATCCTCTATGTTAATTACGCGAGGAGTAGGAATTACCGATTCGTTCGTGTGAAGAGCCCAGATTCAGACATCTTCTGCACTTCTGCTCTTCTGCACTATGCTGCATCAATTGGAGACATCACCATCTTGTTTGTCACTAGTGTAGGAAATAAGCAAAGATTGATTCATGTCAGCAAACTAGCAGTTGATCTCGGCCAAGACAAATGTACGGCTCTGATGGTTCTGCATGTTTTCAGTGGATGTGACAACATTAGTGCTTTCCGTGGGATTGGCAAACTCAAACCAGTGAAAACTCTACTGAAGATTCCTAAATGCATTCATGTACTCAAGAAGCTGGGAGATACATGGGACGTACCTGAAGAAAGGATTGATAAGCTGGACAGCTTCACTTATGCTGTATATGGCAGAGCATCAAAGGTGTCAAAAGTTGATGACTTTAGGCTAATTCGTATCAATGAACTGTGTGCCAAGGATAACCGTGTTATTCCTTCAGATAATATTGACATCCCCCAATCTACCACAATGCAAGCGCAGTCTCACTCAGCATGTCAGACGAGTCAACTATCAAGTTGGCATATGGAAGAGAGCACATATTCCTGAGCCGGACGTCCCCAAAGTGAGCAGAAACCATGGCTGTATCATCAGTAATGGAAGCATTGAGCCACATTGGAATGTTGGAGATGTGCTGCAACGTGAACTGGCTGATATAGCTCAGGTAGACCCCGACCACACTGATAATGATGACGAGTCTGACATGGACATGTTTGATGGGATGGAATTATATGCTGACAGTGACAGAGATTACGACTGAGCATCAAAATGTGACTAATGTAATTGGATATGTAGCTATCAATGTTTGGCAAGTGTCCATACATCAACCTAGATAGTGTATGTCATTGATTGACAATTAAGATGTGAATAACTGTGTGGCATCTAACTACATTTTGTTTGATCAATGTCTACCATCTAAATGAAAGTCATACGTACGTAATTCGCTTTAAACTTAATTATCGTTATCGTGAGATACTGGCTTTCGATTGGTCTGTACTGTTGACATTTGTCACATCTTAATTCATGAGTTTTTGGATACCATATTAAGCTAATATACATGTACATTATAATAAATATGTAGTGCTTTGTTTTATGCATCTGAAATTAATCTGGTGTAACTGTATACTTGAAAACACACACATAATCTAGACAGTTTTGACATGTATGCCATCCATATCCATGGTTATCTTTGCGTTACGCCTCTTGATCCGCGACACTACGGTTATCTTTGAAGCATCATATCTAATCCATTTGTAATGATAGAAAGACAATTCTTATATCAAATGAAGGATATGATGCTGCAGAGTGTTATGCATTATTATTTTAATATTAAAGAGGCCATGGGATCAAGGATAATTTATATATTTGACAAAAATAATGATGTCATTTATGCGGTCACGAGTGAGAATGGGGTGTAGTTATTCTATGCTAATTAGAGCACACGTCATAATAGTAAATATCTATTGAATGCTATTATAATGATCAGTAGATGAAAACCTTCAATTCGACATATCATAAGTACATATTGAGACACCTATGACTATACAATGACGATTGTGGTGTGGGTGATTAAATACCACGCGACATTGACGACAAATACGATATTTCAGGGTACCATCCAAGATAGGTTGGAAATGGGTAGTGAGACCCAACTTTTTCACTGTTACCACTTGAAATCATCTTCAAAAGCTTAAAAAAACATGGACTGGTAGACTTGTGGGAGTGCACGAGGGGCATATCTGGCCCATGGCCTATATGTTCTAGATACCCGCTCTCTGCTTTAACTTCATGACAAACTGCATGTATGTCTGGACTAATTCGGTTGTTTTACTCCCTCTATGCGTGTACTAGAATGGCCTCTCCCTGTCCTGCCCTTTCACTTTGCCCTTTCTCTTCCCTTAGTATGCGTGCGTACAGGACATGTGACTGTTTTCAGTTTCCAATTTAATTCAGATCTTCGTATAGATAGCGAGGTATTCGGTAAAAGGCATTTAAAGCAGACACTTCGATCTAATGTACATTTGTAACAGTTCCTGCGTCTTGCCAAGGGCGTGCTCAGTGAACGACGACATCGAAGGCTGTTAATACACAACTGGCTGTGATATTGATCGATCTATTGATTTTTATAAGTCTGTCAGCCGTCCGCTAGGACAACTGCACCAAGTAGCAAAATAGCGTAACGTTATGAACAACCGATTTACGTCTGTTTAATGATGATTGAACTGCCTGTTGTATAACAGGAGCCTTATCAATAACAAATGAACATCATTATTAATTAAACCCCTGTGGCAGCGCGTCGCCGGCCGGGGGGAATATTTGCCTTGGACGAATGACTTCGACACTATTAATACATGATAACTTCCACAAACCTTTGTATTTTTAATGTGATTGTGTGTTTTTATGACAACTATCGCAGTATCAGCAGTCAGTCTGTTTGGCAGATCTGCGCCTTTGAAATGTAGCAATGTCACCATTTCTCTGGTGACTAGAGTCAGAAGTTGTAGTCGCGTTACGGGTATTATAATTGGAGAAAGTATGAATGTGTAAGAGTCAATCTATATTGGCCGAGACAAGTGTGAGCCACCGAACAGCACTGGCGTAGTGAGAACGTTTCACGGTGTCAAGGTGGTATGAAGTGTATCTGATATACAGAGTGTGTCAATTTGGCCTGTGCCGGAAATGGCTGCTGTCAATAGTTGTCGTCTGCGACGTTGGCGGTGTGGCAATACCCGGTTAAGAACAGTTGCTGAATTGTGACGAACGTGTACCATGAGCGGAACATGGGGCCGATTATATTCTTGAACTTCTTACGGTGAATATACGTATACACACAATGCGATGGCGGTGTTCCATACTGGCAATGTGGAGTGGGAACAGAGACCCGAGACCGCGAAGAGAAATTAGTGCAGTAAACAGCGACATAAAACCAACATCAACGTGACGACAATTTGGAGCGACTATGCACAAAGATCCGTTGACATGGCTTTGCAGGTAAGGAGAGCAAGGAAGAGAGGGGGAGAGGGAGAAGCCGAGGGAGAGGAAGAAGGAGAGGGAGGGAGTGAGTGAGGGAGGGAGTGAATAATACTAACAATAATAAACAAGTAACAAATATATAAAACTACTAAACATTACGTAAAAGTGTATATTGTGTATAATGCAGTAAATAATTATATATAACAAAATATATAATAAAAAAAAAATTAAAATTAAAACTGCATAAAGAATATTGGTAAATATATAGCGTCAATACATTAACCAAAAAAATTATGTTAAATGTTCATTGTGACGCGTGCCACTGTTGTTTAGTTGAATACTCAGTGCAAATAAGGTGCTTTAAAAGCACATTTAGAATTACAACTTATTACTTCTGGGCTTAGATTGTTCCATACTTGTGCGCCATTAACAGCTATAGAGTTCTTGAACATGTTACGGATTAGCGAGGTCTCCGTACACTAGATGGCTCAGTCTAGAAGGGTTCTTATATATCAAGGTCAACGCATATGAGAAAGAACGGTTATCGTGAACAAGCAACAAAGAACGAGGAAAATTTAATTAACTTTATTACAAGATATCTTCCGTTTGGTAAATATCTCGATTAACAAAATAAACAGAATAAAGAAATCCCGTAACCAAATCTTAATAGAACATAATAAACAATAACACTGAATCTTTCGATTATCAAATTTCACTTCCTTTCTAAGGTGGATTATACCGCTATACGACCATACACTAAGCGTCAAGTGTTATCTAAGAATAACTCCATTAATATAAATACACAGTATAAGCTAGTCCTCGCGGACTCTCATTAAAGTCAACACGCCGAGCTCAGAATAACAATAGAACGGTGTATCTCGGGCGCACGAGTGATGATGCCGGGCACTTGACGATTGCCGTCGTACGCCGCGAATTCTCGAGTCGCGTCCGTTCAATAATCGCACGGTCGCAAACGATTGCGAAGTCAGTTGAATACGTTCAACTGAAAGACGAAGCCGGGTAGTAGACGCTTACCGCCGGCCGCTACGAATTCGAACGAGAGGTCTTGTTTTGTCGCAAACGATCGAGAAGTCGGATGAACGGGTTCGCGCGAATGACGACGCCAGGTAGAATACGTTTACCGCCGGCCGCTACGAGTCGCATTCGGTCAAGCTTTCTGACAATATCGCTGTGAGACCGATGTTCGAGGATGGCCCGTGCTGGGTGAGCGCGTAGCAATTATCGCTCATCGACGCAAATACTTTCGGGCCGACCGGAACGTTGTCTCAAAGTAATGTTGACGTGGCGGCATGGTTTCTTCGAAGTTCGATCGATTAGTCACTCTGGACACTGAATATTACACACACACACACACACACACACACACACACACACACACACACACACACACACACACACACACACACACAAACACACACACACAAACACACACAAACACACACACACACACACACACACACACACACACACACACACACACACACACACACACACACACACACACACACACACACACACACACACACACACACACACACACACACACACACACACACACACACACACACACAAAAGCTTGGGAACGTAACCCACGTTAACGATTCCCACCACGCTTTACGACTTTCCTTGCCATTCTCTTGGCAGCAGGGCAACCTGTCTAGTTCAACCCTGGATCTGTCCCAGTCCTTCGCCAGCGCCCAGATGGCGAAAGGCGTACAACAAACGTTTATATAAGCAGACCTAATTACACATCATATGACAGGTTTCCATCATTTTTATTGGCTAATGCAATATACAATTCAAACAAGGCATTGTGGAACAACCTCTCTAAGATTACAATGAAACCACCTGCTTGCCTAGAAACACTAGCAACAGAATACCACGCTTCACTGAGCGCATCTGCAACCGAGTTGCTGTAATTACGTAACTAAGGCGGTTGGTTAACAATATGTCTATCTACTGGCTTGACCTTCCTCATTTATAAAATTAAACCTCAGGAAAGTAGATTAAACATTCAGAAATAGCAGAAATGCTACATTACACTTCATTGTCTCAACTAATGTGATGGAACCTACATCTATTCCATTCGGCTTAGGTAGTCTGCACCTATGTTATCTGTTCCAGGGATTGACTCTACCCGGAAACGATAGGGTTGGACTTTAAGAGCCCATCGCATAACGCGATTGTTTGTCAACTTCGCAGTGTTAAGGAATTTCAGGGATCGTTGATCACACTGCACAATGAAACTTTGGCCATATAGGTATAAGTGAAATTTCTCGAGTCCCCAAACAATTGCCAGACATTCTCTTTCTACCGCGGAATATCGCCTTTGCGTGGGATTGAGCTTCTTGCTCGCAAACGCGACTGGGAATAAGACTTTGTTATTCTCTTGGAGTAACATTGCTCCGTGTCCGGTATCGGACGCATCTGTACGCAAGACAAAGGGTCTGTTTACGTCAGGCAATTTGAGGATAGGCGCCTTACACAGGGCCTGCTTCAGTTGAATGAAGGCCTTATCCGCCTCATCATTCCAACTTACCTTGTTAGGCTGTTTTGCCTTTGTGAGATCAGTCAATGGAGCCGCGATTCTGGAATACTCATTAACAAACTTCCGGTAATATCCTGCCAAACCTAGAAAAGACCTCACTTGTTTCTTCGTGGTATGAATGGGCGCATTCCTAATATTGTTTACCTTGTCTTCCTGGGTCTTCACTTCACTTTGACCTACTTGGTGCCCCAGGAAATCGACGGATTCAAACCCAAGATAACAATTCGACGGTTTTATAGTGAGACCCGCTTGTCTCACTCGGACGAACACTGCCCGCAGTGTTGAAAAGTGATCGGCCCATGTTGAGGTGTGAATCAATACATCGTCAACATAATTGGTAACACCACCGAGGCCATCTAAGAGTATGCGCATCATGCGACTGTACGATGCGCCGACGTTGACTAGACCGAAAGGCATGACGCAGAATTGGAACAACCCTTGGGGAGTACAAAATGCGGCTTTCTCCTTATCTTCCGGTTCCATCCTTATTTGCCAGTAGCCTTTGCAGAAATCTAGTTTGGACAAGTACTTATCCTGCCCTACCTCAGCCAATATAGTATCGGGATTTAGTATAGGTTCTGCATCGAATTTAGTAACCTTGTTTGACTGGCGAAAATCTACTACCGGTCTGTATGTGGAGTCAGATTTACGAATTAGCAACAAAGGTGATGAGTACGGTGAATGAGATAGCTCAATCACGCCCATTTCTCGCATTTTCTCAACCTCCTGTTTTACCACTCCCAACTTGGCTAATGGAATAGGGTACGGTTGGCATCTCACGGGACTAGAGGACGTTACCTCAATGGCATGGGACAAGAGACTAGTTTGCCCCGGAGTGCTCGAAAAGATGGAAGGAAATTCTTCCATTAGTCTCGTGTCTGATCAGGTGATAAACTATCACTCACATGGACGTCCCCAATGTTTTCCTCTCTCTCAGGAATGGGAAAATCCTCATCAGTCTCACATTCAGGTTGTTCTTCGACAACAGCAGCTAAACCTAGCGTCTCCACATTACCTCTCTCTGTCACTGGGGTTAAGTGACCTAACAAATCTATCGCTACCTTTTCAACGGGCGTGTTTACGATGGGAATCAATTGTACAGGAGCCTTAGGGACATTGTCTCGACTAACGGTCTTCTGACAGATGTCACATGACTGGCAGAATCTACGGACATCACCTACTATACCTGGTCAGTAGAAATTAAGGAGGATTCTGCCTATCGACTTCCTAATTCCCTGATGTTCAGATAGGATGGTTTCATGTTCTAACGTCATGACTCGATTGCGCAACACTACTAGTTGTTTCACAGTCTCACCCTCTTTCTCTTTCTGAAACAAGCGATAAAGGAGCCCCCTTTCGATCACGAATTGACTTGTTTGTTCTCCCTTAGGTTTCCCTTTAGTCACTTCAGCCGAATCAAAGCATTTCTTTAAGGTCTCATCCCCTTTTTGCTCTCTCAAGAAATCATCGACGGATATACTCGCACCAACAACTTGAGGCACTATCAAAGGTTTTGTGGGTTTAGAAAGGCGCTCCCGTTGAGCACGGGTTTCTACAGCACAACCGGTGACTGGGGTGTCATTCAAACGGGTCTCAACAGTAACGGGGACACCATCTGACTTGGTTCCTCAAAAAGGAGAACCTTCACTGTTATCGGAACAGGGTAAATTTAATTCAACAACGTTGCCAATGACTAAGTCATAAACGGGGTTGTTTAGACATAGGGCTTCAATTTCTCCTGTGAAAAAGGGAGTTCTCACATAGCACCGGGCAGTTGGGACTTCAATGACGGATCGGTCCATCAGCATAAGGACTTTGGTTTTCCCAGTTAACTGATCTTCCGAACTATGCTTCGTCGTACAACGACTCCGTTACACCCGCTGTCGCGTAATACTTTCACTGGGGATCCCCCCACATACCCCTCTACAACCGGTAAGTTACAACTGTTTTCATGTTGTACACAAGCACTAGCAATCACGGGGATCTTACATCCAAATTGCAAAGTGACATCAGTCCCACCCACAGGACATTGGTGACTAGGGGAATTCTGGTTTAGCACAACTGCACAATTCCCAACCACTGGTTTCATCCTTTGCGGTGGAGGATTCCTATTCTGCACTCCCACTGTACACTGTCTCGCGATGTGACCTGGCCGATTACAAAGGAAACATGTACGCGGAGGAACGGGCCGCGGGGTAGGGTTAGAAATAGGGTATCTCCCCTCCCCTGATCTACTTTTCGGGACGGGTGAAGGGACGGGAGTGGGTCGGACTCAGTCTCGACGATTTTCCCGTTTACCATATGATGAATGGGCATCTGTAAATGTTCTCACCAACTCTAACAAATTCTCTTTCCCCACCGGTTTGTGTTCTCTCAGAAACACGGACAGTTCCCTAGGGTACATAAACAAGAATTGCTCTCTCAGAATGAGTTCCTTAAGGCCCTTGAAAGACTCATTAATGTTTGACAAAGAAATCCACTGAGTCAAATAATGCTCCATACGAGCAAAATACTGCGACACTGTTTCGGTCGAATTTAGAGAACAGGTGTAAAACTTCTTACGAAAATCGCCTACAGTCAGTCGGTACCATCCTAGCAATGCTTGCTTTAACTGGTCATAATCGTTGGCCACGGAAATCGGGGAACGGGAATAAACTTCCAGTGCATGACCAGTTAACAATGCGCTCAGAAATATAGCGTAATTCTCGCGCTCCCAACCCTGGTTTTCAGCATATCTTTCAAATCGCTGGAGATATGCATCAATCGAATCCCTGTCTTCGTTAAAACAGGGTAACGGAGGACTACGGAATCCCTTAGTAATGGCTGAAGCATTACTCACCGAATCTCGGTACTCTACGGTCGTAGCCTCGTTGTGGAGCCTGGCCATCTTTTCTTCATGCTCCATTTCGCGCGCGCGCATATCGGCCTGCCTTGCCGCCTCTTTTTCTCGGAGCTCTGCCTGCCTTACCGCCTCTTTTTCTCGGAGCTCGGCCTGGAGCCTTTCCTTCTCCATATCGGCCTGGAGCCTCTCTTTCTCCGCCTCGCGAGCGGCCTGTCGCTCAGCCCGGGCGGTTCCTTGTTCATCGCGAACAAATGCGTGAAGTTCGGGACCTGTTAACCCTAACTTCTCACCTAACTCAATTAATTGAGCAAGATCCATGTTTGCAAACTAGTGCAACACACGAAACAATCACTAAACGGATATCACGTTTAAGTAATACACAAGGTCAATCACCTGTAAACCACAGAAGTGCTAGCTACGCTACAACACTCCACACAATCTTCTCATAAGACTGGAATAATGAAATCACTATACGATTTCAACCACGCCATGTCAACCATCAACACACGGACATTCTGTGAGACTTTAATCTGCCCAATGCCAACTCGGCAATTGCAACAAGTAATTCAACTTCCTTGTACAGCAGAAAAATAACAAAGCTCCTACTTACAATAATTATACGATTAATTCATGGTCCTTTACTGTTGCAATAAACAAGTCTAATGCCTCAAAACGTGAATGATAACTATAAATATAACGAGAAATAGGGGACTCAGAATTATGTCCGGGCAGAAACGACAAGGGGCATGTGAATTACCCTACACTACAGCTACTGGAATAGATGTAGGTTTCGTCTCTAGCCACGGAACAACGCTGACACTCCACGGAACCAGAGTGCAGCTAAGTTCTCAGGCATGTTCTATGTTGCCGTCACGTGTTACCCGCAATTCATAGCGTTGACCGAAGGTGTTATTTTAATTTCCCCCTAACCGGAATCCCGCGTACGAGCCCCCAAATATGTCACGGATTAGCGAGGTCTCCGTACACTAGATGGCTCAGTCTAGTAGGGTTCTTATATATCAAGGTCAACGCATATGAGAAAGAACGGTTATCGTGAACAAGCAACAAAGAACGAGGAAAATTTAATAAACTTTATTACAGGATATCTTCCTTTTGGTAAATATCTCGATTAACAAAATAAACAGAATAAAAAAATCCCGTAACCAAATCTTAATAGAACATAATAAACAATAACACTGAATCTTTCGATTATCAAATTCCACTTCCTTTCTAAGGTGGATTATACCGCTATACGACCATACACTAGGCGCCAAGTGTTATCTAAGAATAACTCCCATAATATAAATACACAGTATAAGCTAGTCCTCGCGGACTCTCATTAAAGTCAACACGCCGAGCTCAGAACAACAATAGAATGGTGTATCTCGGGCGCACGAGTGATGATGCCGGGCACTTGACGATTGCCGTCGTGCGCCGCGAATTCTCGAGTCGCGTCCGTTCAGTGATCGCACGGTCGCAAACGATTGCGAAGTCAGTTGAATACGTTCAACTGAAAGACGAAGCCGGGCAGCAGACGCTTACCGCCGGCCGCTACGAATTCGAACGAGAGGTCTTGTTTTGTCGCAAACGATCGAGAAGTCGGATGAACGGGTTCGCGCGAATGACGACGCCTGGTAGAATACGTTTACCGCCGGCCGCTACGAGTCGCATTCGGTCAAGCTTTCTGACGATATCGCTGTGAGACCGCTGTTCGAGGATGGCCCTTGCTGGGTGAGCGCGTCACGATTATCGCTCATCGACGCAAATACGTTGGGGCCGACCGGAACGTTGTCTCAAAGTATTGCTGACGTGGCGGCATGGTTTCTTCGAAGTTCGATCGAATAGTCACTCTGGACATTGCATATTACACACATACAAAAGCTTGGGAACGTAACCCACGTTAACGATTCCCACCACGCTTTACGACTTTCCTTGCCATTCTCTTGGCAGCAGGGCAACCTGTCTAGTTCAACCCTGGATCTGTCCCAGTCCTTCGCCAGCGCCCAGATGGCGAAATGCGTACAACAAATGTTTGTATAAGCAGACCTAATTACACATCATATGACAGGTTTCCATCATTTCTATTGGCTAATGCAATATACAATTCAAACAAGGCATTGTAGAACACCCTCTCTAAGATTACAGTGAAACCACCTGCTTGCCTAGAAACACTAGCAACAGAATACCACGCTTCACTGAGCGCATCTGCAACCGAGTTGCTGTAATTACGTAACTAAGGCGGTTGGTTAACAATATGTCTATCTACTGGCTTGACCTTCCTCATTTATAAAATTAAACCTCAGGAAAGTAGATTAAACATTCAGAAATAGCATAAATGCTACAGTCCGTGCTCTTGGAACGTACATGTCCCCACTTGTACTTGACCGTGTTGTTCGTGTCGAAAGGCTCGATACACAATGGAACAGCAGCGAATTTAGTCGTTTCAATAATGGAGCACTTGGAGCTGTGTATTCAGAGCCTGTTATCATTCTGGCAGCACGTCTTTGTAGTTTGCAGATGCGCTTTGACGCAGGGCGGTTTTTAACAAACAAAGTGGGGGGAACGTTGCCCCCAACCATTGTTCGACATTGACTGTAAACAGTTATTTAATATATATCTGTATATATATATATATATATATATATATGTGTATGTATATATATATATGTATGTATGTATGTATGTATATATATATATATATATATACCTATATATATATATATATATATATATATATATACCTATATATATATATGTGTGTGTGTGTATATACGCACGCACGCACGCACGCACGCGCGAACGGAAACACGCACACAGACACAATATAAACATTAGCTCCACCATAATAATTAGATTACACGCGCATTTCGTGAGCGCCACGTTTTTGTGATAACAAAGTCAGGACAATAGGTTTGCTTATTCCCACGGTCCGTCTTGACGACCAGGTGGTATAGGCTATTGGGCGAAACCTAGTAGTTTCCCAATAAAGTAGGCGGTCACACGGGCCAGTAACTCTAACATGTTACTGACCCGGTGATAAAATACGGTTTCGGTGAGCACCGGGTCAGCGTATATTTCGAACCGTGCACTTGCTCCCACTCAGGCCACCTTACCCCCCAAATCCTGCTCCCACCCTGCCTTATTAGGTATCAGCAAATTTTACTCCTCTTATAGATCAATGTTGTTGGGATTGTAAACAATATAATCAACAACATTGTCCAGAAAGGGCACGTTCAAAGGCAAAAATACAAACGTTCTTTTAAAAGGCAGTTTATTTAGCAAAACAATCATGAACGTTCCTGATAAAAAGTTATCAAAATCCGCCTCGAAATGGGCCAACTACTCCATAAAATGACTATCAGCTAGTGACCATATCTCAGAAGGGGCAATTTTGTTCTTAAAAAAGCAACTTGTAGAGAAAGTCCTCAATAGGCAAACAGCAGTTTTACTAAAAAGGACAACTACTTAGTTTCAAACGTGTGAGAATATACAATTTCCCTTGCAAACAGGCCAAACTAACATTCTCCATGAAGGGGCACTTTACGTTGCGACCAACACAACACTCCACATAATAAAAATGTTTTTGGGTAACAATGTATGTGTTTTTTAAAGGCAAAATGGGCATTTCTTTCATAAAAGGGTAAGCCCAAAAGTGTACTTCCTTTGTCAAAACTACGAATTATGGACAGATTACTGGGGGCAATAAATAAAACGGGGCACTTTCACGGTTGAAAAGTACAGAGATTGCCATAAAATGTTAATTTCCTTTCAGTTCAACAATATATTGGAAGTTTTGATCCCAAAACAAAATGTTTGGGTCAACAAGGCAACGTCTTCATAAAAGGACAAGTTATTGGAACATTTTTCCAGACATACTCAGCTTAAAGGTAAACGAAACAGGTATTTTTAAACTATCATATTTTGAGTTGCACGGGCTAAAAATGGCAATTCGTGAGTTCCCGGATTTTTCCGTTTTAGCCCAAGTTTATGCTTATGCTTTAAGTTAGGATTGTGATGACAGTGCGTAATGCTCTGCGTGTCTCCCAAGATTGTACCAAAGAGCGTGCTCACTGATCCATATTATCACACATCTATATAATGTGATAATGATCATCATCTTCATTATAACTCAGATAATCATACGACAACGAGTGATTGAAAGATGTGTTTGTGAGTGTGTATGTGTGTGTGTGTGTGTGTGTCTGTGTAGTGCATGTGCGTGTGTGTAGTGGCGGTGGTGTGTGTGTGTGCGTGAGATGGAGGAATGGAGAGGGACATGGAAGGAGAGGCGGGAACTGCGCGATGCAAGGTCCGCAAAAGGAGAGATGAGGAACTCAAAGGTCTGCAAGAAAAAGGCCGTTTGTAGTTAACAGATTATTGATTTTGAAGAGAGAGAGACAGAGGGAGAGAGAGAGCATTTTAGAAGAGGGGGGAGGGAAGAGAGAGGAGAGAAGAGAGGGAGAGAGGAGGAGAGAGAGGATAGAGAAAGAGAGAGAGAGGAGGAACGAGGAGAGAGAAAAAAGGAGAGGGAGAGATGGATGAGAGAGGAGAGAGAGAGATGAGAGAGAGACAGAGAGAAAGGAGAGAAAGAAGAGAGGAAAGGAGAAAGAGGAGAGAGAGAGATGAGAGAGAGGAGAGAGAGAGAAAGAGAGAGAGAAGAGAGAGGAGAAAGAGAGGAGAGAGAGAAAAGAGAGAGAGAGGAAGAGAGAACATAGGGAAGGAATAAAAGAGGAGGAAAAAAAAAGTTATTATATGAAAGAGGAGCTCAAGGAAGAAACTGGATTATCAACAAAGGACTAAATAGGAACGAAATTCATGTTGGGGATACTGGAGCTTTGCAACACTGAACATTTTTGCCACGCCTCGTAATACACAATAAAAACCAAGTCTGCCCTCCAATTGCACACACCTTTCACAGTCGACACAAATACACGTTAATCGTCTCATAAAATTTACATTTCCACCCGCCATTGACGCTCGCCACAAAAACAAACATTCACGCTCACATTTAATGGGAAGGGGCAGAACCATATATCTGTCCCCTCAGAGAAATTCCAGGGGGTAGCTGCCCCCTGCCCCTCCTGTTCCAGCGCCTATGACTATACACGTGTATTGGTGACTGTAAAACAATTTCATATTTTGAATTGTCAAAGTTTAAAACCTGATTTTAATATGCTTTATAATTCAGCATCTCCATGTAATTAGCTTGTTAAATTTGGAGAAATGTGCAAGTGTTGGAATTTGTTGATGTGTCATAACTGGAAAATAAAATGTTTTATTTAATTGTCAACTAAGTGACAACTATTCTGCTAACCGTTTTTAGTACTTCTATAAGGAGAGACATTCATACTGATACATGCCTGTCAACGACAGCTACTGTGTGATAGGACATGTCACCAAGTGATTGTTGGGGGGTATTTGTACCATTCAAACGCCGCATAAAAAATTTATGAAGTATTGTCAATACATGTATTTATGTAGCAGTGGAGGTCGTATCAGGGACAATGGTTTCCGGTATAGTTCCCAATATTGTCATAGCCACCAAGATAAATAAATCATACAACATTGATAACCTTCGTATGATTGACAAAACTAGCATGCGAGCTGACAAACTTGCCGTGGCAACTGTCTCAATAGCTACTAGCTATGTTGCCATGTTGGTTAAGTCATTTGTAATTCTAAGCAATTACGACTAGGATATATCGATTGATGCGAACTTCACATTCTCTCATACCTTTCAAATTTTGAACAAACAACGAGTATCAGCGAGCGCGTTATGGTGTTGATGTAACGATGCTGTGTGTTTTCTAACATTTTGAAAATATTACTTTCACGACTGTCTTCTACCAAAGCATCCCGTCAGGTAACGGGCATTTTTGCTAGTAATTCTAACCCGAGTGTATATAGTACAATCTATTTTCCACCAAACGCTACGGGAAGCTAATACTTGTAGCCTGCCCAGAGCAGTCGTGTGTCGGGTTACTCTAGAGATGCGATTGATACGATTGATATTTAGTTGACCAGTTCCGGCACAACGCGTGCAACTCGTCATTATAGTTTGAAGAAAAAAAATTACTTTCTCCTGGTAGCCGCAAGAAGACGTCATCGCACGATTTAATAAAACTATCATATACGGGTAACATAATATGCAAACAGTAGACGGCGAATGTATTGTTTAGTTATTTATAAACTGATAGTTCAGTGAATGAACATCAAATGACATAGATTTCGATATCCGGGCGGAGAGCTGTTGGCTATGTCAACATGTCGGAGCCCCCTGGGGGTGTAGGTCTCTGGTGGATGTAGGCCCCTGTAGGATGTAGGCCCCTGTAGGGTGTAGGCCCCTGTAGGATGTAGGCCACTGAAGGGTGTAGGCCCCTGTAAGGTGGAGGCCCCTGTAGGGTGGAGGCCCCTGTAGGATGTAGGCCACTGAAGCGTGTATGCCCCTGTAGGATGTAGGCCACTGAAGGGTGTAGGCCCCTGTAGGGTGTAAGCCCCTGTAGGGTGTAGGACCCTGTAGGATGTAGGCCACTGGAGGGTGTAGGCCTCTGTAGGATGTAGGCCCCTGTATGGTGTGGGCCATTGTAGGGTGAAAATTAGAAGGTGATTTCTTACATAGCGCTATACCCAGTCTTTAGGACTGCTAAAAGCGCATTACACTTTACTGCCTGGCAGACCGGTTCAATCAAACACCATCTCGAATTCACTGGGAAACATTCAGCCACGCTGCAATTCATGCGCGAAGACTATTCTTACACAAATATCCATCACTGTCTATAGCCAGGTACTCATTCATACAGCTGAGTGAACTGGAGCCACGTGAAGTCAACGAACTTGCTAAAGGTTCCACACGGCAGCACAGGATTCGAACCCAGGTTCTCTCGATTGAGAGTCCGTAGCTCTAGCACTGCGCCACTGTAGGGTGTAGGCCCCCCAAAAAAGATGTTGGCCCACGTAGGCTATAGGCCCCGTAAGATGTAGGCCCCTGTAGGATGTAGGCCCCTGTAGGGTGTAGGCTCCCACAAGGTGTAGGCACCTGTAGGGTGTAGGCCCCCGTAAGATGTAGGCCCCTGTATGGTGTAGGCCCCTGTATGATGTAGGCTCCTGTATGTTGTAGGCCCCTGTAGATTGTAGGCCCCTTTAGGGTGTAGGCCCCTGTAGGGTGTAGGCCACTGTAGGGTGTAGGCTCTCGTAAGATGTAGGCCCCTGTATGTTGTAGGTCCCTGTAGGGTGTAGGCCACTGTAGGATGTAGGCCACACGAATGACGGACAGTTGACATGTATGGAGTACAGGATGAAGGATTTGTCCTACTTAACGTCATCTAATGCGAGAATACACTCGTCTTATCTAAGTAGTAACAGTATTTGAGAGCCTGTGTAAGAAACAAAATACATCGACTAATTGTTGCGCGGCCGTCCTACAAGTGAGCTGTCGGTAACTGTGATGTCTTGGGCGAGGCGACATGCGACATGCACGTGACATACACGCGACACACACACAACATGCAAGCGGCGCGCATTGCTCTATTATTCTTAAGCACATACACGCACAATCACACGCACATGCACACGGAGACGCGCGCGCGCACACACAAAACATGTATGTAAGTATATATATATATATATATATATATATATATATATATATATACACACACACACATATATATATATATATAACTCAGAAGTAACTGTCAGTGCTAACATGAAAGTTACAAAACAATGTGGGATTGTTGCCTAAAAGGATACATAAATTCTAGGATTGGTCAGAAGAATTATGAAATATAAATAAAAACAGGTAATTGCACCACTGTACAAAAATAGTTTGGAATATTGCATACAAGAATGGAAGCCATAGCATAATAAAGACACATATAAGAGTGCACCGGAGAAAGACACTAATACGATTCCCGAGCTGAGAGACTTTAGTTATGAAAGCAGTCTAATAGAATGTGGGTTGACAACATTAGAAACAAGGAGACTAAGGAGAGACAAAATAGAAGTGCTTAAATATTTTATGGTTATGAAGATATTGATTAGGGTTTTTTAAATCAAAGAGAGCTGTAGAACCAGAGGGCCTAGTTGTCCAATGAGGGCAGGTTACAAGTAGGTGGAACATTGTACAAGTAGAGAACCGTCTACTTGAAATATTGATTTTTTTTAGCTGATGTCATACCACTCTAGTAGAGCAATGCACATATATTACTCGTGAGAGTACTGGTAGCAGGACAAAGCTTGACGGCGCAGGACAGTTACGTAGTGGATCGTGAATAGAGTCCCTGCATAATAAACAAAGTCGCCGTTTAATGTGAGTGCCACCATTTAAAAATTGATCAACCTCGCCACCGTGCGGCTGGCTTCGATACAACTAGTAAGCGGTCAGCGCGCCCTTTGATTTTGCTCCATGGTAAACAAAAAATATAAACTTCGGTAAATGGCTGAATCAGAGAGATTTGTTGGATTCATGTTGGAAAGGTAATATAACAACGTGGTGATCTTTTACTTAACTGGCGTAAATTAACTATTTTACTTCCCCTGGGACAGACACCAAATAGAAGGGACCAACGGCTTTTAGCTTTAAGACACAAACAACGCGAGGTGACCGAAATTGCCAAAGTTTCGAAGCGACTGTCTGTATTAGGATCCGAACTCCGGTTCCTTCGATCGACAATCCGCCACACTAACTCAACCACTTCTTTTAGGGGTAGAAAGTCGGTAGAATGAATCAGCTGTAGATATATTCTCTCTAGCGTTCCTGAGGCCAGTACAACACATCATGTTGGCCTTAACAGCCTCCTTTATAACCTGTTTCTGTTTTCAGATGACTCCATCAAGTGAAGTGAGACTGGCTGATGAGGAGAGTGAAGTGGTCCTTCAAGTAAAGTGAGACTGGCTGATGAGGAGAGTGAAGTGGTCCTTCAAGTAAAGTGAGACTGGCTGATGAGGAGAGTGAAGTGGTCCTTCAAGTAAAGTGAGACTGGCTGATGAGGAGAGTGAAGTGGTCCTTCAAGTAAAGTGAGACTGGCTGATGAGGAGAGTGAAGTGGTCCTTCAAGTAAAGTGAGACTGGCTGATGAATGGAATCGATTTTGTTTAAATAAGATTTCGATTCAAAACACATAAAACAATGATTACCATTTGTCTACATTTTAATGGGCATGTACTGTATATTTACTAAATTGTTTTATATTATAATGCTATCACATATAACAAGTATATATTTACGACAAAAGGTAAACAAACAATTAGCTTGCGTGAATATAACAGTTTGATGTATGCTTAATTTCAAGTATGAAATTGCTTTTTATGGTAAAATCCGTTGGAAATATTTTCTAACGAGTTAAGATACGCATACTATAAACATTAAACAGTAACTGATAAAATGATGAATGGTTCTACTGTTTAATGGATGTCGATGTAACAGTTTGTAATAATGACCAATGTAACAGTTTGCAATTGAGGCCAATATAATAGCGTGTAATTGAGGCAAATGTAATAGTTTTAAAGGAGACAAATGTAACAGTGATAATTGAGACCACTGTTTCTAAATTTCAGTGTTTCTAAGATGCGAGAATGTAAACATACTTTAGGCAGCCAAGTCGTTTCAATACTAGACAAACAGTTGAAAGTTTATAAAATATAATATTGATATGTTGTGAAAGAAAATATTGATATGTTGATTAACACAATAAGAAATCTTTACTAATATATTTCTTCACACAAAGCTACACACACACACACACACACACACACACACACACACACACACACACACACACACACACACACACACACACACACACACACACACACACAGACACACACACACACACACACACACACACACACACACACACACACACACACACACACACAGACACACACACACACACACACACACACACACACACACACACACACACACACACACACACACACACACACACACACACACACACACCAGTAAATGGTAGCGCGCATGAGCAGGAGGATCGAGGTGTAACACAACACAAACACGCCCACCCTGAAGACTGACACGCCCATCCCAAGGTCTGACACAACCACCCCGAGGTCTTACACGCCCGCCCCTGAGGTCTGGCACGCCCACCCCAATGTCTTTCCGAGGTCTGACACATCCACCGGATGCTTGACACGCCCATCCCCGAGGTCTCACACGTCCACCCCTGAGGTCAGTCATGCTCACCTAGTTTTTATAATAGATGTTAGGTGAAGTACCGTTGTATGACAAACTGTCTGTTGATGCAGCGGAGCTGGAAGTTTGGCAACAGCCAGCGCCAATGTATCAAACGGATCCAATCTTTTAAAAAAATATTTCGAATAAATAAGATCATACATTGTTGCGTACATGATAACAAGATTTAACAAGATTGCCTTCCAGAAAATTAACTCTAGATGGCAGGTGGACAAGGAAGCCGTTTGGCTTAGAGAGAGAGAGAGGGGGGAGAGGGAGAGGGAGAGAGAGAGAGAGAGAGAGAGAGAGAGAGAGAGAGAGAGAGAGAGAGTGTGTGTGTGTGTGTGTGTGTGTGTGTGTGTGTGTGTGTGTGTGTGTGTGTGTGTGTGTGTGTGTGTGTGTGTGTGTGTGTGTGTGTGTGTGTGTGTGTGTGTGTGTGTGTGTGTTTATCTACGTGTATCCCGTCCTTTTAAGGTATGTGTCGATTTTATTTTTAAACATATTCACGCTACAAGCACCCACACAATCAGCAGATAATCTGTTCCATTCATTTACAGTCCTTTGTGAGAATGAGAACTTTCTTATATCTAATCTACACTGCTCCTTTACTAATGTATCTTCATGTCCTCTGGTCCTTCTATCTTTTTTAATTGAGAAAAAAATATTTCTATCAATATTTTCATAACCATTCAATATTTGAAACACATTTATCTGATCTCCTCTCAATCGTCTGGTGTCTGGTGTTATTAAACCATATTTTTAGGCGTATTTCGTAACTAAGATTCCTCAGTTTTGGTAACATTTGGTATCATTTATCATTTGCTCTCCTCTGTACTCGTTCTAGCATATCTATGTGCTTCCTGCGATGTGCCCTCCACGCTTGAATACAATATTCTAAATGAGGCCTAACTATTGTTTTGTACAGCGGTATTATTAGCTCTTTTTCCTTATACGCTTTGTTTCGCCTAATTAATCCAAGGATTTAATTTCCTTTTGAAGCGGCAATACCGCACTGCCCTGAAACTTTCATATCAGCACTGATGGTTAACCCCAAGTCCTTTTCTTTTACAGTTGTACTTAGTACAGAACCTCCCATTGTATAATGTACATCTTCGTCCCCATGTCCTGTGTGGAGGCATTTATATTTCCCAAAATCAAACAACATTTGCCATTTTGCAGACCATTTTATCAACCTGTCAAGATCATTTTGTAAATGCTGTCTATGTCCATCACGTTTAATCCTTATAAACAAGTTTGTATCAACCGCAAATTTCAACACCTTGCTAGCTATATCATCGTCCAAATCGTTGATATATATTAAGAATAATATTGTTCCCAGAACTGATCCCTGTGGTACCCCACTCAAAACTGATTTCCAGTTTGAAGCCTCCCCATCAACTACTACCTGTTGTCTTCTGTCAATGAACCATTTTTCTATCCAGTTAATTAAACCATTTCCTATACCATGGACCTTTAGTTTAAGCAGTAATCTTTGATATGGCACTGTGTTGAAAGCTTTCTGAAAATCTAAGTAGATGATATCTACAGGTGATCCCTCGTCTACCCACTTAGTGATATCTTCCAAAAAACATAACATATTTGTTAAGTATGACCTCGCTTTTAGAAACTCATGTTGAGATGGGTTTAACAAGTTATGTTTAACAAGAAAATCCACCATGTGATCTTTAATTAGTCTTTCTAATAATTTGCAAATCACTGACGTTAAATTCACTGGTCTGTAGTTCTCTGACTTGTTTCTGGAACCTTTTTTAAATTTCTTCCATTCTAAAGGAACCACTCCCTCTTCTAATGACAAGTTGAAAACTGTTGCAAGTGGTATGTTAATTTGTTCTACAATTTCCAATAGTAGTTTGGGCGGAATCCCAACCACTCCAGGTGATTTATTATCCTTCATAGCCCTAATTTTCTTAGCTACCATTTCCGGGGTTACAATGAACTGTCCTAAATAGTCTGATTCTGCCCCCTTGAGCTTAGCTTCTGGTACTGGCAGTGAACTAATATCTTCCCTGGTAAACAGTGAACTAAAATATTCATTCAGGTCTTCTGCCATTAAGAATCCCTCTGATATTATATTTCCAGCACTATCTTCTAGAGGACCGCCCTTATTCTGAACTTTCTGTTTGCTCAGAACATATGCATAAAAACTCTTGCTGTCTTGTTTTATATTATAAACTAATTTTTGTTCGTAGCTTCTCTTCGAATTTCGAATTTCAGTTGTAGCTTGGTTTAGTGCTTCTTTATAAATGTTGTAGTCTTCGTCATTTCCAGTACGTCTATATGACTTCCACATCATTTGTTTGTATTAAATTTTTGTAATGGCTTCTTTCGATAAGTATTTCTTTCTGGACCGTTTCCCTTGTTTTTCAATGGAACAAATTTATCGACGATGCATTCTATTTCACTCTTATTCTTCAGTGTGTTGATGACCCACTTATTCCACCAATGCTTCTACTTGAACTGTTGGAACTTTCCGAGACGGCATGTTTCAATCCTCAATACTTACGCCACCATTTTGAAAGTTGCGAAAATGCCTGTATAATGACGTCACTCGTGGGAATTTCCTGTCCGATTCGTGTGCGGATGCGATTTGAATCGCTACATGGAGCAATTCAATTAGCCGTATCCGTATCCGCACGACAAAATGCATCTGCATCCGCACACATGGAATCACTCATATGAATTCCCACTATAGCCATTTGTTGTCGCGTGCCGCATGCCGCATCCGTACATATAGAATCGTAGCTTAACACGGACAGACAGCCGGTGTCTTCTAGGACAGACAAACCTCTGTAACATTTTACAGAACCCCGACCTTTCTAACATGGACAGACCGACAGTTTCCTTTGTGGAATCCAGACCTCTCTAACATGGACAGACCGACAGTTTCCTTTATGGAATCCATACCTCTCTAACATGGACAGACATTCTGTTTCCTTGATAGCGAGCCTATATCATTTCCAGTGGGAATGAAATCTTTGTACATAATTGAATTGTGAATAATAATCTTCAAGTATAACGTAGTACTATGATGGTGAACAATTGTATCATTTTATCCCTCGTACGAAGAACAAGTAGTTTTTTGGTTAATAAAATCGCTGTAGCTTTTGATTCACCACGGAATCACACAAAGAGAGAGTGAGAGAGAGAGAGAGGAGGGAGAGAAAGAGAGAGATAGATAGAGAAAGAGAGAGAGAGAAGAGAGAGAGAAGAGAGAGAAGAGAGAGAAGAGAGAGAATAGAGAGAGAGAGAGAGAGAGAAAGAGAGAGAGAGAAGAGAGAGAGAAGAGAGAGAAGAGAGAGAATAGAGAGAGAGAGAGAGAGAAAGAGAGAGAGAGAAGAGAGAGAAGAGAGAGAAGAGAGAGAATAGAGAGAGAGAGAGAGAAAGAGAGAGAGAGGTAGGAGAGAAAGAGAGAGATAGAGAGAGAAAGAGAGAGAAAGAGAGAGAGAGAAGAGAGAGAGAAGAGAGAGAAGAGAGAGAAGAGAGAGAAGAGAGAGAGAGAGAGAGAGATAGAGAGAGAGAGAGAGAGAGAGAGAGAGAGAGAGAGAGAGATCCAATAGTTTTCTTCTTTGGTTGATGATCATACGAGTGTAGAACGAATGTTCTATAAGGATGCGCCTTGGTAAGTACTCGAACTGTTTTCTACTTTGATAATACAATAATTCTGATGTTATGACTTAGTGTAAATTGTTTTGTTTTTAATTAAACTTGAAATGTAATCATGCACGCATTTAAATAGTAGAACTCTACAGCTTCACCCAGTGCTGCTGCCTGTCACCATTCATCGTCATATCCCGGGTAGGTGCAAAGTCTTGTCACATGTCTCTTTCGTTTTATTGTCACACGTCTACCCTGGCATTGCCACATGTCTGTCCTTGTATTGTCCCATGCCTCTGTCCCTGTATTGTCACATGTCTGTCCTGTTATTGTCACATATCTCTATTTTGTGTTATTACGCGTCTCTGTCCTTTCACTACCACATGTATGTCCTTGTATTGTCACATGTCAATATTCTTGTTTTGTAAAATGTCCATGTTCTTGTATTGTCACGTGTCTCTGTCCTTGTATTGTCACATGTCTCTGTCCTTATATTGTCATGTGTCGCTGTCCTTGTATTGTTACGTGTCTGTAACTTTGTATTGGCACATATCTCTCCTTATATTGTCACATGTCAATATTCTTGTTTTGTAAAATGTCCATGTTACTGTATTGTCACATGTCTCTGTCCTTGTATTGTTACGTGTCTGTAACTTTGTATTGCCACATGTCTGTCCTTGTATTGTTACACGTCACTACTCTTGTTTTGTAAAATGTCAATGTTCTTGTATTGTCACATGTCTCTGTCCTTGTATTGTCAAGTGTATCTGTCCTTGTATTGCCACGTGTCTGTATCTTTGTAATGCCACATATCTGTCCTTGCATTGTAACATGTCAATATCCTTGTTTTGTAAAATGCCCATGGGGGTTCTTGTATTGTCACATGTATCTGTCCTTGTATTGTCACGTGTCTCTGTCCTTGTATTGTTACGTGTCTGTAACTTTGTATTGCCACATGTCTGTCCTTGTATTGTCACATGTCACTATTCTTGTTTTGTAAAATGTCCATGTTCTTGTATTGTCACATGTCTCTGTCCTTGTATTGTCACGTGTCTCTGTCCTTGTATTGTCACGTGTCTGTATCTTTGTATTGCCACATAGCTGTCCTTGCATTATCACATGTCATTATCCTTGTTTTGTTACACGTCTCTTTCCTTGTGTTACCACTTATCTCAATTTTTTATTGTCAAATGTCTCTGTCTATGTATTGTCACATCATGTCTCTGTCCTGGTACTGCCATATATATATATATATATATATATATATATATATATATATGTCATTGTATTACCGTATGTCACTATTCTTGTATTGTCACATGTCTCTGTCCTTGTATTGTCACATATATGTCATTGTATTGTCATATGCCACTATTCTTGTATTGTCACATGTCTCTGTCCTTGCATTGTCACATATATGCCATTGTATTGTCATATGCCACTATTCTTGTATTGACACATGTCTCTGTCGTTGTATTGTCACATATATGTCATTGTATTGCCATATGCCACTATTCTGGTATTGTCACATGTCCCTGTCCTTGTATTGTTACATGTT
The DNA here is from genome assembly GCA_020002185.1 of Paraescarpia echinospica. Classification (NCBI taxonomy): domain Eukaryota; kingdom Metazoa; phylum Annelida; class Polychaeta; order Sabellida; family Siboglinidae; genus Paraescarpia; species Paraescarpia echinospica. The sequence continues at coordinate 47,845,297 of CM034533.1, read as the reverse complement.
TGTCATTGTATTCCCACATGTCACTATCCTGGTATTACCACATATCTCTCTTTGTTTTTGTCACATGTCTCTGTGTTTGTATTGTAAAATGTCTCTGTCTTTCAATTTGTGATATATATATCACTGTCCTTGTATTGTCACATGTCACTTTCCTTGAAATGTCGCCTATCAGTCTCCTTGTATTGTCACATGTATCTGTCCTTGTATTTTCATATGTCTGTCCTTGTATTGTCATATATATATATATATCCTTGTATTATCAAATGCCACTACCCTTGTAGTGTCAATTCTCTTTTCCTTTACTGCAACATTACTGTCCTTTTATTGTCACATGTCTTTGCCCTACTATTGTCACATGTCTATTGTTTTGTATGATCACATGCCTGTACTTGTATTTCCACATGTCTCTATCATTGTTTTGTCAAATGTCTCTGTCCTTATATTGTCACGTATCTGTTCTTGTATCATCACTGGTCTCTTTCTTTGTATTGTCACGTATCTGTACTTGTATCGTCACTGGTCTCTTTCTTTGTATTGTCACAATTCCTGTTCTTGTGTCGTCACTGGTCTCTTTCTTTGTATTGTCACGTATATGTACTTGTATCGTCATTGGTCTCTTTCTTTGTATTGTCACAATTCCTGTTCTTGTGTCGTAACTGGTATCTTTCTTTGTATTGTCACGTATCTGTACTTGTATCGTCACTGGTTTCTGTCTTTGTATTGTCATATGTATATCCTTGAATTGTCACATGTTAGTCCTTGTATTGTCACATGTGTGTCCTGGTATTGTCACTTATATGTCGTGGTATCGTCATATGGATATACTTGCATTGCCACAGGTCAGTCCTTGTATTGTCTCTGTCCTTGTGGTTGTCACGTGGTGATGTGTCGGTCGGTACATGTTGTAGCAGTCCTTATGCACCTGTTCTTGCCGCGTGCTAATTACGTCCCCTGCTTACTCTCTACCCGCAGTCGTAGGTCTGTCCGTCAACGCGAGTCACCACATCTCGGAACCAGGTGAAGATGTGACATTCACCGTATCGCTAGACGCCGGCGATGAAGTGAATGTCACAATGATGGTGGATGACACGCCACTGCAATGGGTCTACTTCTTGAATGCTACAACACCGCCAGAAGCCGTCATCAGCTACACCTTCCCAGTGGGCACGTACACTCTCACATTCGACGCCGCGAACATCGTGTCAATGCAGAAGGTAAACGTAACACTCGTCACGCAGCAGGCTATCAGTGATATGAGCGTCACCGTCGACGTCCTCGCCAAACGCACGGTGCTCCTTCTGTGGTCAGTGTCCAGTGGCAGTCACATGACATGCAAGGTCAGATTTGACGATTCCTCCGTACTAGTGTTCTTCAGCGAGTTTGACAAGAACGCGACACTGGCTCACAACTACAACATGAGTGGCGTCTACCAGATCGCAGTGCGCTGCTTCAACGCCTACAATCTCGCTAGGTCAGAGTTCAACGTGACCGTGGAGACCGCCATCGCCATTGGAAGCTATGTCGTTCCAACCAATGCAAGTACTAACCACCCTTTCAACATTACTGTGCCCGTAAGCGCTGGAAATCCTATCTATGTGTTTGTGAACTTTGGTAGCAACGTAGGTACGTACAATCATACGTACGAGGTTGACTGGAATGTCACGGCAGCTGTTGGTGTGATCGCAATCCCAGCGATGTTCCACATTTCCGGCGAATACAACGTGTCGTGTACTGTCAGCAACGCGGTGTCGGCCTTCACTAGTCACCTTATAGTGAATGTGTATATCGCCATCGGTGACATGCAGCTCATGTTCCGGGCGGCCGAGCTCAATGTTGACTTAAACGTGACAGTGACTGCTAGCGGAGGGTGCCTACCCAAGTGCAGTGCAAAACTCTGGACTAGCTCTGGCACCCCCTATGTGTACGATGCGATTTACGCGGACTCTAATGATAGGATCAAAGAAGCGTTCAAAATCTCAGTTGGTTCTGTTGGCATTTATGACGTGTCAGTCGTTATGAAGAACCTTATATCACAGGCAACTGCCAAGAAAAAGTTATATGTTGAAGCAAAAATACTAGCGTTGTACAGTGAATTCAGATATAAAAACTACTACAACAACGTTAAGTTCAGTATGCAAGTGAATCCATCCCAGTCTCGTCATGCGGAGAATCTACAGTATACTTGTGTGCATGAGTTCGGCACTGATACTCCAGTAGTAACTTATCACACACACATAAAAAACAGTCAGAATCACGGAAGGTATTTCTACGTTTATCAAATGTACAAGTGTCTCGGTCTGTTTGACTTCAACTCGACCTGCTTCAACAGAATCAGTTCTGCAGAATTGACCCAGAAAGTGCTCATAGAGAGACCAATCGCAGGTGCGAAGCTGATAGTTGTACGCGACCATCTCGTCAGTACTCCAGTCAACTTTACCGTACACGCCGACAAAGGGGGCCCATTCAACTACATTGCTCGCATTGACGATGGGCCTCAGATAGCTGAAGAAGTCAACGTGATGCCAGCTGGTATGTGTGATGCGAAAGTCTTCAACGACTCATTTTTCTTGCATACGTTTGATACTGGGGGTGTCTATGATGTGACTTTGACCTTTCGCAACTTACATGGTAATAAATCAGCGTCGGCGTCCGTGCGTATACTGTACCCCGTCACGGGCGTGACCGCTGATGTCAACCAGACCCTCATCAGGCTATACGACCATGTCGTCTTCACTGTGTTTTTAGAAACTGGCACAGGAGTTGAGTGTTCCATTGAACTTGGCGACTCGTACGTGAAGAAGGAGTACCCAGACGGAGCGGGCAACATCACGCTCCTCATGTCTATCCCTATAGCTGGCAACGTGACGCCAGAGATATACTGTTCGAACAGCCGCTCCAATGGCTCGTTCATTCTGCAGTCGGGTATTCGAGTGGTGAGTCCAATTGTCGGGCTGCATGTCAACTACCCCAAGGTGCCTGTGACGGTGGCAGACAACGTTACTTTCGAACTAACGGTCGACAAAGGAAACCCCGTCACTTACTCTTTCGTCTTTGGCGATTATAATTCAGATTTCAAGACGTTTGACACGCCGGAAGAGGCGGAACACATCGACGGCGTGACGATATGGCACGTGTACGACAAGGCTGATCCAATCGCGCCCTATCAAGTCCGCATCAACGCGTCGAACGTGTTCAGCTCGCAGGTGACTCTCGTCGTGGTCGACGTCAACGAACTCATCACGGGGCTGGCTGTCGGTATGCGCAGGAGACTCGTCAAGGTGAATGAGAGTCTCACATTTGTCGTGTCTCTGCGGACAGGCACGAGTGCCAAGTGTCACGCCGACTTAGGAGATGGACGACCACCGACCGAGGTCGACTTCAAGCGCGAGTCGTCGTTCCGGCCTGTGGAGATCAGCTACAGATACCAGCGCCCAGGAAACTTCACACCAAGATTCACAATAAGTAACACCCTCAGTTCAGAGAGTTATACATGGCCAGTGGAAATCATCGTTCAGTATCCGATCACAGGTATTGTGCTGACGTCGCCGTCACCCGTCGCCCTGCCTCTGGCCAGATACACTGTCGAGTTGACTGACGTCACGACACTACCAACCAACCCGTTTTGCAAATGGACGTTCGCAGACGGAACAACGAAGACGGTGTTTGCGACGCGACTGGGTCGTGGACAACCTTACAGCGAGACGTTCACGTATGACGAAGCGTACACAGACATCCAGATGGTGACCGTCAACTGTTCCAATTTGGTGTCGTGGGACGTGGCGACGGTCAGCGTGATGGTACAGAGGAAGGTTGAAGACATTAGCATCTCAGTGCTCACTCCGGCCGTAGCTGTCGGCAAGAAGGCCAGCTTTGATGTAACTGCGAACGTGGGTTCACATCTGAAATATGAAGTACGTTTTGCTGTAACTGACAATAGTTTAGGATACTATGTCCACCCAAATGCTCTCAACTCCACTGCCTCGTTCAATATTGAACACAGGTATATGATCGTGGGCAGCCATAGAATAGTTGTAAACGTGTCTAATGATGTTAGTTTCATTGTTGTCGATGCCTCACAACTAATTCATGTGCAGGTCCCCCTCAAGGGGGTAAATATGACGATTAACAGTCCGGTAAGAACACCCCCCGGTGTCGTTACCTACACTGTGATAGCCGAGTCGGGGGGCGTCGACGTCGTGCTCCTGTGGATCTATGGCGACGGCACTGCGGCGGAGACACAGACGGTGAAGAGTATCACCGAGGAGGCGCCACTTATGAAGAAACACACGGTCGCTGGGAACGACTACAGCGAGTTGACGACCTCTCTCAACTGTAGCAACCTCGTCAGTTACGTCATCCTCGAGGTGAAGGTCATTGTGCAAGTGGTCATTGAGCAGATAGCCTTGAACACGTCCACGCGCTTCATCGTTCCTAGAGACTTCGTCAGCTACTCGGCGTGGGCGGGGCAGGGCAGTAATATCACGTTCACCCTGCAGTACATGGACGGCAAGCCTGACGACATCAAGGGGCAGTACGCCGCCGACACGTACATCGACTTCTCGCGGCAGTACGAACGGCCACGCAACTACACCGTGCTGCTGACGGCCGCCAATGACGTCAGTGACGTGACGATAGCACTCAGTAGCAAGATCGTCGTGCAGTATCCAGTGCTGTCGTACGGGGTCAGGTTGACCTATCCCAAGTTCGTGTCGACGCTCGCTCCAAGTGCCCTCTTCACCCTCTCAGTGGTGCAGGGTACACCCCCGCCGTCAGACGCATTCATTTCCATCGAATCCAGCTTTGACCCTACCTCGTCCAAGTTTATTGGTCATCAGTGGCCGTACTCGTGGCCGCAGCGCTACGACAGCCTTGACAGTGGCCACGTGACGCAGAACGTTACAGTGAGTAACCTCGTGAGTTCCCACCAGGTAGTCGTGGATGTCGTCATCCTGGAGCCTGTCAATGGGGTGACAGTTAGCGCGCCCCCTGCCACCGCCACAGGACACCCATTGACGGTCTCGGTGCAGGTGATCACGGGCTCAGACATGATGGGCACGGTGAAGTGGGGGGACGGAGTGGTGGAGGCGGCGGAGTGGAGGGGAACACTGCACATGTACAACGTGACACATACGTACAACGTGACAGGACATTACCAAGTGGCCGTGACAGGTGCGTCTAACTCGCTCACTCAAACAACACAAACGTCAACAGTATAATTATATATTTATATGTGTGTGTGTGTGTGTGTGTGTGTGTGTGTGTGCGTGCGTGCGTGCGTGTGTGTGTGTGTGTGTCCGGCCTGTCAACGAGACGTCTCCACTTATCTCTCACACACTTCGATTTTCAGCTCCCTCCTTCCACAATCGCAAAGCTATCTCTATTTCACTATTTTTTCTTTGTTTTTTTCGCTTTACCTGTTTTTCCATGGTCTTTTTGTTAATCTGTCGTCAGTCATTCTCTGTATGTGTCCTGCCCATGTCAAGTGAGTTTCATAACTATGTATTTCTGATTGTCTTCAGTTGAGAATGAGCTTGGAGGTCAACCGGTTCAGTTGTCGGAGGAGTTCCAGGTGAAGAATCCAGTAGAGAACCTCACTCTGGTTCTCCAGCGATACGTCGCATTGCCACCTGGCGAGCTTCGGTTTAGCCTGAGGCCAGTCGAGAGCCTGCCCGAACCGACGGGTCCATTCACGGTCAATATTATATTTGGGAACGGCCACAGCGCAGAGTATACACGACACATGACCAGTGATTTAGACTTTGTGTACACATATGCAACGGCTGGAGTTTACAATCTTAAGATCAACACCAGCAACCACGTCAGTTGGCAGCTACTGGAGGAGCAGATTGGAGTATTTGAGACTATCACTGACGTCGCGTTCTCAGCTTTCCACAGTAGCCAACGCCTGGTGCCGCTCAATGGCGTCCTCACAGTCGACCAGAACGAGGTGATTGTCTTCATGCCCAGCTGTCGCACTGGTACAAAGGTGACGTACAAATGGACATTTGGAGATAAACCCGCGACAGACAGCAAGCCAGGCAAAGTGTCACACTTATTCCGGAAGGCCGGTTTCTCATCCCTCGTGCTCACCGCGTCGAACGAACTCAACCAGGACGTGGCCGTCTCCACGAAGCTGTTTGTGAAGCCGACACTAGAAGTGAAGCAGGTGGATTGTCCTGATTCTGTCATCACTACGACGGAACTACACTTTGACCTGACACTGGTCAGTCCAGTGCAACGACTGTGCGTGTGCTTCACCCTCAATGCTACCGACGGAATGTTTGTCTTCTGGCGAGGCGCGTCACTTAGTATTTGCAAGGAGGTGCTGCCGCCAGATTACGATTTCAATATGGCGGAGGTGAATTTCACGGCGCTACAGAATGATAATGTCCATCTGCCGTTCGTTCATACCATGACTAAGCTTGGCTCAAACGTGCTGACCGTTGAGCTGTACTCGGACGGTGTCGCTCTGAAGGAGGTACGATATTTCACGGTCGGCCCAATGATCTGCAAGAAGCCCGTCATGAAGTTGAAGGAGCGGGTGGGAAGTTCTCCTCACACGCCGAGACTCGTGGAACGAGGCTCGCAGCAGAACCTCTCGCCTTCCCTCTTCACCATCAAGATCAACTGCTCAACTCACAAGAAGGTGCACAGTACCTGGGATATCTTCTCCTACGACGACGGCAACGACACCGTGGTGACACAACAGATCCCCCTCGTCAAAATCGGGGCGGAGGTGGTCGCTAGCGAGTTCATCGTGCCGCCGGGCGTGCTGTCGTACGGCACCTACCTTTATCGCATCAACGTCGCCATGATGAACATCGACAACAAGCGTGGCTACGGCTCAGTTTTTGTGAAGATCATCAAAGGTCCTCTCAAGGTTAACATACGTTACAACTCGGAGCGAGTGGTGGGGAGTAGACAGCTCATTGACATGGACGCCGTCGACGTGTCATTAGACCCGGACGAGCCCGAGGACAAGACTGGCATGATCTTCACGTGGTTCTGTCGCCGTCTCGACGAGACATACGTAGAGACACAGGGCGACTACAAGACCGTCTCTCTACCTACCACTGGTGCGTATTGCTTCAGTAATCTCTCTACATGCCACTGGTGAGTATTACCTCTTTAATCTCATATGACAGACTATGGTCCTCTAGTGAATACACTGAGGGTTGACAACTACGTGTAATATGTGTATGTTGACAGACCCGCGTATCTTCGAGCCGGCGTCTCTGGGCGGGTGTTTTGGAGACGGCCCCGGGCGGCTGAACCTGGGCGAGAGGAATCCCGGGGTGTTCAGGTTTGACGCGAGATTCATGCAGGCGGACGTCAAGTATGTCATGACAGTCGTCGTGCATAAAGACGTCCGCGTCAGCACGGCCAGCCAGACCCTCCACGTCATCCAAGGCGACCCGTCTAATCTACTTATCGAGTAAGTACGGCCAGCCAGACATTGACAGGACGGCCAACACGTTCTCGACACTTACACTTTTCTGACAATTTTGGTAGATGTGCTCAGGGTATTTTAAGGTTCAGCTCACACGGCTAGTGCAAACACTTCACACAGACACAGGCATGTTTTACCTTCGCAATGCCGCACACATATAAACAATGGCCGTTACATTTCAGTCCAAGTTACCAACCTCGGATTTATTTACTCATCATTGTTATTAGGGCCTACGTTGGTGCGCACATTGCTACACAACATCTCACGGAATAATGGCGCATAATTATGCAGGGCCGACAGCCAGTGGTACATACAGACTTAGAGCGAAATGCGCACGGAGTCAACTTCTGAACGTTCAAATGTGAAGGCAACACCTTCACCATCGTCGCCGTCGCTTGTCCGAATAACCGGCGTCGAACACGTCGCTTCAACGCGCTTCGCGACTTCACGCCGCTTCTTTTTGTCCGCCCGTTTCTCCGCAGTGGTGAGCGCCTGTACCATCGATAGCCTCTCGGGGCCATTGGTCGACGCATCAGTACTGAGCTCAGAGTATTGTTGATGAGACGGTTATGCCAATTATTCTTGATTCGTAGTAGCGCTGAGAAGCCGCGTTCGGACCATGCGATCGACATGGGCAGGATGAGCGCGGTGGCCGCGAGCTGCACCAGGTCGGCGTATTTTACTTGGTCGTCCTGATCACGAACCAGCAGACGTCGTCTGTTGTCTTGCAATGTTCGAATTCGACGCCGATCAAGCGCTGCTTGAGTTCACGCCTGATGATCTTTGTAGAGAGTAGGCTCTCCGTTGGTTTGTAAACTACGGAACTTTGTATATAACACAGAAAATTATGTACTGTGCGCAATTTGCGCTCAGCAAACACGGCACATGATGCTGATCAAAGATGTTGAATGCTGCCAAAATATCTGGCTCCGGAAAGCGACCAGCAAGATTGTCCAACAGACTAAAGCAATAGGTAGCAGCCAGTTCCTTCGCATAACTTGCATCTTCTTCAGTGAACTCTCACAGTGCTGGAGTGTAGCTAGGCCACGCTGCACGCAGCAAGGTGCAGACGTCCTGCCTTCAGTCTTGACGCTTTCAGAAATCTCAAAGCGATGGCCGGTGATGTCAGTGCCAACCAAAACACAAGATCTTATACAATGCCTGATGCTACAGAGCTAAAAAAATTCTATGCTCGCTTCGACAGCAAGGACTATACATCCAAGTGCACAGAACTTTTTGGAAACCATCCCCTTCCCAGGAGAGATCATCATCTCCTAAGACAACGTGACTCGCCAGTTCAAGAGGACTATTAGAAGGAAAGTGTCCGGGCCTGATAACATATCGGGCCATCTTCTCCGTTCATGTGCTGATGAACTGGTGCCTGTGTTCTCACAACTGTTCCAGGAGTCTGTAAATACTGGCATCATTCCCAACCTCTGAAAAACCAGCACCGTCATTCATGTGTCTAAAATATCCTTCCCTCAGGAACCCAACCACTACAGGCCAGTTGCTCTCACTTCTCTTTCAATGAAAGGCTTGGAAAAGTTAGTCCTGACCAACCTCTCTCCACACATTCAGGAGAAACTGGAACCTATGCAATTCGCCTACAAGCATGGGCGTGGCACCGATGATGTTGTAGCAACCCTGCTATACAATGTCACCAAACATCTAGAGAATGCAACTATATCCGTATCCTCTTCATAAATTTTAATTCGGCCTTTAATTCTATACAACGCCACAAGATGATTGAAAAGCTCCTCGCCCTGCAAATACCCCCCGAACTTCATTCACTGGCTACATCACTTTCTCAGCAACATACCTCAACACGTGAAGACTGGCAGCAACATCTCCCCCAACCTCATCATGAATACCGGGGCGCCCCAAGGATGTGTTGGGAACTCCATTTTATACTCGCTGTACACCAACGACTTAAGGAGCAAATGTGACTCTATGTGACTCTTGCCAATGACCCTGCCCACCCACTGTGCACAGGGTTTGACCTTCTTCCGTCTCAAAGACGATCACAATGTCCAACATGCACAAAAAAGGTTCAAGAATGGCTTCGTTCCCCAGGCCATAATTCACCTAAACAAATTTTGAGTTAACAAATCACCACATGCAATCCGTCCGTTAAAATATATGTGCATTAACTATTTTCACGTTTGTATTACTATTCTAAACTTATTTTTTTTTATGCATTACCTTTAAACATGTTTATGAACAATGCCTTATCCGATGTATCTATTATTATTGGACATTGAATTCGTATTGTATTGTATTGCATCAGCTATTTGTGTACGGTCGCGACAAGTCGCCGATTGCAATAGTTCATTCAGAGAATAATCATTACACAAGAATGGCAGCCAGGGGGACGACGGGATCTAAAGTATTTAACATTCCAAAAGTATGGGATTATGGGATAAGTTCTGGTGTGTCATGATGCCGAATTTTGTTCTTGTAGTAATATCGAATGTTCAAAATTTGTTGTTTACTTATGGAGGATTTTTACAAAGGCAAATTATCCATATGAAAGGCTTTAAAAACCTTGTATATACATATGGAGATGTATACATGTGTTGGCAGACGTGTTCCCGTGTTGGTAAATGTGTTCCTGTGTTGCATACATGTGGTATTTTAATGGTAGACGTGTTCCTGTGTTGGTAGATATGTTCTTTTGTTGGTAGACGTGTTCCTGTGTTGGTAGATATGTTCTTTTGTTGGTAGATGTGTTCCTGTGTTGGTATATATGTTCTTTTGTTGGTAGATGTGTTCCTGTGTTGGTAGATGTGTTCCTGTGCTGGTAGATGTGTTCCCTTGTTGGTGGATGTGTCCATATTTTGCTAGATGTGTTCGTGTGTTGGTAGACGTGTTCCTGTGTTGGTAGATGTATGTCGAACTGCGATGTTCAAGTCAACCCCCAGGCAGACTTCATGGCTCTGGGAGAGTGTACAAGCTGCCCAGCCGAGTCACTGTCTGCTCTCTCTTGGACCGTCGGAAACAAAACGTCAACAATCGTCACTTACACGGGTAAGTTCACCTATTCATACAACCGCTATGTAAGAATGGTAAGATGTGTGTGTGTGTGTGGGTGCGTGCGCGTGTGTGTGTGTGTGTGTGTGTGTGTGTGTGTGTGTGTGTGTGTGTGTGTGTGTGTGTGTGTGTGTGTGTGTGTGTGCGTGTGTGTGTGTGTCTGTGTTTGTGTTTGTGTGTGTGTGGGTGTGTGTGTGTGAGTTGTGTGTGTGTGTGTGTTGTGTTTCTGTGTGTATTTATTGTGTGTATGTGTGTTTGAGTGCGCTTGCATGAGACCGGGTGTGTGTATGTGTTTGCATATATGTGTCGGTATGTGCATGTCTGCATTCCTGCATATGGGTGTGGTATATCTTTAACAATGTGGGGCGAGGTGGCGCAGTGTAGAACACCGGACTCTACCAAGAGAACTGGGGTTCGAATCCTGTGCAGTTATTTGGTACCTTGGGCACGTTTGTTCACGCAACGTTGATCCAGATCACCTAGCTGCATGAATAAGTACCTGGCTATGGTCAGTGCTAGATATTTGTGTATGAATAATATTTGCGCATTAATTGCAGCGAAGCTGAATGCTTCCAACAAAATTGCTTTGAGTAATCATAAAGACTGGATATGCGCTATATCAGAACTTACCTCTTAAAACATAGTTGTATCTCTTAAATAACGTGTTTTGTCTACCGCATTAGCAGAGTCGTCACCCATTGCTGGCTAAGCCACCAGATGGCAGTGTCGTCATGCATGGATGATGGTTTATAGCCCTTGTTAGCCATCAGACTGCGGGGTCGTCATCCATGGATGGCTTAGAGCCCTTGTAAGCCATCAGACTACAGGGTTGTCATCTATGGATTGCTTGGAGCCCTTGTAAGCCATCAGACTAGACTACAGGGTTGTCATCCATGGATGGCTTAGAGCCCTTGTAAGCCATCAGACTACAGGGTCATCATCCATGGATGGCTTAGAGCCCTTGTAAGCCATCAGACTACAGGGTCATCATCCATGGATGGCTTAGAGCCCTTGTAAGCCATCAGACTACAGGGTCATCATCCATGGTTGGCTTAGAGCCCTTGTAAGCCATCAGACTACAGGGTCATCATCTATGGATGGTTTAGAGCCCTTGTATGCCATCATACTACAGGGCTGTCATCCATGGATGGATTACAGCCCTTGTATGCCATCAAACTACAGGGTTGTCATCCATGGATGATTTAGAGCCCTTGTAAGCCATCAGACTACAAGGTCATCATCCATGGATGGTTTAGAGCCCTTGTAAGCCATCAGACTACAGGGTCATCATCCATGGATGGTTTAGAGCCCTTGTATGCCATCATACTACAGGGCTGTCATCCATGGATGGATTAGAGCCCTTGTATGCCATCAAACTACAGGGTTGTCATCCATGGATGATTTAGAGCCCTTGTAAGCCATCAGACTACAAGGTCATCATCCATGGATGGTCTAGAGCCCTTGTAAGCCATCAGACTACAGGGTCATCATCCATGGATGGCTTAGAGCTCTTGTAAGCCATCATACTATAGGGTTGTCATCCGTGGATGGTTTAGAGCCCTTGTATGCCATCAGACTACAGGGTTGTCATCCATGGATGATTTAGAGCACTTGTAAGCCATCAGACTACAGCGTCATCATCCATGGATGGTTTAGAGCCCTTGTAAGCCATCAGACTACAGGGTCATCATCCATGGATGGTTTAGAACCCTTGTAAGCCATCAGACTACAGGGTCATCATCCATGGATGGTTTAGAACCCTTGTAAGCCATCATACTACAGGGTCATCATCCATGGATGGTTTAGAGCCCTTGTAAGCCATCAGACTACAGGGTCATCATCCATGGATGGCTTAGAGCCCTTGTAAGCCATCATACTACAGGGTCATCATCCATGGATGGTTTAGAGCCCTTGTAAGCCATCAGACTACAGGGTCACCATCCATGGATGGTTTAGAGCCCTTGTAATCCATCAGACTACAGGGTCATCATCCATGGATGGCTTAGAGCCCCTGTAAGCCATCACGCTGCTGGGTCGTCATTCATGGATGGTCTAGAACCCTTGTAGGTTGTCCGTTATGGGTCTAACTCCACTACCTGTGCCACAGCAGTGGCGGCTGTCGCAGTAATTCTCCAATTCAGTAGAAACGTTGGTTATGCCAGACAGCTATGCTATGTGTTAACGGTGTGTACGTTTGTTGCAACAGTTCAGGACAAGTTAAAGGTCATCATTCCTGCCGGTTCCCTAGAGCCGGGCACCAACTACACCCTCTCCCTGTCAACCCAGGACGGAGGCCTTAACAACCTCCACTTGGCCGTGACGAGACTACCGTACGGAGGGAACTGCAGTATCACTCCAACAGTTGGTGAGTGTGGTGTGAAGGGAGGCGAGGACATGCGGTCCTTGTATGATATCATCAATAGTGTGTGACATGGGCACCAAAACTGTATTGGCAATTCACCGCCCTCCTCCGTCTCTCAGTCAACTCCAGGTCTCAAGTCTCTCATTCAACTGTAAGTCTCAATTCATTGTGTATATCCCTGTCCAATATCCAATACGTTACAGTAGTCCAGGCTTTTTGTTTTAGTTGGATCTAATTGCAACAGAAGCTATTTCAAGTGTTTTGTTTACATTAAAGGTATACCTATAAAACATATCAAAAGTATATAGCAAAGATAACTGGGATAGTGACTCAAACCAAGGAATCAATAAGTCCTATTTATCCCCATGTTAAATACAATTGATACCTAAAACCGTGGCATGTCCGCAGACAGACCAGGACCCTACGGCAAATCTAGACGTGCTTTGGCAAACGTCGTTCATGGTAGGATCAACGAGGCCCTCTGGGCGAGCGGGCCATTCTATTGGGATTCCCAGATGTCATTTATCCGTCTTCAAATTGGGGCGGGTATTTGCGCTGTTCTCACGGGTGACGCAGTTACGACTGGCGAAGTCAACTATTAGTTTGACTTAGCTAACTTCCGCACTTCGCGTAAGATATCCGACAGGGCTAGTTTTGCATGGCAAACAGCCCTGGCTTGCGAGGATGCATCTGCAGGGCAAACCCAGAGCTAGCACACAGAGACGGCCTGTGTACCAGGGTGATATAGATCAGCTGATTTTGTTTAGTTTGGGATGATGCTTGTAGCAGAAGGAGAAATGGTTCTTGTATGCATTTGCAATGGACACCGACAGACAGTGTGGATTCTTTGAAGTACAGAAGGTTTTGTGAGAAATTGACAGTTAAAAGTTTGGACATTCAGCCAAAGACCTTACTTCCGACATTTGCAGCAGCTAGCTATCACAGCAGGCGGGTGTACCAGAAAGTGCAGTAGGTTGAGGAAGGAAGATGAGCGACGGTTATCTTCTTCCCGTCATAACAGACCTGCCTCCAGCACCTGATGCACTGCTGTAAAGTAATCGGGTGTAACTGCTCCATAGATTTCAGTTCGGCAAGGTGCACATATCGTAAGAACAACCTTGAGTGTTCCCTGCTCAAAGTAAATCTACGTCACGTGATGAGGAGGTGGACGATGAGTAGTTATGCGTTCGCCGATGGAGAAAAAAGCAAAACTAATCTTAGTAATATACTAGGTGTTTTAAGTCTTATACTTTTAGTTTTAATGATTTCATGACATTCAGATGCTGGTTCTGGTTTCAAAAAAGACATTTAGTCGGAATTACTGTGAATAGCTCAGTAATTAGCATAACATATTACCATTTGTGGTATTAATGCGTACGTATTACAGCGAGTTTACCTCAATTAAGTTTTTGTGTGGAGCGCAGTGACACTGAACTCTCAATCGAGAGAACTCAGTTACGAATCCTGTGCTGCCGTGTTGAACCTTGGGCAAGTTCTTTCACTCTACGTTGCTCCAGTTCACTCAGCTGTATGACTGAGTACCTGGCCTTACACAGTCAGGGATATCTGTGTACGAATAGGCTTCGCGCATTAACTGCAGGGTTGCTGTATGCTTCCCAGATAAGTCTCGATGGTGTTGGATTGAACAGGTCTACCAGGGAGTAAAGGGTAAAACACTTTGAGCAGTCCAAAAGACTGGGTACTGCGCTAAATAAGAACTTCCCTTTTTGGGCTCTAGAGATTAATGTATACATGTTTTGACCTTACATGTTCATTATAATTATTATGCGCAATGCCAAAATGCATCTGTTTTATGTTACGTATATGACCAATGCTCATGACAGTAGCATACGTATATGGTAATGCAGATTATAATCGTGTTATATAGGACAGAATACGGCAAGTTTTCCTCAGTTAAGCTTATTAGCTAGATTAATGAATTTATATGTTGACCTTATGTCAAAGGATCATTACAATTATTCTACACAATGTTTCCCTGTTAAATGTACTTGCACAGTGTTACATGTACGATATATATGCTCAAGAGAGTAACACAGCTATAATTATGCTGAGCATAATCATGTTATATAGGAGACGATTTGGACAATTAATTCCAGCTAGTCGTGCATGTTTTGATACCAATAAGCATTTTAATTGAACAAATGTAGGCAATAATACAATATTTTAATGTCTATGTATGTTGTGTTGTTCTCCGAATATAATATGTGCATATTTGCAAACATGCATTTGTATTATTTGAGGCTTACGGAAGCATTATCTGCTCATTCATTGTCCTAAAAGTAAAATCGTTATGAAATTGCACAGGAAAAAGATATTGTGGGGGCTCCAGTATTTGCGGAATTTTGACAATGTTCTCCAATTTTTAGAGCTGTATACTTTTGATATGTTATCTATGACATGTGCCTGCATTCAAAACTGCAAGAACTGCTTTTGTTGCAATTTGTTCCAACATGCCCTATTTAGACTACAGTACCTAAGATTGCATTGACATACGAAAGTTGGCCGATCTTATTTATTTGTAATAATAAAATTTTTATTCTTGGAAATTGAGGAAATTCCCTTCTATGAAAGATTACCACGCGTAGTGTATATTTCGCTTGTGTCAAATTATAAAATCACATACAATTGAGTGAAGAGTTTGTGTCTTATGGTCGTGGTGTGTGTTACAGGGAAGTCCCTCGACACATTCAAAGTGGACTGTGATGAGTGGCAGGACGGCACAGGCATAGCAGGCAAGGCCCCAGTTTTCAGCTACGACTACATCATCGGAGGCCACATCAACCCCGTCTTCACCAAGACACCACAACTGCCACCTGGTGAAGCTAAACTTAACTACACCTACTTGTTTCGGGTGCACGTCAAGAACATGTTTGGTGCAAAGAGTACGGAAGAGCTGCACGTGACTGTGAGTGTTCCCACTTCCATCATGACTCGTAGTTCCACATCTTTCACGACTCATGTTTAAACTTTCACCATAACTCGTGTTTCCACTTTCAACACGACTCATGGTTCCACTTCCATTATGATCCCTGTTTCCACTTCCAACATGAATGTTGGTTCAATTTCCATCATGACTCATGGTTCCACGTCCATCATGATCCCTGTTTCCACTTCCAACATCACTCGTGGTTCCATTTCAATCATCACTCGTGGTTCCAGTTCCACCATGATTCTCGTTGGTTCCACTTGCATCTTGCCTCATGGTTCCGCATCCAATAATACCCCTGTTTCCACTTCCAACATGACTCATGTTTCGACTGTCACCATAATTCGTGTTTCCACTTCCAGCATGATTCATGTTTTCACTTGAATATGATTCATGTTTCCACAGTAAACTTACATGGTTGAAAAACATACTTCTGACAGTTTGTTCTCTAGTTGATATAATATGTAAACTATAAGTAACTAGCTGGCCACGTTATTAAACCTATATACATGATACTGTACACTTGCAGGTGCTTCCAAGCGAAGACATGTCGTCCCTCGTTCACCAAGTCTACGCCTTCTCCGACATAGACCCAACACAATTTGTACTCGCCTTGGACGACATCCTCGCCTCCTTCCAGTCATTCACTCAGATAATCACAGTGAGTAAACGACTACACACTCGCATCCTTCCAGTCATTCACTCAGGTAGTCGCAATGACTACAGCTACACACTCACCTCCTTCCAATCATTCACTCAGATAGTCACAGCGAGTACAACAACTACAAGCTCGCTCCTTCCATTCATTCACTCAGATAGTCTCAGTAAGTAAACAATTACGCATTCACATCCTTCCAGTAATTTACTCCAGTTCTAGTTTTAATTGTTTCCAGCGCTCGGTAACGTTCTATCATCTAACTAGTCTGTATTATTGTGGTTACAATGTAATGGTCTTATGAGGTCTCATTCATCTAGTCAGCCTTTTTCAGAACATTATCGCCAAACCGACCTTTACATGGTGGCACTGAGTCATTTATTAAGATAATCACGGCGAATACAACAACAACACACTCATGTACTACTAATAATGTATTATAATTATTATAATCACAGTTGGTTCAATAACTTGTCACTGTTCGTTGTCATCACGTATTTGTGTACTGCAGACAGACTTCCAACAGGTTTTATCCAGTTTGGTCACCATGACGATTGCATGCAGCAGAATTTAATCTATGTTTATTGACAATTAGCTCATATATACATTCATACACTAACTTTGAATCAATATAATCGAGGGAGTATAACACATTATATAATGTTCTTCCTTTGTTGTCCTCATCACGCTACTATATGTGATTTATCTTAAATTTATTTATATATGTATGTACTCTAATGAGTTCAATCAATTTGATTTTGATTTGAAGCGCATAACCTCCGAGGCGCTGATGTACACTCCCCTTTTCCCTTTTTCTATCTTCATTTGCTTTCTTCGACCATTAGCCTTTAATCTACAAGTGGAAATGAATTTAAAAAACTACACTAGTTATTTATAATTTAGTTATTTGCTTTTTAATCGATGAATAGAATGGTGAAATATGTGTAAAAAGGGCGACATTGTGGAGTTATACTAAACTTGCGATGGGCTGCATGTAGTGTAACTAGAAGGTGCCGCCAGTATGAAAGCTCTAAGCAGGTTGTGAGGTCACGGTATTTCTCTCACTTCAGAAAGACAATATGACGACGGGAGATGAGGCCGACACATCTAAGGTAACTCTCAATCAGTCTCTCAGTCACCCACTCCATCCATCTAAATCCATCTCAGTCTATCTCAGTCCATCTCAGTCCATCTCAGTCCATCCCAGCCCATCTCAGTCCGTCTCAGTCCGTCTCAGTCCGTGTCAGTCCGTGTCAGTCCGTCTCAGTCCATCTCAGTCCATCCCAGTGCGTATCAGTCCATCTCAACACAGTTCAACCCATCTCAACCCATCTCAGTCCGTGTCAGTCCGTCTCAGTTCATCTCAGTCCATCCCAGTGCGTGTCAGTCCATCTCAACACAGTTCATCCCATCTCAACCCATCTCAGTCCGTGTCAGTCCGTCTCAGTCCATCTCAGTCCATCTGTCCCAGTCGACTCTTTCTCTCTTTGCAACATTTGTATACGTATCTTGCAATATTCTATTTTTTAACTGTAACTTGTCTCCAGTAATTTATGACAATTTTTTTAATTTGTATATTTCCCTAATAATTCATTATATAAATTTGGCTCTTGTTTTCCTTGGATATGACAATAAACAGGTTAGCATACCCTAACTCTCAGTTTGTTGTGGCTTGCCAGTCGAATCATTGCGTTATTTTAGCCTTTTTTTGCGTATGATTCAAGGACGGAGGGGTCGTCACGTGTCTCACCCTAAAGCCAGGCGCGTGCTCGAACTTTAGCCTAATGAAATTACGTGCTGTTGCATATGTTGTCATCAACAAAAACTCGCTAGAGGAACTTCCGGTGGTGAATTGATTTGAATTTGGTGCAGCAAACTTGCGAAAATATAAGGATATTTGATCAAGATAAGTTATATTATTGAGTGTATAGCATACATAACGTAATTATAGATATATATTAAGCAATATTTTTTGTTAAAAGTTAGCTAGAGGGAGTAATCTAGGGTAGATTAAAAGTAGGCTTAGGCTATTTTCAGAGCAGCTCTGGAAATAAGCGCGAGTCTGACCATTATTTTCAGAGCAGTTTTGGATATAAGCGCGAGTTTGACCGTTATTTCCAGAGCAGATCTCGACGTGTACGCACGTGCACTTAGTAATATTTTCATTGTATATACGTGGACAGACTAATTATTTAAAGTAAATGCGACGCTGTTGAATCATTTCGTGCGTGTTTTTGACGGTCTTGATGGTGAAATTGAGAAGATATTTATTTTCAGAGCTGCTCTGGAAATAAGCGCGAGTCTGACCGTTATTTCCAGAGCAGCTCTGGATATAAGCGCGAGTTTGACCGTTATTTCCAGAGCAGATCTCGACGTGTACGCACGTGCACTTAGTAATATTTTCATTGTATATACGTGGACAGACTAATTATTTAAAGTAAATGCGACGCTGTTGAATAATTTCGTGCGTGTTTTTGACGGTCTTGATGGGGAAATTGAGAAGATATTTATTTTCAGAGCTGCTCTGGAAATAAGCGCGAGTCTGACCGTTATTTCCAGAGCAGCTCTGGATATAAGTGCGAGTCTGACCGTTATTTCCAGAGCAGATCTCGACGTGTACGCACATGCACTTAGTAATATTTTCATTATATATATGTGGACAGACTAATTATTTAAAGTAAATGCGATGCTGTTGAATCATTTCGTGCGTGTTTTTGATGGTCTTGATGGGGAAATTGAGAAGATATTTATTTTCAGAGCTGCTCTGGAAATAAGCGCGAGTCTGACCGTTATTTCCAGAGCAGCTCTGGAAATAAGCCTGAATCTGATGCTATTTTCAGAGCTGCTCTGGAAATAGCCAGGGCGTTAAAAGTAGGCGATTTGCGAGCGATAATTGGGGACGTTAATGTAATCGGAACGTTGTTTACAAAGTAGGTCACTGGCGAAGTTAACGTAACGTGAACGACAATAGATTAGCGTTATTTGAGATAATCAATGTAGTTAGATGAGTAATTAAAACCTGAAATAACAACCTTTTAAAGTGTATATTGGTACACAGGAAACAGTCTTTGTAAAGACTACCTGGTATCTAAGCCTAACTTGAATACATTGTCATCGACATCGTAACTAGGTAAGGCACAGTGTGTCACTGTGTGTTAACAAATATAACTAACTATAACCTAAACAATCTGGTGTAAATTGTACACAGAAAAGTCTTTTCAAAGACTATATAAAACTATTTTGAACATAAATAATTTCTGATATGGCACCTTGCAAGCGGCAGCTCAGGGCAAAACGACACTTAGTTTGCAACGACTGCCAGAGCTGGGTGGATTTTGCGTTGTCTGGCTGTCCAAAATCATGGGCAGAGAGACCAAAGATGATGGATTCACCTTTCGGTGTATGGGGTGTTTGAGGGTGGAATGTCTGATGAAGGAGGTGTGTAAGTTGACGGATATAGTGAAGGAGATGGAGGTGAGACTCAACATAGAAATAGATGGAGCAGAGAGGGATGACGCAGAGAGAGTTGAGAATTCTACAACACAGAATGAGCCGAGTTGTGACACAGAGACTGAAGAAAGGAGACTGAGAGGAGGGAAGGTGACCGGTGTGAAGGAACAAGAAATTGAGAAGACAGAGGGACGGAGGAAAAGTGTTCGGCAGAGGAAAAGAAAACGGGTCAGTGGGGATAGATCAACAGGTAGTCAGACTGTAGAGAACGAGGGGAGACGCGACAGCGATACAGGTGGTGAAGAGGTAGATACCAGAGAGGCAGTTAGTAAGACTGTGAGACAGAAGACTGATGGAAGAGTACAGAGTGTTCAGCATCTAAGTGGAAAGGGGGCAGCAGTATTCTCAGAGAATCTGCTGAGATCTGTTGACAGTGGGACAGGTTGCATCTATTTAAACTAAATTCGCAGGGGGGACTCGCAGAGAAGCCTGAAACTGGAGGCATAGATAAAGACAGCAAAAATAATTCAGCAAAGAACAGTCTGGAAAACTGTTCTGAAGCTGGATATAAATGTGTTTGTTTAAATGCAAGGAGTATAGTAAACAAAAGAAATGAACTAAACATTATGGTAGAAGATATTGACCCTCACATAATAGGTATAACCGAATCATGGGCAACCACCGATGTATCAGATGCCGAATTGGGACTGACAGGATATGTAATGTTTAGGAAAGATAGAATAGGAAGAAGGGGAGGTGGAGTTATTTTATATATTAAAGAATCTATCCAGGCTTATGAAATAAAATTAGACAGAGAAGCAGATTGCGAAGAAGCTGTTTGGTGTAACATAGTTACAGGAAACTCAACGTTAACGGTTGGATTAGTTTATCGAAGTCCAAACATAAGCATAGAAGAGAATGAAAAAATACAAAACGCTATAAGGGAAGTGAGCAAACGGGACTGTGTTATTATGGGGGATTTCAACCATGGGCATATAAAATGGAAATCTCTACAGAGTATGGGTAGTGAGGACCACAAGTTTTTAGTTTTAGTACAAGATAGTTTCCTTTCTCAACATGTGCTAGAACCAACCAGGGGGGAGAATGTGTTAGACATAGTTTTGTCCTCACAGAATGAATTAGTTTGACAATGTCATGGTATGTGAGCCACTGGGGAATAGTGATCACAACCAGATACATTTTACCATCAAAGTAAAATCAGAAAGGAATAGTAAAAAGCAGTATAGGAGAAATTTCCACAAAGGAAAATATAAGGACATAAGGAAATATTTAGCAAAGGTAGACTGGAATAACACACTAAAGAATAAGACAGCAACAGAATGCTGGAGTATCTTAAAGAGTGAAATTGAATGCATCATCGTCAAATTTGTTCCCTTAAAAAAACACGGGAAACGGTCCAAAAAGAAACACTTATCGAAAGAAGCCATTATAAAAATTAAGTATAAAGAAATGATGTGGAAGTCATATAGACGTACTAGAAATGACGAAGACTACAACATTTATAAAGAAGCACTAAACCAAGCTACAGCTGAAATTAGAAATTCAAAGAGAAGCTATGAACATAAATTAGCTTGTAATATAAAACATGACAGCAAGAGTTTTTATGCATATATTCGAAGCAAACAGAAAGTTCAGGATAAGGTCGGTCCTCTAGAAGATAGTGCTGGAAATGTAATATCAGAAGGATTCTTAATGGCAGAACACCTGAATGAGTATTTTAGTTCAGTGTTTACCAGAGAAGACACTAGTTCACTGCCAGTACCAGAGGCTAAGTTCAAGGGGGCAGAATCAGACTATTTAAGACTAAGAAAATCAGGGCTATGAAGGATAATAAATCACCTGGAGTGGATGGTATTCCACCCAAACTACTATTGGAAATTGTAGAACAAATTAGCATAACGCTTGCAACAGTTTTCAACTTGTCATTAGAAGAGGGAGTGGTTCCTTTAGAATGGAAAGAAGCAAACATTATACCGTTATTCAAAAAAGGTTCGAGAAACAAGTCAAATAATTATAGACCAGTTAGTTTAACATCAGTGATTTGTAAATTATTAGAAAGACTAATTAAAGATCACATGGTGGATTTTCTTGTTAAACATAACTTGATAAACCCATCTCAACATGGGTTTCTAAAAGCGAGGTCATGCTTAACAAATATGTTATGTTTTTTGGAAGATATCACTAAGTGGGTAGATGATGGATCACCAGTAGATATCATCTACTTAGATTTTCAAAAAGCTTTCGACAAAGTGCCACATCAGAGATTACTGCTTAAACTAAAGGCCCATGGCATAGGAAATGGTATAATTAACTGGATAGAAAAATGGCTGATTGACAGAAGACAACGGGTAGTTGTTGATGGGGAGGCTTCAAACTGGAAATCAGTTTTGAGTGGGGTTCCACAGGGATCAGTACTGGGACCTATATTATTCTTAATATATATAAACGATTTGGACGATGATATAGCTAGCAAGGTGTTGAAATTTGCAGATGATACAAAAGTGTTTAGAAGGATAAAAAGTGATGGAGATAGACAGCATTTACAGGATGATCTTGACAGGTTGATCAAATGGTCTGAAAAGTGGCAAATGTTGTTCAATTTTGGGAAATGTAAATGTCTTCACACAGGACATGGGAACGAATATGTAGAATATACAATGGGGGGAACTGTACTAAATACTACTGTAAAAGAAAAAGACTTAGGGCTGACAATTAGTGCTGACATGAAGGTTTCAGAGCAGTGTGGAATTGCAGCTTCAAAAGGAAATCAAATCCTTGGATTGATTAGGCGAAATATAGCATATAAAGAAAAAGAACTAATAATACCGCTGTACAAAACAATAGTTAGGCCTTATTTAGAATATTGTATACAAGCGTGGAGGCCATACCGCAAGAAGGACATAGATATGTTAGAAAGAGTACAGAGGAGAGCGACTAAAATTATACCAAAACTGAGGGATCTTAGTTATGAAAAACGCCTAAAAGAATGTGGTTTAACAACACTAGAGACCAGGAGATTGAGAGGAGATCAGATAGAAGTGTTTAAAATATTGAATGGTTATGAAAATATTGATAGAAATATGTTTTTTTCAGTTAAGAAAGATAGAAAGACTAGAGGACATGAAGTTACATTAGTAAAGGAACAGTGTAGATTAGACGTAAGAAAGTTTTTATTTTCACAAAGGACTGTGAATGTATGGAACAGATTATCTGATGATTGTGTGGGTGCTAGTAGTGTGAATATGTTTAAAAATAAAATCGACACATACCTCAGAAGGGCTGGATATATGTAGATAAAAGGGTTGGACTCTCGATAAGCCAAAGGGCTTCCTTGTCCACCTGCCATCTAGAGTTAATTCTCTGGATGGCAATCTTGTTAAATCGATGTTGTCAATCATGAACTCTCTGGGAGAGTGTATGTTGTTCCATACACTGTTGTTGATGTCGTCAACCGTGATTCCGTTTGGAGATTGCATGTTGTTGCAGATGTTGTCGTCGATGTTGTCAACCGTGAACTATGTTGGATATTGTATGTTGTTGCAGATGTTGTCGTCGATGCTATCAAGCATGAACTCTGTGGGAGAGGAGTTGAGCAGCTACTCCGACAGCGTCAAGTCTGTGCTCAAGAGCAGCACAGCCATGGTGACAAACATCCCCCGAAGTGTGTCCTCTGAAGTGAAGGTGAGTCACACAAGTGACAAACTCATCGTCTGCATTGTCGCCTAATCTGTGTGTTAATGCATGATAGATGACCATCCCCAATAGTGACCCATAAAAGATACAATTTAAAATGTCTAATTGTGTTTGCTGTTTGTCATAAAAAGGCCTTGTCTTCTATTAACACATTTTGTATGCCAGGAACACGCCTTGTCTTCTACTATAAAATTTGTTGTGTGTCAGGAACAAGCCTTGTCTTCTATAAATATTTGTTGTTTGACAGGAACAAGCCTTGTCTTCTATGGATATTTGTTGTTTGCCAGGAACAAGCCTTGTCTTCTATTAACGTTGTGAGTAAGAAATTGGAAAAGATGACTGAAGATCGCAAGAAGGAAGTTGCCATATGTAAGTTCCATTAGGGCATCACAAGTGACTGTCTTCTTCATCCTGTTCAAACTCACAGTAATTGGTGAAATGAATGCTAATGTTGTTTCCTGGATCGTTTGCCCATCTCAAATCTGGTTCTTTTATGTCCAGATGCGTAATGTGTTAATAGTTTATGTCATATGTGAGTCTGTTTTATAATTCGTGAAAATGTTCATCAAGTTGGAAGAATATTTAAATAAGCAAATTTCTTAATTCACAACCTGTTTCGACCGCCTTCGGCAGCCTTCTTCGTCGAAGTGAGTCGAATTTATATAGTTGTGAATTAAGAAATTTGCTTATTTAATTTGTTTTATAATTTTTTTATTTTTAATCATGCCAAATGTTTATTCAGATTGTGTTTTCAATGTGAGAAATTCTGGTAGAGTTTTTTAGGTAGCTGACATAATGTTGTTCAAGGCACTGATGCTTCCTAAATATGCAACACATATTTAATGGCTTTAGAAATAGGACTTAGTCACCAGTGCAGCTAGGTGAGTGCCACTGCGGTGTGTTGAGTGCCTTCAATCACACTGAATCCAATGGACACTGAATCCATGGAAGCTACATCGTAACACTTTATTTTATGCCAACCTCCTCTTTCAGCTCCTCCATTGTTCGCTTATCGCTTCTTTTCACTCCCGCAATTCTTCGGACCCAGTTGTTTCCGCAAACGTGTACCCTCTCCTGTTGTTTCTCTGTCATTGCCGTAGTCGTTAGACCACCCAGGTATGCCGGGGTCACACGTGAGCAGAACATCTTTCCTTTCAATCTAAATGATATGCGCCTGTCTCCCATCAAACCTTCGACATTCCTCCAATCATTTGCCCCTGCCTTTATACTCCTGCGAATTTCGGTGTCTGAGTTGCTGTCCATGCATATCGCACCGCCCAGGTATACAACACTGTCTCTCCTGGTGTATTTCCAGCTCTTTGTTTTGCTGCTCCACTATAGTACCTCCGTCTTCTCCATACTAACGCTCAGTTCATGTCTGCTGAACATATCCTTCCACTCTGTCAGTTGTTCTTGGAGATCTGATCCCCCATCCGCTACCACTGCCAGATCTCTACAAACAGTAGCTTCCGATATCCCTCGTAGTAATATTTCTGCTTATCAGTTCCACCACTGCGATAAACAACAGTGGGCTCAGGGCGCTCCCCTGTCTCAGGCCAACATTCCATTCGAACTCTCCCGACACCCCCGGTCCTCCCGCGCCCTCTGCACTTCATTTTTCATATGTCCCTTCAATCATCCTGACCTCTGCCTCTGGAACTCCATCCATCTCAATGTCGCCATCACCATTCGTGTGGTATCATTTTGTTTTCCCCAGGTCCATAAAACCCACCGCCTTATCCTCCTGACCCAATTTCTTTTCCACCAGCTACATCAGGGCAAACATCTCGTCAGTTGGTCCTCTTCCTTTTCTGAAACAATGTTGTTTTCAACCATTTTCCCTTTGAGTTACCGCTCTTATTCTCCCATTCCCTATTCTTTCCAGCGTCTACAACATATGGCTCACCAAAGCGATGCATATCGCTTCTTTTATTTGCCACGTTCTTCTGTTGATGGTTGACATTGATATTTTTCTCGCTCTTCGTGCATTTCTCTTTCCTTGTGTTGTCAACATCCTTTCTATGTTCCTCAAGTCTCGTTTTGAACAATCCTAACGTCTCCCCGATATAGTCAGTATCACAGATTCACAGTTCTTGCATGGTATTTGGTACACCAGTTCGCCCTGTTCTTCTGGCTCCACTTTGTCTTTAGGGTGTACCAACAGGCGCCTGAGGGTGGTGTGGGGACGCATGACTGTTGTTACCCCACACTTCTTCAGTACTCGATGTACCTTCTCTGAGACTTCCTTCACATATGGGATGACTACAAGGTTTCTTTAAGTATTGCCCGTTTTCGTTTTTTCAGTCTTTTTCTTTTTGTTGCTATCTGTCACCTTTTTCAGGGAACCTCTTAGGTATTTCTCCTCTTCCTTCTTTTCCCCCTCTTCTGAAGTTATCGTCTCACACCGGTTCATCAGGGTTCAAACGACTCCTAGCTTTTGGTGTTTGGGGTGGTGGGACGCAAAGTTCAGGTATTCGTCAGTGTGTGTCTTCATCCGATACACTGTAGACTTCACGCTGTCATCTTCCTTTCTCGTGAATGTAGCATCAAGGAAGGGCAAGTTGTTGTTCTGTTCTGCTACTCTTGTGAAAATGGTGCTGCCCGCAGGGTCAATAGTGTTCATGTGTTTTTGTAATGTCTTTGCTTTCCCTGTGTGTACTAGGCAGATATCATCATCCAACTATCTCTTCCAGTTTCTTGGTTGGCAATCGGTTGGTGCTATGGCTATTATTTTATGCTTCAAATCCTCCATGTACTACCCATGGTTACACCAAACTTCTGCTTGTAAATTTATCCTCCAAATCTAAAGTACGTATACTTCAACAGCTCCGTGATATTGTCTACTGTTAGGATGGTTCTCTTCTTGAGTGCCTCGTCATTCTGTAGTATCTTTCGCATTACTTCACATGCTTCTTTGATAGTTGTCTTCGTGAGCAGTGACACAACATCGTATGACACAAATGTTTCGCCATCTTACACCTTTAGCTTTGTCATCTCTTTCACCAATTCTAGTGGGTTATATGTGTGGTGTTCTGCTTTTCGCACTAACGGTTGTAGCATGTTGGCCAAGTCTCCGGAAACTCTATATACCTGGTAGCTATGATATGTGTGTAGTCCACTATTGGTCGGAGTGGTGTGCCCTCCTTGTTGATTTTTGGCGATCCGTACATGCGTGGCACTTTTTCAAGCTTGGGTACATATACCAATACTGGTCTTTGGTGATCTTCCCTTCCTTCTCCAAAGAATTTATCATTCTGATCAATTCTGCTTTGTACTTCCTGGTCGGATCCTTCTTCTGTGTCTCATATGTCCACTTACTTCATTTTCTCCTGGTATTCTTTCATTTTCATAATGACTGTGGCCTTCCCTTTGTCCGCAGGGAGTATGGTGATTGATTTCTCCTTCTGTAGTTCTTTTTGAGCCGTTCTTCCCTGTCTGGTTAGGTTTGGTTTTGAAGCCTCAGCTGACTTTAGAATTCCCGCGATTTCTGCACGAAGCTTGTCTTTTTGATCTTGTGGCAAGCTCCGTGTTGCTTGTTCTGCTTTCGTCGATGTGACACACCAACTTCATCACTTTTATGTTTAAAAGAACTAATTTTCATCTAACTGTTGCAATCTAGCCTAGTCTACCCTATTTACTTAATTCTAAACACTGCATTCTTTCCTGCTCTACCCTACTTATTCAACTCTAAATGTTGCAGTCTTTCCTAGTCTACCGTATTTACGTAATTCTAAACACTGCATTCTGTCCTACTCTACCCTACTTACTCAACTCTAAACAGTGCAGTCTTTCCTAGTCTACCCGATTTACTTAATTGTAAACACTCCATTCTTTCCTGCTCTACCCTGCTTTATCAACTCTAAACAGTGCAGTCTTTCCACTCTACCTTGCTTAATCAACTCTAAACAGTGCAGTCTTTCCACTCTACCTTGCTTAATCAACTCTAAACAGTGCAGTCTTTCTACTCTACCTTGCTTAATCAACTCTAAACAGTGCAGTCTTTCCACTCTACCTTGCTTAATCAACTCTAAACAGTGCAGTCTTTCCACTCTACCTTGCTTAATCAACTCTAAACAGTGCAGTCTTTCCACTCTACCTTGCGTAATCAACTCTAAACAGTGCAGTCTTTCCACTCTACCTTGCGTAATCAACTCTAAACAGTGCAGTCTTTCCACTCTACCTTGCTTAATCAACTCTAAACAGTGCAGTCTTTCCACTCTACCTTGCGTAATCAACTCTAAACAGTGCAGTCTTTCCACTCTACCTTGCGTAATCAACTCTAAACAGTGCAGTCTTTCCACTCTACCTTGCTTAATCAACTCTAAACAGTGCAGTCTTTCCACTCTACCTTGCGTAATCAACTCTAAACAGTGCAGTCTTTACACCCGAACAGCTTACTCAATTCCACGCAGTGCACTTGTAGTGTGATCAAATAATTATATTAGAAAAGTATAAATGCAACATTTGGGCACGTTAACAAAGACTATTGTAGTGTGTAATGGAATTATGTAATACGATAGTATTGACTGTTCTGTTGACCACGTGTCCTGTGTGTGGCAGTGTTGTTGGAGGGACTGAAGCCAACTATGGACATAATCAACCTCGCCCCACCAGGTAAGTTCAGCACAGGTACCAAGTAGGTTAATCACATCGTTAATCACTTACACTATGGAGGGTAATGACATGAAAGGCTCAGACATCAAGTAGGTTAATCACACGAAAGGCACAGACACCAAGTAGGTTAATCACACACAAGGCACATACACCAAGTAGGTTAATCACATGAAAGGCACATACACCAAGTAGGTTAATTACATGAAAGGCACAGGCACCAAGTAGTTTAATCATATGAAAGGCACAGGCACCAAGTAGGTTAATCACATGAAAGGCACAAGCATCTAGAAGGTCTGTACTATTTTACATCAACAAACTTGATGCCGTTTTGTGCATATATAGTTCAGATATTAGACAACATAATATATGATGTTGAAAATGATTTGATGAAATTGATGTGCACTTGTTCAAATTTGTTGACATGTGGCATTGTTAAGCAACATAACTTTAAACAAAGTTAATTTTTGTTTTATGTATATAAGTAAATGTATCTATACACACATATATATGTATATATATATTTAATGGCTAATGAAGCGCTCACGCAATTAGTAACAAAACGCAGTTTACGAACGAAAGAAGCTTATATGCAATTAACGACAACAACGGGAGTACAGTCACGCTGATTCAGGGAGCGATCATTATTCGTTAGCCGCTACACTACAAAATTTTGTATTTTCTGTAATTGTTTACTTTTTAAACTAATTTACGTACTGTTTAGACTTATTTAGTTTTAATGTATAATTGTATATTGCGTGATACAATCCGCATTGCTGTTAAACATTTGTGGTCAATATAGTTATTCAGTTGTAATTTGAATCCAACAAACAAGTGTTTAAAACATGTTGTACTTTTTTATTAACAACCCTTGTACTTTCTGTGACTGACTTTTGATGTAATGTGTGGTTGGAGTGAGTGAAGAGAAGAAGGAAGAGGACCTAGACAACATCCCGGACGAGGCGGCGGAGGAAGAGAAGAAGGCTGAGATGGAGAGGAAGACGAAGGACGACGACAGACTGGTGAGTGACACTTCTAGAGAGGTGTAGTCATGTGTGTGATTATATGACAGAATGGTGACATTGTTGGGTGTTGTAGTCACGTGTGTGATTAGATGACAGATTGGTAACACTGTTGGGTGTTGTAGTCACGTGTGTGATTAGATGACAGAATGGTGACACTGTTGGGTGTTGTAGTCACGTGTGTGATTAGGTGACAGATTGGTGACACTTTTGGGTGTTGTAGTCACGTGTGTGATTAGATGACAGAATGGTGACACTGTTGGGTGTTGTAGTCACGGGTGTGTTTAGATGACAGATTGGTGACACTGTAGGGTGTTGTAGTTACGTGTGTGATTAGATGACAGAATGGTGACACTGTTGGGTGTTGTAGTCACGTGTGTGATTATATGACAGAATGGTGACACTGTTGGATGTTGTAGTCACGTGTGTGATTAGATGACAGAATGGTGACACTGTTGGGTGTTGTAGTCACGTGTGTGATCTGACGACAGATTGGTAACACTGTTGGGTGTTGTAGTCACGTGTGTGATTAGATGACAGATTGGTGACACTGTAGGGTGTTGTAGTCATGTGTGTGATTATATGACATATTGGCGACACTGTTGGGTGTTGTAGTCACGTGTGTGATTAGGTGACAGATTGGTGACTCTGTTGGGTGCTGTAGTCACGTGTGTGATTAGATGACAGATTGGTGACACTGTAGGGTGTTGTTGTCACGTTTGTGATTAGATGGCAGATTGGGGTGTTGTAGTCACGTGTGTGATTAGATGACATATTGGTGACACTGTAGGGTGCTGTAGTCACGTGTGCGATTAGATGACCTGCTGGTAAGTGACACTTACATACGTCTCGTATGTGATTAGATACATTGCAGTGATCGTCTGTTTGCGCCAATAAGGCGTGAAGTGTAAATGCCTGTGTAGTAATTCATTTAGTACATGTAGCAGGAAACTATTGACATACTTGACACATATGTTTTGTGAATACATTGATGTTAATGGAATACACTCTGTGAACGTACCTTGCTATGTAAAGTGGCAGGTTAGTCGGCCTACGACAGCGTGATGTGCAGTAAGTCAATTTGGTTGTGGACATCCGCGTAGATAAATTAATGAATTAGTCCATTTTATATTTGATTCATGTGGCACGATGGCACAATGTTTAGAGCATCGCATTCTTAGTAAAGGCCGATTCCTCTTGTTGCCATTTCGAAATTTGAACAATTTTGTTCATTCCATGTTGCATCAGTTCATTCAGCTATATAAAATTAATGTGTACTTGGCTATTGACAGTGGCATATATTTGTATACAAATAGTCTTCGTGCAGTAAATGCCGCGTGGATGAATTCTTTCCAGAGATGTATCGAAGGTGCTCGTTTGAACAAGTCTGCCAGTGAATGAAGCATGGAGTGCTTCAAGCAGTCGTAAAGATTGTATCCGTACATGTGTTTGCAGAAACGACTAACCGCAGACTTGACGAAGGATCTCATCTCGAGCATCAGTATCGCCATGTTAAATGACATCGAGTCGAACCGCTCCAAGACCATCGGAGACAGTTCACTGCCTGTGTCGTTGACCATGCAAGGTGTGGCAGTGGGCAATACCGCGACAGTCGTCACGGATGATGGGTCATTTAAGCTCCCTGACACAAAGGCTACAACATCAGCCGTGGCTCAGGTGATCTTTGACTTCTCCTTCTGATGTCACCTGTCCTTATGTTGTCACCTGTCCTTAAGTATACTATAGAGTTTAACTGAAGTGATTTGTTAAACATAATGTCACAAAATCGAGTGTAAGTATTAATAAATTGGCGGTACCCGATTTGACACAGCAAGTTATAGGTTCAGGTGCACTAGGATCCGGAGTGAACGAGAGACATAACGTGACATCAGATATGTATGTACGAGAAGCCAACTGGCATTCCCATTTAATACATCAACAATAAACAAAAGCGGTTCAGTGATAGTTGGCCAACCGTTACTCTGCTATGACATTATATTTATAACACCATACATTGTACTCGACGAGTATGCATCCAAATACAAAATTACATGGGAGACAATTTAAACAGCTGGTCACTTACATGAAGACGGGTATACACCGTTGTAAAGTCTATGAACTGTAACCAATGAATGTCTCGTGATGTGTGAATATCAGCGTTCGCATCGGTCGCGTTCGGCGAGATGTCAGGACGAAGTCGAAAGTCGCTCGGCATTCGGCGAACGAATACACGTAGATGAAAGCAGGCGACTCGGGCGATCAAGTAGACGGTAGATTTGCTTTGTCGATCCCACGCGAATCACCAGGCGACAACACGGAATCGATGTCACGACATCGGCGATGTCGAGAAGGTCTGTCACGGAGTCTGTGTTATGACAGCTAGCAGACGAAACGGTGGTGGCCTCGCATTCGAAGATCTCGTCAAAACGGAACTGCAGTCGGTTATCGCTCAGTCTTCTTCAACGCGTCAGAAGTGCAGTGTCTCACAACTAATCAGTACTGTTGAAATCGTAGAAGTATTTACTACAGGCGTTGGGCGGACACACGTTTCAGCCCAATTCCTGGAGACGAGAGTGCAACACTTTCTTCTGCTCAAATGTTCGTCTGGCCACGAATGGCCGTCCTGCCCTTATATAGCTTGTTGGCCGGAAGTTAGTCTGATCAATTACAACATTTAATACAAATTAAAGTCGCTTCAAAAACTGGCTCCCGAAACCATTCACACTTCGAAGCAATCCATTCAACTCGCTGAGTTTAAAATAGATTTTGCGAGCTAAACGTATGGCTATATAAGTGCTCATTCAATCTTTAACTTACGTGAATTACTTACATAATTAATATCACTGGATTCCCTGTATCGAGCCGGATACCACAATATTCATCGTACATTCCAATTCTCATGAATTAATCCATAATTTTTATAAAACACGCACTCTATTCATAAGCTACGTGTGACCCTAGTGTTTTTCACACCTACATTTCTGTAAACAACTTTTATAAGTTCATAATATAATCTTTTTATAACCACAACATAAGTAGTTTGACAGGTCACCATATTACTAGTCATGTTAAATAATTTCTACAGGTACCAAATTTGGTATACCTAACCGTAGAATTAGCGGTGTACGCTACAAATGAAATTAATTAAATCTGACTCGTCGGCAGTTAAAACGTTACACGCCTTAATCGCCAGAGGGCACCAGTGTATACCTCCACAACAATACATACCAGAGATGGCAGCACCATCCCATCAACCATACAAAACCACTGTTCTACAGCCTGATTAAATTCTACACAAACCACTTTGTGACACATAACTTGATAAACCAATCTCAACATGGGTTTTTTAAGGCGAGGTCCTGCTTAACAAATATGTTATGTTTTTTGGAAGACATCACTAAGTGGGTAGATGAGGGATCACCAGTAGATATCGTCTACTTAGATTTTCAAAAAGCTTTCGACAAAGTACCACACCAAAGATTACTGCTTAAACTAAAGGCCCATGGCATAGGAAATGGTATAATAAACTGGATAGAAAAATGGCTGATTGACAGAAGACAACGTGTAGTAGTTGATGGGGAGGCTTCAAACTGGAAATCGGTATTGAGTGGGGATCAGTACTAGGACCTATATTATTCTTAATATATATCAACGATTTGGATGATGAAATAACAAGCAAGGTGTTGAAATTTGCGAATGACACAAAAGTGTTTAGAAGGATTAAAAGTGATGGAGATAGACAACATTTACAAGATGATCTTGACAAGTTGATCAAATGGTCTGAAAAGTGGCAAATGCTATTCAGTTTTGGGAAATGTAAATGCCTCCATACAGGACATGGGGACGAAGATGTAGAATATACAATGGGGGTACTGTACTAAGTACTACTGTAAAAGAAAACGGCTTAGGGTTAACCATTAGTGCTGATATGAAGGTTTCAGAGCAGTGCGGAATTGTAGCTTCAAAGGGAAATCAAATCCTTGGATTAATTAGGCGAAACATAGCGCATAAGGAAAAAGAGCTAAGGCCATATCGCAAGAAGGACATAGACATATGCTAGAAAGAGTGCAGAGGAGAGCAACTAAAATTATACCAAAATTGAGGGATCTTAGTTACGAAATACGCCTAACATAATGCGGTTTAACAACACTACAGACCAGGAGATTGAGAGGAGATCAGATAGAAGTGTTTAAAATAATGAATGGTTATGAAAATATTGATAGAAATATATATATTTTTCAGTTAAGAAAGAAGGACTAGAGGACATGAAGTTACATTAGCAAAGGAGCAGTGTAGATTAGATATAAGAAAGTTCTCATTTTCACAAAGAACTGTAAATTAATGGAACAGATTATCTGCTGATTGTGTGGGTGCTAGTAGCGTGAATATGTTTAAAAATAAAATCGACACATACCTTAGAAGGGCGGGATACGTTACGTCTTGTTAAGTTGCCAACAGTCCTTGTGTTATCACCTGTCCTTATGTTGTCACCACCCCTTATGTTGTCACCAGTCCTAATGTTGTCACATGTCCTTTTGTTGTCACCAGTCCTTGTGTTCTCACCTGTCCTTGTATTGTCTCCTGTATATATCTGTATTATAAGCCTGTATAAATGTATTGTAAGTTAATGAGCTACTTCCTCTCAATGAGCTCTTTGTTTCTGCAGGTTGCTGTAATGAGAGAAAACATCTACTCTTGGGCCCCGAGTTCACGTGAGGTGGACTCCAACATATTGGTTGTGGAAATGCACGAAACAAACGGAGAGCCATTGCCAATTACTGAGAAATTTGGAGGTAATAAGATAAAAAAGTAGACAGGATTGCTGACTTAGTTTCTACAAAACATTACCCGGTAGTCAGCGTTTATCCCCAAATACTATTGCAATAGAGAAATGATGGTGTTGTAAGTCATCACTTTCAATATGAAATAAGGTTTCAAGAGGCTAGAGTTGTAGTCAGATATCCAACAGCCGCCATATGGATATCACATCCACGTGATGTCACTTCCACAGGGATGTCACATCCACGGAATATCACTTCCACGGGATGTCACTTCTACGGAGATGTCACATCCACGGAATGTCACAGCCACGGAATGTCACAGCCACAGAATGTCACTTCGACATGATGCCACATCCACGGAATGTCACATCCACGGGGTGTCATGTCCAGGGAATATCACATCCACGGGGGGGTCACATCCACGAGGATGTCACATCCATGGTATGTCACATCCATGTGGTGTCACATCCACGGGATATCACATCCACGGAATGTCACAGCCACGGAATATCACAGCCATGGAATGTCACGTCAATGGGATGTCACGTCCATGGGATGTCATATCTACGAAATGTCTCATCCACGGGATATCACATCACGGATTCACGGGATGTCACATCCAGCCATACAATCACAGTACTATTTCAACTTTGTGTAACACAACAAAGTTATTGTATTCTAAATGTAGTCATATTAGACCAAGGGCAAAGATGGAAACTTGCATTATTGATTGATTGATTGTTTTTCATTAAACATTATGATATCTGATAGTTTTGGGAATACACAATTTATTGCCACCACATTTATCACTTCTTTGTTATCAAACATCTACAAACTATTCACAAAAATACTAACGAATAGGCTAGAGAATACACTCGACGAAAACCAACCACGAGAGCAAGCGGAATTCAGAAGCAGGTGCTCAATGACAGACAACATACACGTCATAAATCAACTGAAAGAGAAGTGCTGATAATGTAATACCCCACTCTGCATAGCGTTCGTCGAATACGAGAAGGCTTTCGACTCGGTGCAAACTCAAGCAATACTGACCTTGCTTCAAGAACATGGGGATAGAAGACGTGTTCACTGAACTACAGGAATACGTCTTCTACACCAACAGCTCGATGGCAGTTCACCTACACAAAGAAAGCAACAAGAGAGGAGTACGACAGGGTGACACCATATCGCCCAATTTGTATGCGGCAACACTCGAAAGCATATTCCGAAAAGTGACCTGGGAAACCAAAAGCTTGAGGATAGATGTGAATATACCAGTCATCGTCGCTGCGCCAACGACACACTCATATGCACTACTACACTGCAAGAACTACAAAAATGGCTGCAGGAGCTTACTGATAAAAGTAAAAAACAAAGTCTGAAGATGAATATTTCGAAGACAAAAGTGATGTTAGAAAACGACACACCATATATATATATATATATATAATCTCCATGCAGATAATGAACGTTGAAAGCTACGTGTACTTGGGACAGCGATACGGCATCAGAGACAGAAGAATCACGACCGAGTGGAGAGCATTCGCCAAGCACCGCGTCATCTTCAAGGGTAACATTGGAACCTGCTAGAAGATAAAAGTCTACAACTCATGCGTACTTCCAGCGATGACATACGGCGTGGAAACATGGCACTCATCAACCAGGCAAAAAACAAGATGGAAAGAAGTATGTTAAACATCACATATCTGGAGAAAAAAACAAACCTCTGGGTAAGAGAGAAGACAAAGGTCATAGACGTGATAGAACAAATCAGAAGAGAGAACGCTGTTAATGCTAAGTTACGTGAGTGGTGTGAGTTGCCAAGATCAAACTACAAAAACTATAAATTATGATATACCAATTATTCCCAAGACAAACGTCAGATTTTGATACATTAGCGTCATTATTACTTTAACCAGAGTGGTGAGGTTAAGAGTTACATTAGCGTTGTTACTACTTTAACTTGAGTGATGAGATTAAGCTACATTAGCGCCGTTACTACTTTAACCAGAGTGGTGAGGTTAAGCAACATTAGCACTGTTACTACTTTAACCAGAGTGGTGAAATTAAGCAACATTAGCACTGTTACTACTTTAATCAGAGTGGTGAGGTTAAGTTACATTAGCGTCGTTACTACTTTAACTTAAGTGATGAGGTTAAGCTACATTAGTGCCGTTATTACTTTAACCAGAGTGGTGAGGTTAAGCTACATTAGCTCCGTTACTGCTTTAACCAGAGTGGTGAGGGTAAGCTACATTAGCGACATTACTAGTTTAACCAGAATGGATGTTTTACAGTGGGATTCAAACAGCCAAAGCTACCGCCGCCTGCGCCAGGCCACAACGACAACATGCCACTGTTTGAGAACATGGTTTACAAGGCGGTCGAGATCACGGGAACTAACAACGCCCTCATTATGGACTTCACCCCCATGCCGGGACAGGAGTGGCAGGTACGGACTTGGACATTTGGTGACATTTCTGTTACAATCAAGCGAAAGGTCAAAAACCAAAAGGTTATGTGGCTGCTGCCACATAACCTTATAAAATCAAGAACATATTGTGACATTTTATGTTTAATCGTTACTTATAATGAAATGAAAATGAAATAATATAAACCATATTAGCATCAAATGTGTTACTTCTATTACTTACTAGTGCATAACTTAATTAGTGAGAAATTAGAAAGCATACGTGACCTATTTGAATGTAACTTCCCATTGGATTTCCTACAAATACACTTGATCAGCATTTCTAAGAATATCTGGTTACCATGGTTATGAAGTAACACAAAGCATACGTTACTCACTGATGAACTTCGTTTTGCAGACATATTACACAGTGTCGATGTTGTTTCTATAAGATCAGTAACTCTTAAGATATGACATGTTTAAATTATGCATTTGCAGAACGCGTCCCATAAACCTATTCAACAGATTTAACTTTGATCGTTGTATTATTTTGTCAAAAATAATGTAATTGTTTGTTCATTGATATTAGGAAAAAACTAAACACAAAAAATGTAGAAATGAGACGGCGTGCTGTGCTTATTATAGACGGCAAACTGTGATAAATGGGTCTGATATGAGACAAACAAAATCATGGAACTGAGGAACTTTTCAGTAGCTCCTTGAAATAAATTATGTTTAATAATGTAAAAGCTGCATAACCCTCGTGTTGACCGGCCAATATCACGTCACAACTCCATAGCCGCTTTTGCCAAGTCATGTTAAGCCAACAAGATGGATGTAGTAGCAACTAATGAGTTGAATTGAAAATTATACGTGTATGCCAGTAGTAGATCAAACAGTATTTGAGACAACCGGAATGCCTGGACGTACAACTAATACATACATACGTACATACACACACACACACACACACACACACACACACACACACACATATACATACATAGTTGTGTCTATTACGTCCTTGCGACAGGTTTACATCAAGTTCAACGTCACGAAGCCCCTTGTGGAGCGACCGACACTGGACATGTATGACTTCACCCGTACCATACCAACTGAGCTGAGCAACTTGTGGACACTCGTATCACCGGAGAATGTCACCAAACCGGGAATTGCCTACATCGGAATACGCGTCAACGGTAATATACAAAGCGTGCTTAGTCTTTGCAACATAATATTTCACTCTCGATCGAACGAACTATAATTCGAACAACAATCTTACTGTAATTTCATTCCTCCGGCAGTTTTGGTCATTGTACGTTGCCTTAGATCACTGGGCTGTATAAACGACTACATGGCAGTGACGGATAGTCCTCGTACAGTCATCGCAGCATGGCTGCATGCTTCCGAGAGAAAAAGTGAAGTCAAGTTGGCAATGGAATAAACAGACTTGCTAGAGGGAAAAGGGTCAAGTACTTTCAGCAGCCCTATGGACAGATACCGCAGTAAACTTACCGTTTACAAGTTCCTCGTGTAAGAGACGACGACGCACGTACTGCCAGGGCTATTGCACTGTTAGTCTGTAAATGGACATCTTAGCAAAATGAGTGTGATCTTGCAACACGAGCGTTTGATCTTGTAACACGAGAGTGTGTTCTTGTAACGTGAGAGTGTGATGTTGTAACATGAGATTGTGATTTTGTAACATGAGAGTGTGATCTTGCAACATGAGAATGTCATATTGTAACATGAGAGTATGATCTTATAACATGAGAGTGTGATATTGTAACATGAGAATGTGGTCTTGTAACACGACAGTGTGATCTTGCAACACGAGAGTGTGATCTGGTAACATGAGAGTGTGATCATATAACTTGGTCTTGATCGTGGTGTTGCAGACACGACCAACAGGACGTCGACGATGAGAAAGAAGAGAAGCCCTGACCCCGAGACAGCGACAAAGACAACGCCGGTGGAGACGGCGAGTGACGTTGACTTCAACTTCACCGTGTCCATGCACTGGTGTCGCTCGTGGGACCAAGTCATGGAGGAATGGACGAACGAATACTGCAAGGTCATAGCAGTCGGTATTTGTGTGTATGTGCGTGTGTGTGCGTGCGTGCGTGCGAGCTTGTGTGCGGGTGTGAGTGTGGAAATGTGTCTGAGATGTGTGTGTGTATATGTGTGAGGAGTGGGAGAGAGAGAGGGAGAGAGAGGGAGAGAGAGAGGGAGAGGGATATGTAAGTTAAAGACAAAGCGAAATAAACCTTTTTATTCCCAATCTGAACGAAATATTTCAGGGCCCCTTTTGGTCATGCTTTTGTGTACATTTTCTGCACAGTTTGTTGCCACATCTAACGGTCGTTGTGACGTCATCACAGGTAGTTCCGCTAGGATTTAGCGTGGCGCGCATCTGTGCGGGTTGGTGTTTCAGGCCGTACCTAAAATTGCAATCGCGGAATTTAGTATTTTTCAAATCACAGTAAAGATAATAATCTTACCTACAAATGTGTAGTTTGATGCATACAGGAATTTTGTTTCCTGTTTGAGTTATTGCCGTTTGACCATTGCGAATGCTCAAACTTGTAGTGTGATTTAATATTTGATATCACAGTAAAGATAATCATATTTACAAGTATGTCGTTGGATGTACCTAGGATTTTTACTGTGTGAGTTATTGTCATTTGAACATTGCAAATGCTTAACCCTGCAATGTACAGGATATAATGCAAAGTTCAACAAGTTAACACAATTCCTGTGTACATCCTGCAAAAAAATTGTATATAAGAATATTGCCTTTACGGTGATATCAAACATATTAAATTCCGCGATTGTAATTTAATGTACAGTCTGAAACAACAGACCGCACAGCCGCTCGACGTGCTAACGGATAAGGCAGGCACAGCCGTCCTACCTATGATGATGTCGGCAACATCTGACGGGCTGTGACACACAAATGACCATGTTTGAGCTGCCTTAGGGACATGAGTTTGCAATGAACAGGCTTCCTATTGGATTATTAAGTTTATGTATACAAAGTTTCAAAAACATTTAAAATTAAATTTCACTTTGTCTTTAACACATATTTCAATCGATTAGGTAGTGGTTAAATATTACATTGAATAACGTCATAGGGTAACATAGAAACATTTAAAAAAAGAGTTAATCATCAAAGCCCTCATAATTTTCAGGTGTCGAGTGTTTCGACGCCGGCCTTTGTGCAGTGTGATTGTGACAGTCTGTTTACTGACGTCAAGTCCCATGCCACGGGCGTCAGCATGCCCAAAGTGAACACCATCAACTTCAGTAAGATCTTTGGCAACTTGGCGATGCTCGCGGCCAACAATCCAACTGTTTACTCGACTGTGCTCGCCATCCTCCTCATCTACCTGATGCTCTTGGTGTGGGCACACCGCATGGACAGGAAAGACATACAGAGGGTGAGTATCTACAAGTGTCTCTATCATGGACAGGAGAGACGCAGAGAGGGTGAGACTCTACTGTTGTCGTTGGTTTGGCCAGAGGCTGTGGTGTGGTAGACTGCGCTGCCAGTAGTCAGAGAGTATCGAGTGTCCAAATGGGACGAACTTAATTTCTTGGCATGAAATAGGCGGGTGGCCAAGGCAATGAATTGTGACTTTCGTAGGAATTTTTTGTTACAAGCAGTCAACCATTTTATACGTTCTCTATATACATTATTGATTATGTTGTGGGTTGTTGAACTTTCTGATTTTTTATTTTTAGGTCAGAGAACGGGTTTTTATGTAACGTTTTGCAAAATTTGATTAAAGCCGTATTGTGGCTCTAAAAGACATAATAACAATGTCACATGTTTTCAAATCAGCCGAACATTTCTTTACATAGGCCACACATTACACAAACACATTTTTTATTGGTCAGATTTAGGTTTTTTGGCCAGATATGGGTTATTTTTTCCCTTAAAATGCAAAATTTGACTAAAATGAAGTTAAGCAACACTGTTAACCATTACTTTCGGGATATAATCAGCGGGTTACAACTGTCCAACCATTTTAGACTTTGTCCACACATATCATTGGTTATAGTACATGGCGTTTGCCAGACACGATTTGGAGTTTTTGGTTAATTATGGGTTATTTTTGCTTAACATCAAATTTGACAAAAAATTGTCAAAAACCTGTTTTCCCTCAAGATATCCACAGTATTTATGTTACAAGTCGCCAATCAAGTACTGGTTCTGTAAATAGGTCGCAACATATTTGGCCCGAACCCCAAATTAGACCAGCAAAAACTCCGATTGTATAATGTGTGGCCTATCTAGAGAAACTTTAAGCTGATTTGGAAACATGTGGCATTGTTGTTATTATGTCTATAGAGCCATAACGGTTTTAATCAAATTGATGTATGTATGTATGTGTGGTGCGCTACGACAACGTCATTATGACGAGGATGTCTATAAGTGTGTTGTGTTAGAATGGAGTAACTCTGTAGCAACGGTATATGTATTTATTTATGTCGTGTATGTAGACGTATGTTTGTTACAGTAGACGTATGTTTGTTACAGTGAAGTATGACACGTACCACTGCTAGGCAACAATGCGTCTCACAGACTGCGTCGTGTGTCTAGACGTATGTTGTGTTTCAGTGGAGTATGACACCACTGCTAGACAACAATCCGTCCCACAGACATTGTTACAAAGTGTCTGTGTTCACGGGCCTTAGGCGCGACGCAGGCACAATGTCGAACGTGTGCTTCACCCTGGCGGGAGAACGCGGCAACACGGGCATGAGGCTGCTGGACGACGGGAAGAAAAAGGTCAGGTCGTGGGGTCAGGTCGTAGGGTCATATCTTGTCGACGCACAAATTGATATAATCTCCTTGAATTATTAACGCATCTGTTGTGACCTTTGTCGGGTATACAATGCACTAGTGTCAATCAGTTTAAAGTGGCACTGACGACGCATCTGTTAACAAATTATTTTAACATTCAGTGATCGATGATCGTCGTTATTATTATCTTTATTTTAATTAATTTAATACTATAATTAATGTACTTTTTTGGCTTAATAGCTTGCATACTTGTGTTTATTCATTTATTTTAAGAGTATAGTTGATTTTTCTTAGTAGTAATGATTGCATATGTTGTAGCACATTAGTATTTAAAAATATATTGTATGATGTGTTATTTATTTATTTGCAATAACCATTGTAAAGCGTCCCAGAACAATTATTTGGATGGGGCGCTATATAAGAAATAAATAATAATTATTATTATTATACATAGCATACAGGGCATGTTAATTTTCGTTTACACTTTGACAGATAATCGTCATAGATTCTGACACAGTTATAGAACTGATTACATTAATATTTCATGTAATATTGGATTGATGGCTTTATTGAATGTTGTACAAACTCATTGGCATTCTCATAAAAACGCCAACGTAGTGTGATGTCAACAAAGAATGTAACACAATCTCACTGTCTTCTGAACACTTATGTTTCAGCTGTGCATACGCTCAACCGCTCTCAATAGCATGTTAACATTAAACATATACATCCATATGTTGACAGTTTAACAAATAAACACTTACTGATTTCGTGATTTTGCAAACCGTTTGCCTTCTTGTTCTTCTGAGCTTGGCTTGCAATCATTTACAAGTTCTCTTATAACTGAAAATGTTAGCAATAACTTAACCATTGTCTGTTATTATTGCTGTGATTTATATGTCCTGTCCTCTTGTTGCAGCACTTCACACGTGGCTCTGTACGTCACTTCCTCATGACGACGTCACACGCCCTCAAGATGTTGTCTCTACTGCGCGTGTGGCACGACAACTCCGGGGACGGCGTGCACGCGGGCTGGTTCCTCGACAAGATTGTCATCGAAGACCTGCAGACGTCTGAAAGGTGCCTCTTGTCATCAACACGTAATGTCCTCCATCTGCAGTTCTTAGGCCCAAAACATCACTTTGAATTAGTTACAGAAGAAACAGAACTATTATTATTTAACGAATATTTCTGTTTAATTAAGTGTTGGTCACTGGGTGTCAGATGTATTTGACCGGAGCACGCAATAATTCACGTGTGCTTCCAAATGTGAAGGATTTTTGTTAACGTGA
This sequence comes from Paraescarpia echinospica, assembly GCA_020002185.1. Classification (NCBI taxonomy): domain Eukaryota; kingdom Metazoa; phylum Annelida; class Polychaeta; order Sabellida; family Siboglinidae; genus Paraescarpia; species Paraescarpia echinospica. The sequence goes on along the minus strand of CM034533.1, from coordinate 47,802,763 downwards.
AATCCATAACTCCATGAAGCATACCTAGACGATAGATCAATCCTACAAATAGTTTGATACGTTGCTGCAATTTTCCAGGTATTTCTTCCCGTATGATCCCTACAAGATAAATATATCCTAGTTGTGTGTTGTCATCTGCAGGTAATCTTCACTGTGTGGTCCTTAGAAGACAGCATATACCTATTAGTAATGTGATATTTTGTTGTTATCGGCATATATTTCTTCCCGTGTGATCCATAGAAGATAGACAAGACCTAGTAGTAGTGTTATATTTTGATATAATCTGCAGACATATCTTCCCATTGTGTGGTTCCTAGAAGATATATAAGTCCTAGTAGTAGTGCGCTATTTTGTTGTCAACTGCAGATACTTCTTCCTGTGTGGTCCCTGGAAGATAGACAGGTACTAGTAGTAGTGTGATACTTTGTTGTCATCTGCAGATACTTCTTCCTGTGTGGCCGGTGGCTGGCGACAGAAGAGGACGACGGCCGGGTGGACCGCAACGTACCGGTCGCCATCAACGGTGCTGACATCAGCTTCCACAATGCCTTCTTCACAAACGCGCGAGCCAAACTCTCGGATGACCACATCTGGCTGTCGGTGGTGATGAGACCGTCCAAGAGTAGCTTCACCAGGGCCCAGGTACACTGTCTCGTCTCTTGCTGTCACCTTCTGGTCGGTATCAAATGTCTCATCTCACACTGTCAGCTTCTGGTCGATCTCAAACGTCTCGTCTCTCGCTGTCAACTTTTGGTCGATCTCAAATGTCTCGTCTCTCGCTGTCAACTTTTGGTCGATCTCAAACGTCTCGTCTCTCGCAGTCAACTTCTGGTCGGTCTCGAACGCAATATATAGGTCCATTGCATTATGGGTCACACCGTCAAATAATGTACACAAAGTGAATGGGATAGTTTTGTATTCTATGCAGTTTACATTGCATACCCTTATTATACATTGTCTAGGTACGTGTTGACTGTCACTTTGTCACTTACATCATCTGACATTTGTCTGCCACTTTGTCACCTACACCGCCGGACATGTTGTCTGTCACTTTGTTACTTACATCGCCTGACGTGGTGACTGTCACTTTTCCCCCCACAATGTCTGACGTTAGATGTGTTACTTTTTTACCGGCAGCGCCTGACTTGCTGCGTGTCACTGTTGTTCACTACGATGGTGACGAATGCGATGTGGTACCAGAGTGAAGATGTGGAAAACGACCAGGTGGTGCGGATCGGGCCGATTGTCTTCAGTGCCGCGGCCCTCCTCGTCTCACTGTACAGCTCCCTCATGGTCATCCCAGTCAACCTCCTCATTGTGCAGCTCTTCCGCAAGAGCAAGCCAGCGGACTGGGTGGAGGACTCGGCCCAGGGGGGCGTAGGAAAGGAGGGAGAAGAGACAGGAGGCAATGAGAAGGAGGACAGACAAGAACAATACATTGGGAAGGAGGAAATAAAAGCAGGATATACCGACCAAGATGCATTGGATGAGTTGGAGTTTGAAGACGCACAGAACGAGGAAGACCGGGTGAAGAAGGCAGCGGCAGTGAAAATGAGGAAGATGCCGTGGTGGCGACAACCCCACCCTCTGCCCCACTGGTGCGTGCACGTCGCCTGGGTCGTCGTCGTCCTCTCCATCGTCGCCTCCGCCTTCTTCGTCGTCATGTACAGCTTCGAGTTCGGCAAGGAGAAGTCGGAGGCCTGGCTGTCTGCGCTCCTCTTCTCATTCACCGAGTCGGTCATCGTCGTCCAGCCACTCAAGGTACGTGTCACCATAGTCCAGCCATTCAAGATACGTGTCACCATAGTCCAGCCACTCAAGGTATGTGTCACCATAGTCCAGCCACTCAAGGTAAATTTGATCATAGTCCAGCCTGTCAAGGTAAGTGCCACCATAGTCCAGTTGCTCAATGTGTCACCATAGTCCAGCCAATCTAGGTAAATGTCACCATAGTCCAGCCACTCAAGGTACGTGTCATCGTAGTCCAGCCATTCAAGGTACATGTCACCATAGTCCAGCCACTCAAGGTACGTATTACCATAATCCACCTACTCAAGGTACGTGTCACCATAGTCCAGCCACTCAAGCTAAATTTGATCATAGCCTCTCAAGGTAAGTGCTACCATAGTCCACCAGTCAAGGTATCATCATAGTCCAGCCAATCCAGGTAAATGTCACCATAGTCCAGCCACTCAAGGTACGTGTCATCATAGTCCAGCCATTCAAAGTACAGCAAATCAAGGTAAGTGTCGTCATAGTCCAGCCACTCAAGGTAAATATCACCATAGTCCAGCCATTCAAGGTAAAGGGTACCATAGTCCAGCCAATCACGGTAAGTGTCACCACAGTCCAGCTACTCAAGGTGCTTGTCACCTCAGTCCAGCAACTGAAGATGCATGTCACCACAGTCCAGCCACTCAAGGTGCGTGTCACCACAGTCCAGCAACACAAGGTGCATTTCATCACAATCCAGCCACACAAGATGCATGTCACTACAGTCCAGCCATTCAAAGTGCGTGTCACCACAGTCCAGCAACTCAAGGTGTCATCATAATGCAGCCACTCAAGGTAAATGTCACCATAGTCCAGCCACTCAAGGTGCGTGTCACCACAATCCAGCAACTCAAGGTGCATTTCATCACAATCCAGCCACACAAGATGCATGTCACTACAGTCCAGCCATTCAAAGTGCGTGTCACCACAGTCCAGCAACTCAAGGTGTCATCATAATCCAGCCACTCAAGGTAAATGTCACCATAGTCCAGCCACTCAAGGTAAATTTGATCATAGTCCAGCCTCTCAAGGTAAGTGCTACCATAGTCCACCAGTCAAGGTATCATAGTCCAGCCAATCCAGGTAAATGTCACCATAGTCCAGCCACTCAAGGTACGTGTCATCATAGTCCAGCCATTCAAAGTACAGCAAATCAAGGTAAGTGTCGTCATAGTCCAGCCACTCAAGGTAAATATCACCATAGTCCAGCCACTCAAGGTAAAGGGTACCATAGTCCAGCCAATCAAGGTAAGTGTCACCACATTCCAGCTACTCAAGGTGCTTGTCACCACAGTCCAGCAACTGAAGATGCATGTCACCACAGTCCAGTCACTCAAGGTGCGTGTCACCACAGTCCAGCAACTCAAGGTGCATTTCATCACAATCCAGCCACACAAGATGCATGTCACTACAGTCCAGCCATTCAAAGTGCGTGTCACCACAGTCCAGCAACTCAAGGTGTCATCATAATCCAGCCACTCAAGGTAAATGTCACCATAGTCCAGCCACTCAAGGTGCGTGTCACCACAGTCCAGCAACTCAAGGTGCATTACATCACAATCCAGCCACACAAGATGCATGTCACTACAGTCCAGCCATTCAAAGTGCATGTCACCACAGTCCAGCAACTCAAGGTGTCATCATAATCCAGCCACTCAAGGTAAATGTCACCATAGTCCAGCCACTCAAGGTAAATGTCACCATAGTCCAGCCACTCAAGGTAAATTTGATCATAGTCCAGCCTCTCAAGGTAAGTGCTATCATAGTCCACCAGTCAAGGTATCATCATAGTCCAGCCAATCCAGGTAAATGTCACCATAGTCCAGCCACTCAAGGTACGTGTCATCATAGTCCAGCCATTCAAAGTACAGCAAATCAAGGTAAGTGTCGTCATAGTCCAGCCACTCAAGGTAAATATCACCATAGTCCAGCCACTCAAGGTAAAGGGTACCATAGTCCAGCCAATCACGGTAAGTGTCACCACAGTCCAGCTACTCAAGGTGCTTGTCACCACAGTCCAGCAACTCAAGATGCATGTCACCACAGTCCAGCCACTCAAGGTGCGTGTCACCACAGTCCAGCAACTCAAGGTGCATTTCATCACAATCCAGCCACACAAGATGCATGTCACTACAGTCCAGCCATTCAAAGTGCATGTCACCACAGTCCAGCAACTCAAGGTGTCATCATAATCCAGCCACTCAAGGTAAATGTCACCATAGTCCAGCCACTCAAGGTGCGTGTCACCACAGTCCAGCAACTCAAGGTGCATTTCATCACAATCCAGCCACACAAGATGCATGTCACTACAGTCCAGCCATTCAAAGTGCGTGTCACGACAATCCAGCAACTCAAGGTGTCATCATAATCCAGCCACTCAAGGTAAATGTCACCATAGTCCAGCCACTCAAGGTAAATTTGATCATAGTCCAGCCTCTCAAGGTAAGTGCTACCATAGTCCACCAGTCAAGGTATCATAGTCCAGCCAATCCAGGTAAATGTCACCATAGTCCAGCCACTCAAGGTACGTGTCATCATAGTCCAGCCATTCAAAGTACAGCAAATCAAGGTAAGTGTCGTCATAGTCCAGCCACTCAAGGTAAATATCACCATAGTCCAGCCACTCAAGGTAAAGGGTACCATAGTCCAGCCACTCAAGGTAAATGTCACCATAGTCCAGCCACTCAAGGTGCGTGTCACCACAGTCCAGCAACTCAAGGTGCATTTCATCACAATCCAGCCACACAAGATGCATGTCACTACAGTCCAGCCATTCAAAGTGCGTGTCACCACAGTCCAGCAACTCAAGGTGTCATCATAATCCAGCCACTCAAGGTAAATGTCACCATAGTCCAGCCACTCAAGGTAAATGTCACCATAGTCCAGCCACTCAAGGTAAATTTGATCATAGTCCAGCCTCTCAAGGTAAGTGCTATCATAGTCCACCAGTCAAGGTATCATCATAGTCCAGCCAATCCAGGTAAATGTCACCAAAGTCCAGCCACTCAAGGTACGTGTCATCATAGTCCAGCCATTCAAAGTACAGCAAATCAAGGTAAGTGTCGTCATAGTCCAGCCACTCAAGGTAAATATCACCATAGTCCAGCCACTCAAGGTAAAGGGTACCATAGTCCAGCCAATCACGGTAAGTGTCACCACAGTCCAGCTACTCAAGGTGCTTGTCACCACAGTCCAGCAACTCAAGATGCATGTCACCACAGTCCAGCCACTCAAGGTGCGTGTCACCACAGTCCAGCAACTTAAGGTGCATTTCATCACAATCCAACCACACAAGATGCATGTCACTACAGTCCAGCCATTCAAAGTGCATGTCACCACAGTCCAGCAACTCAAGGTGTCATCATAATCCAGCCACTCGAGGTAAATGTCACCATAGTCCAGCCACTCAAGGTGCGTGTCACCACAGTCCAGCAACTCAAGGTGCATTTCATCACAATCCAGCCACACAAGATGCATGTCACTACAGTCCAGCCATTCAAAGTGCGTGTCACGACAGTCCAGCAACTCAAGGTGTCATCATAATCCAGCCACTCAAGGTAAATGTCACCATAGTCCAGCCACTCAAGGTAAATTTGATCATAGTCCAGCCTCTCAAGGTAAGTGCTACCATAGTCCACCAGTCAAGGTATCATCATAGTCCAGCCAATCCAGGTAAATGTCACCATAGTCCAGCCACTCAAGGTACGTGTCATCATAGTCCAGCCATTCAAAGTACAGCAAATCAAGGTGCGTGTCACCACAGTCCAGCAACTCAAGGTGCATTTCATCACAATCCAGCCACACAAGATGCATGTCACTACAGTCCAGCCATTCAAAGTGCGTGTCACCACAGTCCAGCAACTCAAGGTGTCATCATAATCCAGCCACTCAAGGTAAATGTCACCATAGTCCAGCCACTCAAGGTAAATGTCACCATAGTCCAGCCACTCAAGGTAAATGTCACCATAGTCCAACCACTCAAGGTACGCGTTACAATAATTCAACCACTCAAGATAAGTGGTTGGTTGATTTTGTTTTTATGTGATGTCTAAATGATTAAACACTGTATCGATTCAAAAGTGTGCAGTGATTACATTTACTGTTTCTGTGTTTAATTATCGTGTTGGTCCAAGAGCGTGCAGGGAGTAGGCCGACTTGTATTGTTAGAATTGCAGCAAGTTGTGAAGACGAACTTTGTTCGTTGCAGGTTGTCGTGGCTGCCATGATCATTGCGTCCATCTTCAAGACCCTGGACGAGAGTTCGTCTCAGACTGTGACGGCGAAGGGCAACATACACGCCGTGGATGCCCATGTCGGTAGGTGACATATATAGGGTGGACTAACCAAACACTGGAGGTAGGTAGCATGTACGGGGTGGACTGACCACACCCTGGCGGTAGGTCCTGATAACTACAGTGACCACCCACAGACTGCAGGCCATGAAGACTAATATGGCAGGTCGCTGAGTTGATATCGACGGGTCATTGTATTGCTGTAAACGGGTCATCGTATTGGTGTAGACAGGTCACTGTATTGGTGTAGACGGGTCATTGTTTTGGTGTAGACAGGTCATTGTATTGCTATAGACGGGTCATTGTATTGGTGTACATGGGTCATTATGTTGGTGTAGACGGGTCACTGTATTGGTGTAGACGGATCATTGTATTGGTGTAGACGGGTCACTGTACTGGTGTAGACGGGTCACTGTATTGCTGTAGACGGGTCATCGTATTGGTGTAGACAGGTCACTGTATTGGTGTAGACGGGTCATTGTTTTGGTGTAGACAGGTCATTGTATTGCTATAGACGGGTCATTGTATTGGTGTACATGGGTCATTGTGTTGGTGTAGACAGGTCATTGTGTTGGTGTAGACGGATCATTGTATTGGTGTAGACGGGTCACTGTACTGGTGTAGACGGGTCACTGTATTGCTGTAGACGGGTCATCTTATTGGTGTAGACAGGTAATTGTGTTGGTGTAGGCGGGTCATTGTGTTGGTGTAGACAGGTCATTGTGTTGGTGTAGACAGGTCATTGTATTGCTATAGACGGGTCATTGTATTGGTGTAGATGGGTCATTATGTTGGTGTAGACGGGTCACTGTATTGGTGTAGATGAGTCATTGTGTTGGTGTAGACAGGTCATTGTGTTGGTGTAGACGGATCATTGTATTGGTGTAGACGGGTCACTGTACTGGTGTAGACGGGTCACTGTATTGCTGTAGACGGGTCATCTTATTGGTGTAGACAGGTAATTGTGTTGGTGTAAACGGGTCACTGTATTGGTGTAGACGGGTCATTGTGTTGGTGTAGACGGATCATTGTATTGGTGTAGACGGGTCACTGTATTGGTGTAGACGGGTCATTGTATTGGTGTAAACGGGACACTGTATTGGTGTAGACGAGTCATTGCGTTGGTGTAGACGGGTCACTGTATTGGTGTAGATGGGTCATTGTATTGGTGTAGACAGGTCATTGTGTTGGTGTAGACAGGTCATTGTTTTGGTGTAGACAGGTCATTGTGTTGGCGTAAACGGGTCACTGTATTGGTGTAGACGGGTCATTGTGTTGGTGTAGACGGATCATTGTATTGGTGTAGACGGGTCACTGTATTGGTGTAGACGGGTCACTGTATTGGTGTAGACGGGTCACTGTATTGGTGTAGACGGGTCATTGTGTTGGTGTAGATGGGTTACTGTATTTGTATAGACGGGTCATTGTGTTAGTGTAGACGGGTCATTGTGTTGGCGTAGACGATTCATTGTATTGGTGTAGACGGGTCACTGTATTGGTGTAGACAGGTCATTGTGTTGGTATAGACGGGTCATTGTGTTGGTATATACAGGTCATTGTATTGGTGTAAACGTGACACTGTATTGGTGTAGACGGATCATTGTGTTGGTGTAGACAGGTCATTGTGTTTGTGTAGACGGATCACTGTATTGGTGTAGACGGGTCACTGTATTGGTGTAGACGGGACACTGTATTGATGTAAACGGGTCATTGTATTGGTGTAGAAAGGTCATTGTGTTGGTGTAGACGGGTCATTGTGTTGGTGTAGAAAGGTCATTGTGTTGGTGTAAACGGGTCATTGTGTTGGTGTAGAAAGGTCATTGTGTTGGTGTAGACAGGTCATTGTGTTTGTGTAGACGGATCACTGTATTGGTGTAGACGGGTCATTGTATTGGTGTAAACGGGACACTGTATTGATGTAGACGGGTCACTGTATTGGTGTAGACGGGTCATTGTGTTGGTGTAGACGGGTCATTGTGTTGGTGTAGACAGGTCATTGTGTTTGTGTGGACGGATCATTGTATTGGTGAAGACGGGTCACTGTATTGGTGTAGACGGGTCATTGTGTTGGTGTAGACGGGTCATCGTATTGGTGTAGACAGGTCATTGTATTGGTGTAGACGGGACACTGTATTGGTGTAGACGGGTCATTGTGTTGGTGTAGACAGGTCATTGTGTTTGTGTAGACGGATCACTGTATTGGTGTAGACAGGTCACTGTATTGGTGTAGACGGGTCACTGTATTGGTGTAGACGGGTCATTGTGTTGGTGTAGAAAGGTCATTGTGTTGGTGTAGACGGGTCATTGTGTTGGTGTAGACAGGTCATTGTGTTTGTGTAGACGGATCACTGTATTGGTGTAGACGGGTCATTGTATTGGTGTAAACGGGACACTGTATTGATGTAGACAGGTCATTGTGTTGGTGTAGAAAGGTCATTGTGTTGATGTAGACAGGTCATTGTGTTGGTGTAGACGGATAATTGTATTGGTGTAGACGGGTCACTGTATTGGTGTAGACGGGTCATTGTTTTGGTGTAGACTTGTCATCGTATTGGTGTAGACAGGTCATTGTATTGGTGTAGACGGGACACTGTATTGGTGTAGACGGGTCATTGTGTTGGTGTAGACAGGTCATTGTGTTGGTGTAGACGGATAATTGTATTGGTGTAGACGGGTCACTGTATTGGTGTAGACGGGTCATTGTTTTGGTGTAGACGGGTCATCGTATTGGTGTAGACAGGTCATTGTATTGGTGTAGACGGGACACTGTATTGGTGTAGACGGGTCATTGTGTTGATGTAGACAGGTCATTGTGTTGGTGTAGACGGATAATTGTATTGGTGAGACGGGTCACTGTATTGGTGTAGACGGGTCATTGTTTTGGTGTAGACGGGTCATCGTATTGGTGTAGACAGGTCATTGTATTGGTGTAGATGGGACACTGTATTGGTGTAGACGGGTCATTGTGTTGGTGTAGACAGGTCATTGTGTTTGTGTAGACGGATCATTGTATTGGTGTAGATGGTTCACTGTATTGGTGTAGACGGGTCATTGTGTTGGTGTAGACAGATCATTGTTTTGGTGTAGACAGGTCATTGTGTTGGTGTAGAAAGTACACTGTATTGGTGTAGACGGGTCATTGTGTTGGTGTAGAAAGGTCATTGTGTTTGTGTAGACGGGTCATTGTGTTGGTGTAGAAAGGTCATTGTGTTTGTGTAGACGGATCATTGTATTGGTGTAGACGGGTCACTGTATTGGTGTAGACGGGTCATTGTGTTGGTGTAGAAAGGTCATTGTGTTTGTGTAGACGGATCATTGTATTGGTGTAGACGGGTCACTGTATTGGTGTAGACGGGTCATTGTGTTGGTGTAGACATGTCATTGTATTGGTGTAGACGGGTCATTGTGTTGGTGTAGAAAGGTCATTGTGTTTGTGTAGACGGATCATTGTATTGGTGTAGACGGGTCACTGTATTGGTGTAGACGGATCATTGTGTTGGTGTAGAAAGGTGATTGTGTTTGTGTAGACGGATCATAGTATTGGTGTAGACGGGTCACTGTATTGGTGTAGACGGGTCATTGTGTTGGTGAAGACAGATCATTGTTTTGGTGTAGATGGATCATTGTATTAGTGTAGACGGGTAATTGTGTTGGTGTAGACGTCACTTATGATGTGTTGAAATTACAGAGATGATGTTGTCGTACCTTGATGCAAAGGTTACGTTTATGAGGTCAGAACAATGAAATAATGGTTATGAAGTCATATTGATGAAGTCATGACTGCAACTAAATGTATCACGAAAACTCTCTTATGTAAATCAAGGGGTTATAAACATTGTTTCAAATCATTTAGCACTAAAGGAAATCCTCCTCACTGGATCCTGATCATATGTGTGACGATTCTTGCTTTGTGAACTGTTCCCGGTCTTGTGAACAGACGAGATCAGCTTGATGAAGGTGGCACCCCCGCCGAGCCGCAGGAGTCTGGCTCGCGTGCGCAGGCAGCGCTTGTACGAGAAGCGGATGTGGGGAGTCATCAAGGAGATGGTCTCCTACTTCTTCTTCCTCGCCACCATCAGCTTCATCGCCTGGGGCACGAAGGACGACACCGTCTACCTGATGAACACGTCCATCAGGGAACTCTACAACCAAGACTTGTACAAGACGTCTTCTGTGAGTATCTATGTCTAGTTGAGATGATGAATACTTCCATCAGAGAACTCTACAACCAGGAACAATACAATACGTCCTCTGTGAGTATCTCTGTCTATTTGAGATGATGAACACTTCCATCAGAGAACTCTACAACCAGGAACAATACAATACGTCCTCTGTGAATATCTCTGTCTATTTGAGATTACATCCCCTGTAAGTATCTATGATTATCTACTTGAGATGACATCATCTGTGAGCATCCACGACTAGTTGAGATGACATCCTCTATGAGTATCTATTACATCTACTTGAGATGACATTCTCTGTGAGTATCTGTGTCTACTTGAAATGACATCCTCTGTGAGTATATATGTCTACTTAATGTGACATCCTCTGTGATATATATGTTTTCTTGAGATGGCATCCTCTGTGAGTATCTACGTCTACTTGAGATGACATCGTCTGTGAGTATATATGTCTTCTTGAGATGACATCCTCTTTGAGTATATATGTCTACTTGAGATGACATCCTCTGTGAGTATATATATATACCCTCTGTGTATATATATGTTTACTTGAGATGACATCCTCTGTGAGTATATATGTCTACTTGAGATGACATCCTCTGTGAATATCTACGTCTACTTGAGATGACATCCCCTGTGAGTATATATGTCTACTTGAGATGACATCCTCTGTAAGTAGATATGTTTTCTTGAGATGGCTTCGTCTGTGAGTATCTATGTCTATTTGAGATGACATCCTCTGTGTGTATGTGTCTGCTTGAGATGACATCCTCTGTGAGTATATATGTCTACTTGAGATGACATCCTCTTTGAGTATATATGTTTACTTGAGATGACATCCTCTGTGAGTATCTACGTCTACTTGAGATGAATACATCCATTACAGAACTCTACAACCATGGATTAGAGATCGCCTTAAACATGTATACTATTGTAGCACAGTCGGATAGTATGATTCATTCAAACGTAGTGAAAATATGTCTGATTACTTCCTTGTGATGTGACGTGTGTTTTCCAATAAACAGGTGTGCTTGGATGAAGATTGCGACAATTTAGTTAATATGGTGTGTTAATACAAAAATAACATGTTGATTTAAATATTGACCTATATTTTTTTCATTCCACTCAGTTGTGATGTAATTTCCAACAGGTTCATACGGGATCACTGTTGTGATATAATTCCAAACAGGTTCATACGGGATCACAGTTGTGATATAATTTCCAACAGGTTCATACGGGATCACAGTTGTGATATGATTCCCAACAGGTTCATACGGGATCAAAGTTGTGATATAATTCCCAACAGGTTCATACGGGATCACAGTTGTGATATGATTCCCAACAGGTTCATACGGGATCACAGTTGTGATATGATTCCCAACAGGTTCATACGGGATCACAGTTGTGATGTGATTCCCAACAGGTTCATACGGGATCACAGTTGTGATATGATTCCCAACAGGTTCATACGGGATCACAGTTGTGATATGATTCCCAACAGGTTCATACGGGATCACAGTTGTGATATGATTTCCAACAGGTTCATACGGGATCACAGTTGTGATGTGATTCCCAACAGGTTCATACGGGATCACAGTTGTGATATGATTCCCAACAGGTTCATATGGGATCACAGTTGTGATATGATTCCCAACAGGTTCATACGGGATCACAGTTGTGATATGATTCCCAACAGGTTCATACGGGATCACAGTTGTGATATGATTTCCAACAGGTTCATACGGGATCACAGTTGTGATATGATTCCCAACAGGTTCATACGGGATCACAGTTGTGATATGATTTCCAACAGGTTCATACGGGATCACAGTTGTGATATGATTCCCAACAGGTTCATACGGGATCACAGTTGTGATATGATTCCCAACAGGTTCATACGGGATCACAGTTGTGATATGATTCCCAACAGGTTCATACGGGATCACAGTTGTGATATGATTCCCAACAGGTTCATACGGGATCACAGTTGTGATATGATTTCCAACAGGTTCATACGGGATCACAGTTGTGATATGATTCCCAACAGGTTCATACGGGATCACAGTTGTGATATAATTTCCAACAGGTTCATACGGGATCACAGTTGTGATGTAATTTCCAACAGGTTCATACGGGATCACAGTTTTGGGACTGGTGCGAGCATACAGTGGTGCCAAAGACGTACAACGAGTGGACCTACGCGGGTCGTCCGACCAGCCGACGGGTGAGGGCCTTCCTCACGGACCTCGCGTCCTTCCGTGTCGGCGGCGTCCGCATGAGACAAGTCAGGGTCAAACCAGGTGGGTACACTGCCAGTCGCTCGTGGTTGTGGCATTTTATGAATTATCGTACTTAAAACACAGTGTGAGTCTCTGTATGTGTGTCTGAACATAACTCCGTGAGTTTCGCATGTATTGGTCAGACATTTTGTAAGCATGCTACCAGGCTTTTTCGGATGGTTCTTGGATATATGTTTTATTTTACTCGGGAGCAAGCCCGGAATCTATTCTGCAGTATGTCACTTTATGATCTGCCATTGTATTAATATCATCGTAATATTATGTGTTCACAACTAATATTGTACGAAGCCATTGTGATATATATATATATATATATATATGTGTGCGGTTTCCTCTGGTTATTTCACCTTGAATTGTAACATTGTATGTCTCTGGTTGCAGCATATTGTGACATGGTGATATCTGATTGCAGCATATTGTGACATGGTGATATCTGATTGCAGCATATTGGGGCATTATGATCTCTGGTTGCAGTGTCTTGTAACATTGTGATTTATGGTTTCAGCCTATTGTCACATTGCGATATATGGCTGGAGCATATTGTGACATTGTTATCTCTGGTAGCTGCGTCTTGTGACATTGTTATATATGTCTGCATAATCTTTTGACATTGTGATCTCTGGATGGGCGTATTGTGACGTTGTGATTTGTGGTTGCAGCGTCTTGTGACACTGTGCCTGTTATGAGGCGGCAGATCCTGGAATGTAACAAAGCCTACAGCGTGTTCACTGAGGAAGACCGCAACTTTACGATAGGCTGGACGCTGTCCGACAACAACACTGACCTGTCACGTGTAGAGAAGGCGTACAGATACCATAGCATGCTGGAGCTGCGAGGCATGCCGACGACGGGGCGTATGGGGTTCTACGGGGGCGGCGGCTACATCGCCGACTTGGGCACGTCTCAGAGACAGGCGAGTAGCTTGATGGGGGAGTTGAAGGCCAACGAATGGATCGACATCTACACCAGCGCCGTCTTCATCGAGTTCACCGTCTACAACCCCAACATCAACCTGTTCGCCTTTGTCAACCTGCTCATGGAGTTTCCGGAGATAGGAGGCGTGATGTCCTACCCCCGGGTCGAATCCTTCCACGTGTATAGCGTCGTAGGCGCCATGGGAACCGCACTGCTGCTCGCGCAGATGATCTTTGTCATCATGCTTATTATTCACATTGTACGCGAGAGCATCAACTTCTACAATCAGCGCAGAGACTACTTCAAGGACCCGTGGAACTACGTCGAGGTCGCCGTCATTGTGTCGTGTGTCGTTGCAGTCGTCATGCATGTCATGCGAGAGATCTTCAGTAGAATTGTGATGAATCAACTGAAGAAGGACAAAGGTTGGTGACGTGCTGTTCTATACTTGTTTCAAGACCATCCGTCGCTCGATGCTCGGCATATTTAATTGACTGAGTAATTAATATCTGTGAACCATTTGTGTTTTATATAAGAATATAAATTTGTGTCTACGTTTTATGATAATTATAGAAAGAAACAATAAAAAAATTATTTTATTAAATTTATATATTGATATATATGTATATATGTATATGCATATGCATATATGTATATATATAATTATATATAATTATATATATATGTATATATATATACATATTTAATTATATATAAATATAATTATATATATATGTACATGTATATATATATATATATCTCTCTATATATATATATATGTACATATATATAATATGTATATTGTTTATATATATATGTATATATATATATATAAACAATTGTTTAGATGTTCACATAAACGAATGCTTGTTTTATTAATGAAAACACTCTTCTGACTGACATAACTGGTTGTAATGTTTCAGAGGCCTACACCAACTACAGTGGTCTGGCGCTGTACGATGGTAAGCTGACCGAGTTGATTGGTGCCATCATCTTCCTTGTGAACATCAAGTTCCTACGTCTGATGCGCTTCAACAAACACATCCACCAGTTCGCCACCACACTGCGCATCGCCCGCAGCAGTCTCGGCGGCTTCGCTCTCATGGCCTTTATCATCTTCAACAACTTCACCCTCACGGCTCTCCTCATCTTCGGCTCCCAGCTTGAGACCTTCTCCAAATTCATCATGTCGTTCCAGACCTTGTTCTCCATGCTCATCGGCAAGTTTGACCTGAAGAAGATGACGGGCGAGATGGAAGGGTGAGTGCTGGGCTGGTGGCAGCGTTGGGCTCCCTAACAGGGCTGGGATGGTGATATTGGCACAATAGAAGTTTATTATTATTATTATAACGCGTTCGCAGATACTCGTTGTTTGTTCAAAATGACGAAGGCATGAGATAGTGTGAAGTACACGTCAATCGATAGGCCTTAGTGGTGATAGTGTCGAATTGGCAAATAATATTCGTATCGCTATACTATTGGCATGGCGGTAGACATTAGTATTATTGTGTCAGCTAAGTCCACGATGCAGGAGCCGAGAAGTTTTTACAGCGCGCGGGTGGTTCCCGCGATTGTTTTGTTACATATTACGCGAGCGTTACGTTCTACGTTCAGAGCCATTAAGGAACGAACTGATTTACCACATAAAGGTACTTTGACATATACGGGGTGTTTTGAATATGTGTAGGCGGCACGTACTATTCTAGGGGGTCGTATGTTAATCCCTGGACGTTTGACGCTCGACGTTCAAGCTGTCTAACGAGGACACCTTAACTTACACACGCAAGCTCGATTATAACAAAATGCATCTCGTGTGCCCTGAAGGATGGCACTGACATCATAACTAGATGCTCTGACGGATGGTACTGCCATCATAACTAGTGGCATACGTGACGTGTACGACATATGTGAAGTAAGTGACACGTGTGACGTGCATGACGTGCCTGCTGTGTATGACGTGTGCGACACGTGCGACATGTATGACGTTGTTGATATGTGTGACGTGTGACATGTGCTGTGTATCATTGGTCCTGTTGCAGTTGGCTCAGTCAGATGTTCTTCGTGTTGTTTGCCATCTTCGTCTTCTTCATCATGGTCAACATGTTTCTGGGGATCCTCATGACGGCGTACGCACAGGTCTGTCTCATCCTCTTTCACATCTTCCCAGCATCTAGTTGCAAGGCGGTTCTTATTAAGATGCAACTGGGTTGATTCAGAATTGACCATCTCCTGCATATTTGTAAAAAATATGATCTGCTTAAACTGAGCAGTTATCCATGTATTCGTGGTGACCAGGTCGAGCTGGAACCACAGGTAATCATATAAAACTATCACAGATGTGCTTAACATTACTAAGTGACAAACTGTATTACTTAATTAAATGACATGATTAATTAATCACAACTCAGCAGTCCTGGATACTAAAATGTATATAGTGTATATCTATGTTGTACATCTAATCTATTCTCCTACAAAACCTGGTCATACGGGACAAAATATCACTATTCATATAAGACAAAACAAGAAAGTGTAAGAATAACGACCCAAGTACTTGTGCTAAATACAGCGAATGACTGTGCGTAATACCATAATATGAGTATAAGTCGGTGAATTGTATACTAATTAATTAATGTGTTCATATAAATGTGTGCGCGCGCGTGCACGTGTGTCTTTATGTATGTACGTGTGCGTGCATGCGCGTGTGTATGGATGCTATTTGAACCCTCTTTGTGATGTAAAAGAAAAGTTTTTAGAATATCCCTTTACAATTGTTGTATCGCGAGCACTCACAGGTTGTGTTGTGTTGCGAGCACTCACATGTTGTGTTGTATTGCGAGCACTCATAGGTTGTGTTGTGTTGCGAGCACTCACATGTTGTGTTGTATTGCGAGCACTCACATGTTGTGTTGTATTGCGAGCACTCATAGGTTGTGTTGTGTTGCGAGCACTCACATGTTGTGTTGTGTTGCGAGCACTCACAGGTTGTGTTGTGTTGCGAGCACTCACATGTTGTGTTGTATTGCGAGCACTCACAGGCTGTGTTGTATTGCGAGCACTCATAGGTTGTGTTGTGTTGCGAGCACTCACATGTTGTGTTGTATTGCGAGCACTCACATGTTGTGTTGTATTGCGAGCACTCATAGGTTGTGTTGTGTTGCGAGCACTCACATGTTGTGTTGTATTGCGAGCACTCATAGGTTGTGTTGTATTGCGAGCACTCATAGGTTGTGTTTCATTGCGAGCACTCACAGGCTGTGTTGTATTGCGAGCACTCATATGTTGTGTTGCATTGCGAGCACTCACAGGCTGTGTTGCATTGCGAGCACTCACAGGTTGTGTTGCATTGCAAGCACTCACAGGTTGTGTTGCATTGCGAGCATTCACAGGTTGTGTTGCATTGCGAGCACTCACAGGCTGTGTTGTATTGCGAGCACTCATAGGTTGTGTTGCATTGCGAGCACTCACAGGCTGTGTTGCATTGCAAGCACTCACAGGTTGTGTTGCATTGCGAGCATTCACAGGTTGTGTTGCATTGCGAGCACTCACAGGCTGTGCCGTATTGTGTTGCATTGCAAGCTTTCTCAGGTTGTACTGTAGTGTGTTGTGTGTTTTATTGTGTTTCCAGGCTGTCGAGTCGCCGCTGCCTCCGGAGAGACAACTCGACGTCTTCCGCTTCCTGCAGAAGCAGCTGCAGCGGTCGTTCTGTAGGAAGAGAAGTAGGTCAACACACAGCTCTTGACAATACATCAGCAAGTGCTCTTGGAACATAGCCAACTCGATACAAACCGTGGGGCCCAGAAAACCATCAACATAATCCCATTCAATTTAAACAACGATACTTAAGCATGGAAGTGTCAGTAGGCTAGTTAATATTTAAATAAATGAAAATAAAGGGACATTGATGATGGTGACATAGGCCATTACATGTTTTAGTGCAAGTGACTTGTTATCAAGTACAAACATAAAGCTACGATTCCACATGTACGGAAACGCGTACGGAAACGCAAGCTGAATGGGGAATACCTATGTAGTGACGTCACTACTGGGAATTTCCTATCCGATTCGTGTGCGGGTACGATTCGAATCGCTACATGGAGCGATTCAATTTGCCGCAGCCGTATCCACACGACAAAACTCATCCGCCTATGCATGTTTGGAACTACTTATGTTAGTTTTCCACCGGGCACTATATTCATAGTTTTGCCGCATGCCGCATCCACATCCGCATGCCGTATTCATACATATGGAATTGTAGCTTTAGTGCAGGTTGCTGGTAACGAGTGTGTTAATGAGATGGTTGTTCACAGATGATGAGGAGGAGGAGGAGGAGGAGAAGGAGGACGGCTACAAGACTAACTTTGACGTACTCGAAGTGAGACTACACAAGTTAGACAGCATCATCACGAGCTACATGCAACAACCAATCAAACACTGACAACGTCGTCATCACGTGGTACATTGTGGAAATCTCTCAATCATTGGTGACCACGTCATAGTTCTCTGCACAATGTCGCTGGTGTCTTGCTTAAATTACAACGTATTCACTTAAAGCTATGATCCCATATGTGGAATGGGGAGTACCTCTGTAGTGACGTCACTACTGGGAATTTCCTATCCGATTCGTGTGCGGATATGATTCGAATCGCTACACGGAGCGATTCAATTTGCTGCATCCGTACGACAAAACTCATCCGCCTATGAAGGTTTGGAAGTATTTATGTTAATTTCCATCGGACACTATATTAATTGTTTTGCCACATGCTGTATCTGCACATATGGAATCCTAACTTAAGGCAGCATATATTATTACATTAAATGTATGTTTGCAAAAGCAGAAAACTATCTGAGTGCAGACCTGCTATGTTCGTGTTATAGCTGAATATTGACAGTGTTGTTTATCGATTAATGGTGCTTGTGATACATTGCATTTGGCTGCAGTATGACAAGGAAGCTTAAACGATTCTTAGCAGATCTCTACCATTTGTGTATATCAGTGAGAGGTTTGTTTGTCATATTACGTATGCCTTTTAAGTTTATGCTTGATATTATTTGAGGTCATAACCCATTATAAGATACACATACATATATAACGTGTGTGCATCTTACAATTAAATAAGCTATTAGTGTGTACTAAATGAGGTATTTTATATAATGTTTGCGATATTTATTCTCCGTTGAATGCTACTGGAGTGCACATATATGAGTGCTGTGTATTTTATGGCGTGCGATATATTTTCACGTTTGAACTTCTTTGAAATGCACTGGCAAACACTATTGGTAGCGAGAGACACCGGGATCACAAATGGTTGTGAACATTGACAGGGGCTAGTTGAATACATGGAGAGAGACAGAATGTACACATGTGTATGTGAACATTGACAGTGGCTGGTTGAGTACAGTGAGAGAGACGGAAGGTTCACAGATGTTTGTGAACATTGACTGGTTGAGTAGAGTGAGAGAGACGGAAGGTTCACAGATGTTTGTGAACAGTGACAGGGGCTAGTTGAATAGATTGAGAGAGACAGACGGCGCATAGATGTATGTGAACATTGACAGTGCCTGGTTGAGTAGAGGGAGAGAGACAGAAGGTTCACAGATGCCTGCAGACATTGACAGTGCCTGGTTGAGTAGAGGGAGAGAGACAGAAGGTTCACAGATGCCTGCAGACATTGACAGTGCTTGGTTGACTAGAGGGAGAGAGACAGAAGGTTCACAGATGCCTGCAGACATTGACAGTGCCTGGTTGAGTAGAGTGAGAGAGACAGAAGGTTCACAGATGCCTGCAGACATTGACAGTGCCTGGTTGAGTAGAGTGAGAGAGACAGAAGGTTCCCAGATGCCTGCAGACATTGACAGTGCCTGGTTGAGTAAAGGGAGAGAGACAGAAGGTTCACAGATGCCTGCAGACATTGACAGTGGCTGGTTTAGTAGAAAGAAAGTTCTCAGAAATAAGGGCACCGACATCCAGAACAAGATATACCATTTGGGGAAATGCATATTTAATAAATATGCATTGTGTCGTCTACCATATGTCATGATTGGTTTTACACAATCATGTATTTATGTTTTATTTCATTTTGAATGTTATATACGTGTACATACAGACAAACATGCAACTATTGTAACCATTGTTGGTTTGAAGCATAAACTGGTAAACAAAGAAAGCTAATATCTCGATGTATGGGCGATGCGTGGCCGGCTGTTCTTTAAAATTATTAGGACATCACCTTTCAATAACAACGAAGGTGAGGTAGCATTATGGGCAGGATGGATGTGGGGTGATTTGGACAATATCACATATGCATTCCTGTCCTTTGTTGACCAGTTTATTTACATATACATTATGTAAAGAAATAAAATGTGTTACATTTAGTTGAGATGGAGTCGGAGTCAACTGGATGAAAGACGTAGCAGAAACAACTATTGGCGAGAGGGTCACAACTATCATTAGAGGTGGGGTCACAATTATTACTGGCGGGGGGTCACAACTACTACTAGCGGGGAGGTCACAACTACTGCTGGCGGGGGGAGGGGGTCACAGCTGCTGCTTGCATGGGGAGGGGGTCACAGCTGCTGCTGGCGGGAATGTAACAACTACTATTGGCGGGAGAGGGTAACAACTACTGCTGGCGGGAAGGTCACAACTATTGCTGGTAAATGGGTCACAGCTACTATTAGCGGGGGGTGTCACAACTACTATTGGCAGGGGGTCACAACTACTATTGGCGGGAGGGCCACAACTACTATTGGCGGATGGGTCACAACTATTATTGGTGGGAGGGTCACAAAGCCTACTGGCAGTGGGTCATTACTACTGCTAGCTGGGTTCAAAACTACTATTAGTGGGGGTCACAAATATTTTTTCTGGAGAGGGTAACAACTATTGTTGGCGGGAGGTTCACAACTATTACTGACAGGTGTGTAACAGCTACTATTACCGGGGGGCAAGACTACTATTGGTGGGGTAGGAAACAACTATAATTGGTTGGAGGGTCACAACTACTATTGGCGGGAGGGTCACAAAGACTACTAGCAGTGGGTCATGCCTACTGCTGATGAGGGGTGACAAATACTATTGGCGGGTGTGGTCACGTCTACTACTGGCAGGAGGATCACAACTACTATTAGCGAGGGGGTTCACAAGTACTATTGTCGGGAGGGTGACAAATACTACTGGCAGGGGTCATTACTACTGCTGGCGAGGGGTAACAACTACTATTGGCGGGGGTGGTCACAACTACCACTGGCGGCAGGGGGTCACAACTATTGCTGGCCGGGGGAAAGGGTCACTACTACTATTGGCGAGTTGGGTCACAACTAATATTGGTCACATTGGGTCACAACTACTATTGGTGGGAGGGTCACACGTGCTACTTGTGGGGGTCACAACTACTATTGGTGGAGGTCATAACTTCTGCTGGTGGGACTCACAATCACTTTTCTTAATATAAAATTGTCGTTGTTATGTACAATCAGTATTCAGCTGATATATGTCGGCTGACACGTGATGGCCAATTAGTGACGGCTGATATGTGACGGCCGATATGTGACGGCCGACAAATGTCAGCTGATATGAAACTTCCAAATGCGCACCAAAGGATGGAGTTCTTCTTTTCTATGTGCCATGTCTGTCACAGGCGTTGACGATCATAGTTCTCCAAACCATACGGTCGTTTGTAGTGTTTAGCAGTTCTGTTGCGCTTCTTCCAAACCATGTTGACAGACTATCTATTATTGTTATCCCCTGCCGTCATCTAGATCTGTTTGCTTCTATCTCTCCTGTTGTTACTATATGTTCTACCTTTCTCATTACATGGCCTATAAATCTTGTTTGTTGTGTTCTAATTTTGTTAATGATCTTTCTGTTTGATTTGGCTGTCCTAAGGATGACTTCACTACCGCTTCTGCATATCGTAAATTATTCATGTTCTATCCCCCTACCTGAATAACGGGCATATATTCTAATGTACGTAAGATGATATCACTGTATAATGAAAACTGATCGGGGATATGGTACACCCTTGTTTCATGCGACGTTTTATTACTTGACATTTACTGATGTCATTTTCTATTCGCATTGCTGCTGTTTGTTCCCAGTATACATTTCTCACAAATCTCAGATCTTTCCCATCAATGTTCATACTCTCCAGTATTAATATTAATTCTTCATGACGAATTCATACATACAAATCTTTCCGCACTTCCAATGCTCTCTCTATCAGTCAGTGTTCATAGGATATATACATGTATGTGTGTGTATATATATTTAATATATATTATATATATATGTATATATATATTGCATTACTTGTACCTTTGTCTTCTACAAATCCACATTGTTCTTCAGCAATTTCAACCATGCAATTCCTATGTTACAAGCATGAAATTCGGAACACATTTAGGCCATATACAAACATATTTTTATATTCTGCTGAGAATTGTTGGCAGAACCCTCAGCTCGTTTACTACGGTAAATTACAACAAAGAGTTGTTGTGACAGGTCATTTATTCGTTAAATGACGAAAGTAATTGAGAAGAAGTTAATGTTTCCCATGTACATAATGCAGTTGTATTACAACCAAAAGATGAACTACAAGTAAATGTAATACTCGTTAGGTTAACCATAATTACTAAATGACAGTCTAACTATATAAAGTGATGTATATAGCCAGGTACTCATTCATATAGCTAAGTGAACTGGAGCAACGTCAAGTGAGCTAACTTGCTCAATGTTCGAGTCGGCAACAAGAGAATGCACGTAAGCAGCTTCGAGCACAAACAGTTATGACGTCGTTACGTGACACTAGTGACTTACTTCTACGTGACGAACTGTTGACGGTATGATGTCAACATTGACGGACGTGCTTCTTACCGCGTCTTTCATTTGGCAGGCAAGGGGAGCAACGCATGTACGCGAACCCCAACGTCGTCCCGATTCTTTGAAGCAAACGTAGTGTGTTCTGTAATGGGCAACTAATTATATCACTAACACAAAATAAAGAAAGATCGCACTTTTTTGCAATCGACTAATTCGCATTAGGTCCGACCGGTGTCTGAATTACCAACATGTTGCGAAATCTCAACGCTTACACAACCCCTTAACGCACACGCGCACATTAAAGTTATGCACTAACTACGAAATAATAGCGTTTATTTATGCCCATTATTTGAACTCGTTTATTTAGAACTGTGATGTGTATTTTACTAACGTTCATGAATACATAAGTAGCATTGTCATATGACAGACATATCAAACAACGCTTTATTTATTTAAAAATATTAAATACAAATGTGTGATGTTTAAGGTATGATTAAGAACAGAGAAGCGAGCAAAAAATGTACAACTCAACTGCTGTTGGAAAGTTTTCGTCCCTGCGCCGCTGTAACTTCAGCTTTTCCGCTGTCTCGGCTGTGAACTAACTCATGACATACAAACAAACATAAGAGGCAGTGCTATTAAAAAAATATTTTTACGTCGCGCCGCTTCTGTCAATTTACCTTCTCCAACATTTCTCCGCTGTCTCCGCTGAAATGATGACATCCGAAGACGACGGGGGGATGCTTTCGTTTTTTTCCACCACGCCGCCTATTACCTTGGGGAAGCTGTCCCCTTGCCCCCCTGTTCCCGCGTCTATGGTTGCTAAGACCCACACGATTCGTTCGATCCCGACGATCTAGATATCGTTTAAAGCATGCACTTTCGGTTTATCTAGCATCCATGTAGATTTCCTGGTAGCAATTCACAAAACACCTATTTACACTGACTTATAATCGTGTCGTTTTCGGTGTTCTGTACGGTTCCGAACGATGTTGGTTTCGGGTACTAAGTACATTAATCTTCCGATTGCTGCGCTACCGGGATCATTTGCATAGGATTTAGGCATGCGCACTTCACTAGTTCTTGATTTCATGTTATACGCTCCACCCACGTTTAAACCGCAGCGAAGCTGACGTGATTTGACGGCAGCGAAACCGATATTCTCGATGTTGGCGTGACGTCACAATAACGTATGCCGACCAACGGAGACTAAGGGTCAACAACTCTTTGCGTTGGTTGGTTAGATGTTATGATTGTGACGTCACGCCGACTCAGAGAATGTCAGTTTCGCCGCCGTTTAAAAATGGGTGGAACTCATAACATAAAATCAGAACGTGGCGCCTCAATCGGTAGATGAGTGAACTGTGTCGACGAACCAACATCGTTCACCAGTGTCTAAGACACCAGACACGGCTTGGATGTAGGTCCATTTATATTTTAGACAGGATTATTGTGATATAAATTACATGTTAGAATAGCAGAAAGCGTAAGCTTTCATATGACGACTCAATACGGTCGTCACTGTACCGACTCAATACTGTCGTCAATGTACCGACCCAAAACTGTCGTCACTGTACCGATCCAATACCGTCGCCACTGTACTGTCCCAATAATGTCGTTCCAGTCTTACCCAGCGAGCCAACGAGGATGCAACTGCCTCAGCGTCGGGCTTGACGCAAATTGTAATTTAGACATGTAAACATGTTTTTGGTCTTTGAAGTGGCCATATTTATGGAGCCGTCCCTAGAGCTGACGTCTGATGTGTCGTCGTCAACTGCGGGCTGTATCTCACCGCGACCCCGGCTCAGCTCGGCCTCAGCTCGGCATGGGCTCGGCCTGCGCTCGTTGACATCTCAAGTGGCGTGGGTCGCGTGTAAACGTCTCGGCGATGGATCACATTTTCAGGAGCGTCTATAACTCGGGTAGCTCTATCTGGGCCTGTATAATAATAATAATAATAAAACCCACCTCTTTAAAGAAGCTTCTTAATTATTCACCGATGGCGACTTTTATGTGCATTCGTTAGATATTGTATATTAATTTTTTTATTATATTAGTTTTTTAGCATGTTTATGATCATTCTTTTCCTGTCATGTGTTGAGTTGTATAAATGTATATATTTAAAGTAATTTTTAGAATATATATATATTTTTTTATTTTATTAACAGTTACATTTAAAAATACCTTCTTCCTGTAATACTAATTGTACGTAAAGGGACATAGTATGTTCGTCTATCCGGAATTACCGGGAGTTGTAATTTCTAATTGGAAGTCTGCTGTTGAACAGTTAACCCAGCCCGACTCAGCTGTAAACCTTGTTTTGAAAGTGGACGTTTTGTTTACTATTTGAACGTGCACCCGTGGTCGTGCCTTCGAATTGTGACTGCTGTTACCGGCTTACTAAACACAGTTTGGCGGACACTATACCTTCAACAAAGTTAGTATAGTCTTTATTTTATTATTATTATGTGCACTTTCGCGTGGCAGACGTGATGTAGTTCGTGTCTGTTTCGCTTGTGCCATTCCGCACGAATTGTACCATCACAGTTCTTTTGTAGAATAAATAGATATAAAATAAATTAAAATATTTAAATGAATAGATACATGAAAAAATAAAATGTCCATATGATAAAAATTAAAAAAATACTCGTTAAAAAGTCAGTAGAAATTGCAATAAAGTCTTAGTATAATTAGTACATGAGAAACCTGAACAGACTATGTTCTTTTAACGTAGACATATATATTTTTATCCATGTTTTGTTGTGTTAGTATTTCTTTTATATTCTTTTTTCGATTGATCGGCGTTATATAAGCATTTTGTTATTATTATTATTATGTTTCATTACCCCCATTGTTCTACACACCAACACACGCACACACACCCGCCCGCCCGCCCGCTTGCCCGCACGCACGAACGCCCGCTCCCTCGCATGCCCGCCTGCCAGCACGCGCTTCATTGGTCAAATACCAACCTTCTAATCTTCGAAAACGCTTTATAGCATAATAATAACAACAATAATAATAATAACAATATTAATAACAATAACAATCATTATAACAAATAATAATAATAACAATACCAATAATATCAATACCAATTATAATAATAATAATAATAATATCAATACCAATTATAATAACAACAATAACAATAATAATAATAATATAAGCCTACCAATAAGAATTTTAAATAACAGGCTACTATTATGACTTTTCTGTGATTTTTTCTACGGAGGGTATTCTGACAGGAAACCCGTAAAAATGATATCTACCGTGTTGCTGTGAGCGTAATATGATGGCTGATACGCTCACCGTAGACCGTCTGGTACGATTCTGTAGACCGACTGATAAACTCCCCACAAAACGGCTGATACGCTATCGTAGACCGACTGAGATGACTCCCGTAGACTGACTGAAACGGTCCCGTAGACTGACTGAGACGGTCCCGTAGGCCGACAGAGATGGCCCCGTAGACCATCCACTAGTCCGGTCGTCCCACGCGACGAGAGTGACTGCTGGGCCCAGTCAACCGCAGCCCGCCGTCGCGAGGAAGCAGCTCTCTCTCCGTTGTCTTGTTCCTTATGACTCGTCAACTGTAAGTGTTCTTTCACACGCAAAATGGTTTTTCCCCGAGTTCACTGAATCGATGAACAGGTACGCAATACAATTGATATAAATTATTTAATGACTGTCATCCATGTCGTAGAAATATGCCAGGTTTGTCACCGTTGTCATCTACATCACCATGGTGTTACAAATAGTCGTCTTAGTTTCATTGTTATTATTGTTGTCGTGACCATCATTGTCGTCGTCGTTACCATGCATTTGCATAATCATCACTTCAGCAACTCGCCAGTTGGTGAACAGTATCCCCGACACGCGATCTAATCAGTGCAGTTTGTGACGGACGGATGTGACCTGTAAAGAAACAACGACAAATATAATATATTGTGTGTGCACAAACCTTCGTATGATTCACAAGATTAATGAAGACGGTCACTCGGAACAAACATCCCTGACGGCAAGTGGACAAGGAGGCCTTTAACTGACCGACAACCCGACGTGTTACGTATTACACATGTTTGCGACACATTAGATGTAACACTTTTGTTTATTCTGTAAACGCAGCAACTGGCTAT
>CM034533.1:47758845-47771345 GCA_020002185.1 Paraescarpia echinospica | reverse complement strand
TTTATTCTCCTCATCGACCGTCTTCTATTTTACTCTTCTCGTCCATCGTGTTCTATTTAACTCTCCTCTCTATAGTCTTCTACTTCACTCTCCTCATCCACAGTCTTCTACTTCACTCTCCTCATCCGTCATCCATCGTCTTTTATTTCGCTCTCCTCTTCCATCGTTTTCTAGTTCACTTTCCTCGGCCACTGTCTTCTACTTCACTCTCTTCGTTCATCTTCTTCTACTTCACTCTCCTCTCCCATCGTCTTCTAGTTCACTCTCCTCGTCCATCTTCTTCTACTTCACTCTTCGCGTCCACCGTTTTCTACTTCACTCTCATCGTCCATCTTCTTCTATTTCACTCTCCTCGCCCATCGTCTTCTACGTCACTCTCTTCTTCCATCTACTTCTACTTCAGTCTCCTCGACCACTGTCTTCTATTTCACTCTCCTCGCCCATCGTCTTCTACTTCACTCTCCTCGTCCACCGTCTTCTACTTTACTTTCCACGTCCACCCTCTTCTACTTCACTCACATCGACCATCATCCTTCTACTTCACTCTCCTAGGCAAACGTTTCCTACTTCATTCTCTTCGTCCGCTGTCTAGTACTTCCCTCTCATCGTCAATCGTCTTCTACTTCACTCTCCTTGTCCACTGTCTTCTACTTAATTATCCTTGTCTACCGTCGCCTACTTCACTCTCCTCGTCCACAGTCTTCTATTTCACCCTCCTCATCCATTGTCTTCTACTTCATTCACCTCATCCATCGACTTCTACTTCACTTTCTTCGTTCATCGTCTTCTACTTCACTCTCATCCATCGTCTTCTACTTCACTCTCCTCGTCCATCGTCTTGTCGCCCATAGTCTTCAACTTCACTCTCCTCGTCCATCGTCTTATACTTCGCCCTCCTCGTTCATCGTCTTCTACTTCACTCTCATCCATCGTTTTCTATTTCGCTCTCCGCATCCATCGTCGTCTACTTCACTCTCTTCGTCCACCGTCGTCTACTTCACTGTCCTCGTCCACCGTCTTCTACTTCACTCTCCTCATCCATCGTCTTGTCGCCCATAGTCTTTAACTTCACTCTCCTCGTCCATCGTCTTGTTGCCCATCGTCTTCTACTTCACTCTCCTCGTCCATCGTCGTCTACTTCGCTCTCCTCGTCCACCGTCTTCTACTTCACTCCCCTCGCCCATCGTTTTCTACTTCACTCTCCTCGTCCATCATCTTCTACTTCACTCTCCTCGCCCATCGTCTTTTATTTCTCTCTCATCTTCCATCGTCTTCTATTTCACCCTCCTCGTCCATCGTCTTCTACTTCGCCCTCCTCATCCATCGTCTTCTATTTCACCCTCCTCGTCCATCGTCTTCTACTTCACTTTCCTTGTCCATCGTATTCTACTTCAGTCTCCTCTTCCATCGTCTTCTACTTTACTCTCCTCGTCCTTTGTCTTCTACTTCACTTTCCTCGTCCATCGTGTTCTACTTTAGTCTCCTCGTCCACTGTCTTCTACTTCACTCTCCTCGTCCATCGTCTTCTACTTCAGTCTCCTCGTCCATCATCTTCTACTTCACTCTCCTCGTCCGTTGTCTTCTACTTTACTCTCCTTGTCCGTCGTCTTCTACTTCACTATCCTCGTCCATCATCTTATACTTCGCCCTCCTCGTCCATCGTCTTCCACTTCACCCTCCTTGTCCATCGTCTTCTACTTCACTTTCCTCCTCCATCGTCTTCCACTTCAGTCTCCTCGTCCAATGTCTTCTACTTCACTTTCCTTGTCCATCGTATTCTACTTCAGTCTCCTCTTCCATCGTCTTCTACTTTACTCTCCTCGTGCTTTGTCTTCTATTTCACTTTCCTCGTCCATCGTGTTCTACTTTAGTCTCCTCGTCCACTGCCTTCTACTTCACTCTCCTTGTTCGTCGTCTTCTACTTCATTCTCCTCGTCCATCATCTTATACTTCGCCCTCCTCGTCCATCGTCTTCCACTTCACCCTCCTTGTCCATCGTCTTCTACTTCACTTTCCTCGTCCATCGTCTTCCACTTCAGTCTCCTCGTCCAACGTTTTCTACTTTACTCTCCTCGTCCATTGTCTTCTACTTCAGTCTCCTCGTCCACCGTCGTCTACTTCACTGTTCTCGTCCACCGTCTTCTACTTCACTCTCCTCATCCATCGTCTTGTCGCCCATCGTCTTCAACTTCACTCTCCTCGTCCACCATCTTCTACTTCATTCTCGTCGTCTTCCGTCCTCCACTTCACTCTCCTCGTCCATCGTATTCTACTTCACTCTCCGTGTCCATCGTCTTCTACTTCTCTCTCATCTTCCATCGTCTTCTACTTCACTCTCCTCGTCCATCGTCTTCTACTTCGCTCTCCTCGTCCACCGTCTTCTATTTCACTCCCCTCGCCCATCGTTTTCTACTTCTCTCTCCTCGTCCATCATCTTCTACTTCACTCTCCTCGCCCATCGTCTTTTATTTCTCTCTCATCTTCCATCATCTTCTATTTCACCCTCCTCGTCCATCGTCTTCTACTTCGCCCTCCTCTTCCATCGTCTTCTATTTCACCCTCCTCGTCCATCGTCTTCTACTTCACTTTCCTTGTCCATCGTATTCTACTTCAGTCTCCTCTTCCATCGTCTTCTACTTTACTCTCCTCGTCCTTTGTCTTCTACTTCACTTTCCTCGTCCATCGTGTTCTACTTTAGTCTCCTCGTCCACTGTCTTCTACTTCACTCTCTTCGTCCATCGTCTTCTACTTCAGTCTCCTCGTCCATCATCTTCTACTTCACTCTCCTCGTCCGTTGTCTTCTACTTTACTCTCCTTGTCCGTCGTCTTCTACTTCACTCTCCTCGTCCATCATCTTATACTTCGCCCTCCTCGTCCATCGTCTTCCACTTCACCCTCCTTGTCCATCGTCTTCTACTTCACTTTCCTCGTCCATCGTCTTCCACTTCAGTCTCCTCGTCCAATGTCTTCTACTTTACTCTCCTCGTCCATCGTCTTCTACTTCAGTCTCCTCTTCCATCGTCTTCTACTTCACTCTCCTCGTCCTTTGTCTTCTACTTCACTTTCCTCGTCCATCGTGTTATACTTTAGTATCCTCGTCCACCGTCTTCTACTTCACTCTCCTCATCCATCGTCTTCTACTTCACCCTCCTCGTCCGTCGTATTCTACTTCTCTTTCCTCGTCCATCGTCTTCTACTTCACTCTCCTCATCCATTGCCTTCTATGTAGCTCCCCTCAGTCGCCCACTCATTCTCTCACCACTAACAGCCTTGGTTGACTTTCACTGTTCCCAGGGTGAAATGACCATTGGCCGAAGCAACCGGTCGTTTCCCATCCCCGACCCAGACGACGATCCCAGTCGACTGGTCATCAAGATGAGGTCGCTCGAGTTCCAAGCAAAAAGGGGAAATACTATCGATCGGGTAAGCTGGGAAGATGAGAAATCTACAGCGTTCCACCTGGACGCGTGGGAAGCGGACGAGTTGGAGGGAGTCCGGGCGCAGGGACGTCGCATGTGGGACAGCGTCCCGCAGACGGGAACTCGCTTCACCCTCAGGGCATACCTGTTTGCCCAGTCAAGTGTCATCACGTCACTCGGGGACATGCGAGTTGACAAAGGTGACGTCAAAGTGGAACTTGAAATCGACGAATTTCAGTGTGTAGACTGCGACAACTATCAATTTGTACAGGTAAGTCTACGTTTGTTTGACAATTTGAACTAATGATGGCACGTTGCTTGGTGGATGTGCGTGTGCGCATGCGTGAGTGCGTGTGTGTGTGCGTGTGTGTATGTGTGTGTGTTCGTGCGTGCGTGTATGCGTATATGTGTGTGCGTAGGTGCGGGCGTGCGTGCATGTGTGCGTACGTGCGTACGGCGTGTGTGCGTATGTGCGTAGTGAGTGTAGTATCACACGAACGTATTCGCTAATGTTTCAAATTGTTCGTTTTGGCAATACTTTAGCTACTGTGCATTGATGACCGGGAGAGTGACGATTTGTTTACGTGACAGATTGAGGCGAGTGTCACCGGAAGTGGTCCTGTTGTCATCACAGACAAGAAGGCTTTCGGGAAAAAGCTGCAGTTTGGAGGCAGGGCTTCAATGTGGCTTCCAAATAAGGTACACACTTACTTACTTTGAACTGTCCTTCACCCGTGTGAATTGTGCGATGTTTCATGACTGAAATTGTTGCTAGACCTTAGCAAAATTCGCTGTTATCAAAACATATTTCGAGATCCTGAGTTAATATATTCCAATTTTGCGTAAAAAATTACTTGTCATTCAAAATCATCACTTCCAGGCCTCCTTTACTTCTGTAGTAGGAGATCATATGCTCCACATTACTTCAACACTGGGAGATCACATGCTGTCCGTTACATCGATAGTTGGAGATCACATGCTCTCCATTAATTCTATAGTGGGAAATCACATGTTATCCATTACTTCCATAGTGGAAGGTCAAATGCTCTCCATTACTTATATAATGGGTGATCACATGCTCTCCATTACTTCTATAATGGGAGATCACATGCTCTACATTACTTCTATTGTGAAGATCACATGCTCTCCATTACTTCTATAGTTGGAGATCACATGCTCTCCATTACTTCGATAGTGGGAGAACACATGCTCTACATTATTTATATAATGGGAGATCACATGCTCTCCATTACTTTGATAGTGGGTGATCACATGCTCTACATTACTTCTGTAGTTGGAGATCAGATGCTTTCCATTACTTCGATAGTGGGAGATCACATGCTCTCCATTACTTCTGTAGTTGGAGATCACATGCTCTACATTACTTCTGTAGTTGGATATCACATGCTCCACATTACTTCAATAGTGGGATATCGTATGCTGTCCGTTACATCTATAGTTTGAGATCACATGCTCTCCATTAATTCTATAGTGGGAGATCACACGTTATTCATTACTTCCATATTGGGAGGTCAAATGCTCTCCATTACTTCTATAGTGGGAGATTACATGCTCTCCATTACTTCGATAGTGGGAGATCACATGCTCTCCATTACTTCTGTAGTTGGAGTTCACATGCTCTACATTACTTCTGTAGTTGGAGATCACATGCTTTCCATTACTTCGATAGTGGGAGATCACATGCTCTCCATTACTTCTGTAGTTGGAGTTCACATGCTCTACATTACTTCTGTAGTTGGATATCACATGCTTTACATTACTTCAATAGTGGGATATCGAATGCTTTACATTACTTCTATAGTGGGAGATCACATGCTCTCCATTACTTCAATACTGGGAGATCACATGCTGTCCGTTACATCTATAGTTGGAGATCGCATGCTCTCCATTAATTCTATAGTGGGAGATCACATGTTAAACATTACTTCCATAGTGGGAGGTCAAATGCCCTCCATTACTTCTATAGTTGGAGATTACATGCTCTCCATTACTTCGATAGTGGGAGATCACATGCTCTCCATTACTTCTGTAGTTGGAGATCACATACTGTACATTACTTCTGTAGTTGGAGATCACATACTGTACATTACTTCTGTAGTGGGAGATCACATACTGTACATTACTTCTGTAGTTGGAGATCACATACTGTACATTACTTCTGTAGTGGCATCTCTAAACATGTTAAGTATATATATTTATAATTTATAATAAAAGAACAAGACTAAGCGGTCAAATAACGTTGACTGACCGTCAGCAAAGGTAGCGTCCACCTCAGTATGGCCTGTCATGGTGTGTCCACTCAACAGACACACCCAGTTACTGGTGACTTCTGAGCGCTTCCACTGCGACCACCTGTCACGCTGACGTCTCGCACGTGCGACCGCCGTGTTCACAGACAGACCACTGCATCAAGTCGTGTCCGGTTTCACAAAGTCTGACGTACTGTTTCCTTAAGTGCTCTCTCTTGTTCACTGCCGCAGTTTGAGTCGTCAAAAGAACAGCAGCTGAAAATGCAATTTGTAACATCTGTCCAAACACCTCTTCCAAGCAGTCTTCAGTAGCGCATGGACGTTTACGTTTTAATGAAAAGTAAACATTGGAAAACATCGTAGGAATGTTCCTATATACTCAAGGAATTAACTAATTAATTAATTCACACGTGATCAAATTGTGTGAGCTTCTCAGATTTGGTTCCCACATTCATCAATGTGTAGATACACCAGAAACTATATAACCGACTATGATCGACCTAGCGTTAACCCTGAGTATTTTAGCGTTTCGCTCTTAGACGGCTTAAACCTCGAGCGCCAAACTTTCAGAGATTAAGTAACGATCCCTAGAGTACGACGTAATAATAAACATTTTCAAAATACCCCTATATGACATGGCACCTTTATGGGGTAAAACATTTCGTTCCTTAAATGTCCTGAACTTAAAACGTAATGTGCACGTAATGCGTAAAACGTAACATAACAATTGCAGGAACCACGCGCGCGCGGCAAAACGTCGGGAAAACGTCTCCTGCGTCATAGACTTGGCATCATGGAGTAGACGCAAGACACAATATGCTTATATCTACCCTCATGCCAATAGCATAGCAATATGAATATGATTTGACAATTCCACACTATCACGGCCTGGTCTATCGATTGACGTGAACTTCACATTATCTCCGACCCTCGTCATTTTGAACAAACAACGAATATCTGAGAACACGTTATGGTGTTTATGCAATGATGCTCTGTGTTTTGTAGCATTTAGTAAATATTACTTTTACGACTATCTTCTACCAATCCCGTCAGGTGACTAACAATTTTGCTAGTAGTGTACGATGCGCCTACGTTGCCAATGTGTAGATACCCCAAAATTATAATCATAATAGTGTACAATGCAATTACGAAGTCAATGTTTTAATGTGTAGATACACCAAATAACCACAATAGCATACAGTAAACCTACGAAGTTCGCCAGTACCACGGCAACCGGTTTTATTTGTAAAAAACAAATCGCATTTGCGTCGTCTATGGAAATAGAACGTTCGAGCACAGCCGAGTGGGTGAACAGGGCACGGCGGGAGAGGGCGTCGCCGATGTTATGGGAACACTATATGAGTTGGCACTTAGCATTCCGCGCGTGTATGTCGAGGAAACTCGTGTATCTGTCGCAGTAGTGGGACGGAAGGCTCGCAATAAAAACACCCACTCACTCGTACACGGAAACACCGCACAGGCGTAACATGTATTAGTAAAGTCTTCGTGCACGCGCTTTGGCAGAAGGCACAGATGTGTCTGTGAGCAGGTGACGGGTTTTGTGAGAGGGTGAAGGGCGTTGTGAAAGGGTGACGGGTGTTGTGAGAGAGTGAGGGATACTGTGAGAGGGTGAAGGGTGTTGTGAGAGGGTGATGGTTGTTGAGAGAGTTAGGGGTGTTGTATGAGGGTGAAAGGGTATAGTAAGAGGATGAGCGGTGTTGAGTGAGGGAGGGTGTGTTGTGAGAGGGTGAGGGTGTTGCGAGAGGGTGAGGGGTGTTGAGAGGATGAGGGGTATTGTAAGAGGGTGATGGTGTCGAGAGAGGGTGAGGAGTGTTGTGAGAGGGTGAGGAGAGATGAGAAAGGGTGGTAGGTGTTGTGAGAGTGAGGGGTGTTTTGAGAGGGTGAGATGTCATGTGAGGGAGTATGTGGTGTTGTGGAAGAGTAAGGGTAGTTGAGAGAAAATGAGGGATGTTTTAACAGCGTGATGGGTGTTTTGAGAGGATGAGAGATGTTGTGAGAGGGTGAGGGGTGTTGTGAGAGTGTTAGGGGTGTTGTGAGAGGGTGAGGGGTGTTGTGAGAGTGTTAGGGGTGTTGTGAGAAGGTGAGGGGTGTTGTGAGAGTGTTAGGGGTGTTGTGAGAGGGTGAGGGATGTTGTGAGAGGGTGAGGGTTGTTTCGAGAATGTGCTTGGTGTTGTGTGAGTGAGAGAGAGAAAAAAAAGAGGAGGGGTATCGTGAGAGGGTTAGGGGTGTATTGAGAGAGTAATCGATGTTGTGAGAGGGTGAAGGGTGTTGAGAATAACGATCCCAATTGTATGTATATATGTAAATATAATAACAGTAATCTCACCTCACCTCACCTCACCTCACCTCACCTACACCGTCACCATGTGTGGTTGATACGACACGTCATCTAATCTACCCCGTCACCATATGTGATCGATAGGGCACCTAGCCTCACCTACCCCGTCATCGTATGTGATCGATAGGGCACCTAACCTCACCTACCCCGTCATCGTATGTGATCGATAGGGCACATAACCTCACCTACCCCGTCATCGTATGTGATCGATAGGGCACCTAACCTCACCTACCCCATCATCGTATGTGGTTATTGGGACATCTCAACTAACCTACTCCGTCACCGTGTGTGGTCGAAAAGGTACCTCACCTCACCTACCCCGTCACAATCTGTGATCGCAGGGCACCTCACCTAACCTGCCCCGTCATCGTGTGTGGTTAATAGAGCACGTCACCTCATCTACCCCGTCATCATGAGTGGTCGATAAAGTACCTCACCTCACCTACCCCGTAGCCGTGTGTGGTTGATAGGGCACCTCACCTCACCTACCCCAACACCGTGTGTGATAGATAAGCTACCTCACCTCACCTGCCCGTTCACCGTGTGTGGTCGATAGGGCACCTCACTTCACCTATCCTGTCACCATGTGAGGTCGATAGGGCACATCACCTACCTCGTCACCGTGTGAGGTCTATAGGACACCTCACCTCACCTACCCTGTCACCGTGTGAGGTCGATAGGGCACCTCACCTCACCTACCTCGTCACCGGGTGTGGTCAATAGGGCACCTCACCTTATCTACCCCTTCACCGTGTATGGTCAATAGGACTTATCACCTCACCTACCTCGTCACCGTGTGTGGTCGATAGGACACCTCACCTCACATACTCCGTTACCGTGAGTGGTTAATAGAACACCTCACCTACTCCGTCACCGTGTATGGTCGGTCATTTGCTGCTGCTGGTTCGGAAGACGTAACTCTATGTTTATTTACTAATCCTAGTATTATATCCTAAACACCCCGATTATTAAGCGAGTTGTTGTGTTAGTATCAACGTCTCGCCCTGGGTAGTCTGCCGCAGAAACATGGTTCGATTTTGACCGGTAGAGGGCATCACTGGACAGAATAAATCATCTTAACGAATGGGCTTTGAAACATTTGTTTTCCAAACTTATTATCGTCTCTGCTACATACACAATGTCTAAATGACAAATATCACAGTCGACTCATCTGAATTTGTGAGATATATTAACAACAATTCAACAAAATACTCAAGGATAATTGCCACGTGATTTCTCGGTTTAGATAACTGTGAAAGAATTGATGTATTCGCATTCCGAGGTATAAGACACTCATCACTAGCTTTATCTACGACGTATCAAAATAAGCCCAACGTTATTGCACTGTATGCAATGTTTTATTGTAGTCACATAACAATAACGTGTTTTGTTTCTCTTTGCGACCTTGTCTTATTTTTCACGACAGATATTTACTGCTGATGACGCCAAGACGAAGGTAGACGTCGAGACGGCGCCGGGCCGGGCCGACTCGGTCGTGTTCACAGTGCGGCTGTCCCTACTCCCAGATCGAAAGACCGTGTACAGCGTACTCTTGAAGCCCGCCCGTCCAACGCCACTCACTGCCTCCGACACTCGGGCCTTGTCTGACGACGCCACACGTAGACGCCACTCGCTAGGTGGCGCTGAACCCACTCAAGCTGTAGGCTGTTTCTCTGTTGTGTTCTGTCTAGTTGCTGCTATGGTGCTTTTTTGTGAATAAACGTATGTGTGTATGTGTGTGTGTGTGTGTGAGAGAGAGAGAGAGAGAGGAGAGAAAGAGAGAGAGAGAGAGAGAGAGAGAGAGAGAGAGAGAGAGAGAGAGAGAGAGAGAGAGAGAGAGAGAGAGAGAGAGAGAGAGAGAGAGAGAGAGAGGACTGTTACCTGCGCTCTAAGTCGGCACCCACATGGACTACAATAAGAAAATAAACGAAGTATTTTAAACATCGATGTACGAGACTAAACTAAATAGCTACTAACACCCACGACATTAAACTCGTTACTACAGTACCATACAGTGGTCTGGTCTACGAGACTTGACAATTCACCCCGCCAAAGACTGCAAAAGACGATGTCGTCGCCGTAACGAGTTGATGTCGTCGCTCATCACACACGCACACACACACACACACACACACACACACACACACACACACACACACACACACACACACACACACACACACACACACACACACACACACACACACACACACACACACACACACACACACACACACACACACACACACACACAAATACACACACACACATAGACACACACATACACACGCACGCACAGACACACGCACATACACACATACACACGCACACACGCACACACGCACTCACACTCACACACATACACACAGACACACACAGAGACACACACACACACACATTCACACACACACACACATATATAAATATATATATATATATAATTGCATTCATGTATACCTTAATATGTATATACACCTGTATATATATATATATATATATATATATATAAACAGCGTATATATATATATATATATATATGCTGTTTTGTCATGGATTAGAAAACGGAACCACCGAACTCAGGAATGTTCTCACGGTTATTGCAGCAATAGCCTTATCTGTGTCCATGGCGTTATAGTAAGTATCGCAGAAACGCATAGATGGCGCTTTGGCAACAGTGCAGCACAGTGCCACCGGTGGTCTGTATACGTACACTGGCATATTTCAGCTATTGACGTTCATTGCCAGGTGACACTGATGACATTATTATATTTGTGAAATTTGCAGGACGGCCATCATTGCTGAATGACAGAATGTGGGCGTTAATTCACTTTGGCACCTACACTAAGCTATTTTAAGGAATGTCGGACTATGTCGTTGATTGAGTCATTCTTAGTGTTGGATAGTTTCATCAATTAAATACAATGATCCATTTACTGTCGGTGTCTGTGGTTTGCAAGTGCCAGATAGTACTGCATGTGTTCAGCTTCATTCTGACGATGTCGTTATGAACTCGTTTAGTCTATAGTAGTTCGTGGAAGTTTAGTGGAGCAGCAGTTGTTGTTGAACAGCGTTCAATGTATATGGGGTTTTGTTCAATGTATCTGGGGTTTTGTTCAATGGGTTTGTTTACTGCCAATCTAGAGTAATTTGCTGACTGTGTCTGAGGCTGAATCCTCTTGTTGCCGGCAAGAGGTGCATCTATTTAAACTAAATTCGCAGGGGGGACTCGCAGAGAAGCCTGAAACTGGAGGCATACATAAAGGCAGCAAAAATAATTCAGCAAAGAACAGTCTGGAAAACTGTTCTGAAGCTGGGTATAAATGTGTTTGTTTAAATGCAAGGAGTATAGTAAACAAAAGAAATGAACTAAACATTATGGTAGAAGATATTGACCCTCACATAATAGGTATAACCGAATCATGGGCAACCACCGATATATCAGATGCCGAATTGGGACTGACAGGATATGTAATGTTTAGGAAAGATAGAATAGGAAGAAGGGGAGGTGGAGTTATTTTATATATTAAAGAATCTATCCAAGCTTATGAAATAAAATTAGACAGAGAAGCAGATTGCGAAGAAGCTGTTTGGTGTAACATAGTTACAGGAAAGTCAACGTTAACGGTTGGATTAGTTTATCGAAGTCCAAACATAAGCATAGAAGAGAATAAAAAAATACAAAACGCTAAAAGGGAAGTGAGCAAACGGGACTGTGTTATTATGGGGGATTTTAACCATGGGCATATAAAATGGAAATCTCTACAGAGTATGGGTAGTGAGGACCACAAGTTTTTAGTTTTAGTACAAGATAGTTTCCTTTCTCAACATGTGCTAGAACCAACCAGGGGAGAGAATGTGTTAGACTTAGTTTTGTCCTCACAGAATGAATTAGTTGACAATGTTAAATTATGTGAGCCTCTGGGAAGTAGTGATCACAGCCAGATACATTTTACCATCAAAGTAAAATCAGAAAGAAATAATAAAAAGCAGTTCAGGAGAAATTTCCACAAAGGAAGATATAAGGAAATGAGGAAATATTTAGCAAAGATAGACTGGAATAATACACTGAAGAATAAGACAGCAACAGAATGCTGGAATATCTTAAAGAATGAAATAGAGTGCATCGTAGATAAATTTGTTCCCTTCAAAAACAAGGGAAACGGACCAGAAAGAAATACTTATCGAAAGAAGCCATTAGAAAAATTAAGTATAAACAAATGATGTGGAAGTCATATAGACGTATTGGAAATGACGAAGACTACAACATTTATAAAGAAGCACTAAACCAAGCTACAGCTTAAATTAGAAATTCAAAGAGAAGCTATGAACATAAATTAGCTTGTAATATAAAACATGACAACAAGAGTTTGTATGCGTATGTTCGAAGCAAACAGAAAGTTCAGGATAAGGTCGGTCCTCTAGAAGATAGTGCTGGAAATATAATATCAGAAG
>CM034533.1:47669001-47757845 GCA_020002185.1 Paraescarpia echinospica | reverse complement strand
TCTTGGTATCTGCAAGAGGTGCATGCCTTTGTTGAATCCTCTTGGTATATGCAAAAGGTGCATGTCTTTGTTGAATCCTCTTGGTATCTGCAAGAGGTGCATGTCTTTGTTGAATCCTCTTGGTGTCTGCAAGAGGTACGTGCCTTTGTTGACTCATCTTTGTATCTGCAAGAGGTGCATATCTTTGTTGACTCATCTTGGTATCTGCAAGAGGTGCATGTCTTTGTTGACTCCTCTTGGTATCTGCAAGAGGTGCATGTCTTTGTTGAATCCTCTTGGTATCTGCAAGAGGTGCATGTCTTTGTTGAATCCTCTTGGTGTTTGCAAGAGTGCATGCCTTTGTTGACTCCTCTTGGTATCTGCAAGAGGTGCATGTCTTTGTTGACTCATCTTGTTATCTGCAAGAGGTGCATGTCTTTGTTGACTCATCTTGGTATCTGCAAGAGGTGCATGTCTTTGTTGAGTCCTCTTGATATATGCAAGAGGTGTATGTCTTTGTTGAGTCCTCCTGGTGTTTGCAAGAGGTGCATGTCTTTGTTGAAGCCTCTTTGTATCTGCAAGCGGTGCATGTCTTTGTTGAATCGTCTTGGTATCTGCAAGAGGTGCCTTTCTTTGTTGAATCCTCTTGGTGTCTGCAAGAGGTGCATGTCTTTGTTGAAGCCTCTTGGTGTCTGCAAGAGATGCATGTCTTTGTTGACTCCTATTGGTATCTGCAAGAGGTGCATGTCTTTGTTGACTCATCTTGGTATCTGCAAGAGGTGCATGTCTTTGTTGACTCATCTTGGTATCTGCAAGAGGTGCATGTCTTTGTTGAAGCCTCTTGGTGTCTGCAAGAGGTGCATGTCTTTGTTGATTCCTCTTCGTATATGCAAGAGGTGCATGTCTTTGTTGACTCCTCTTGGTATCTGCAAGAGGTGCATGTCTTTGTTGACTCATCTTGGTATCTGCAAGAGGTGCATGTCTTTGTTGAATCCTCCTGTTGTCTGCAAGAGGTGCATGCCTTTGTTGAATCATCTTTGTATCTGCAAGAGGTGCATGCCTTTGTTGAATCATCTTGGTATCTGCAAGAGGTGCATGCCTTTGTTGAATCATCTTGGTATCTGCAAGAGGTGCATGCTTTTGTTGAATCTTCTTGGTATCTGCAAGAGGTGCATGTCTTTGTTGAATCATATTGGTGTCTGCAAGAGGTGCATGCCTTTATTGACTCCTCTTGGTATATGCAAGAGGTGCATGTCTTTGTTGACTCCTCTTGGTATCTGCAAGAGGTGCATGTCTTTGTTGAATCCTCTTGGTGTCTGCAAGAGGTGCGTGCCTTTGTTGATTCCTCTTGTTATCTGCAAGAGGTGCATGTCT
The DNA here is from genome assembly GCA_020002185.1 of Paraescarpia echinospica. NCBI lineage: Eukaryota > Metazoa > Annelida > Polychaeta > Sabellida > Siboglinidae > Paraescarpia > Paraescarpia echinospica. The sequence goes on along the minus strand of CM034533.1, from coordinate 47,756,492 downwards.
TTGTTGACTCATCTTGGTATCTGCAAGAGGTGCATGTCTTTGTTGACTCATCTTGGTATCTGCAAGAGGTGCATGTCTTTGTTGAATCCTCTTGGTATCTGCAAGAGGTGCATGTCTTTGTTGAATCCTCTTGGTGTCTGCAAGAGGTGCGTGCCTTTGTTGACTCCTCTTGGTATCTGCAAGAGGTGCATGTCTTTGTTGACTCATATTGGTATCTGCAAGAGGTGTATGTCTTTGTTGAATCCTCCTGTTGTCTGCAAGAGGTGCATGCCTTTGTTGAATCATCTTGGTATCTGCAAGAGGTGCATGCCTTTGTTGAATCATCTTGGTATCTGCAAGAGGTGCATGCTTTTGTTGAATCTTCTTGGTATCTGCAAGAGGTGCATGTCTTTGTTGAATCATCTTGGTGTCTGCAAGAGGTGCATGCCTTTGTTGAATCATCTTGGTATCTGCAAGGGGTGCATGCTTTTGTTGAATCTTCTTGGTTTCTGCAAGAGGTGCATGTCTTTGTTGAATCATCTTGGTGTCTGCAAGAGGTGCATGCCTTTGTTGAATCATCTTGGTATCTGCAAGGGGTGCATGCTTTTGTTGAATCTTCTTGGTTTCTGCAAGAGGTGCATGTCTTTGTTGAATCATCTTGGTGTCTGCAAGAGGTGCATGCCTTTGTTGAATCATCTTGGTATCTGCAAGGGGTGCATGCTTTTGTTGAATCTTCTTGGTTTCTGCAAGAGGTGCATGTCTTTGTTGAATCATCTTGGTGTCTGCAAGAGGTGCATGCCTTTGTTGAATCATCTTGGTATCTGCAAGGGGTGCATGCTTTTGTTGAATCTTCTTGGTTTCTGCAAGAGGTGCATGCCTTTGTTGAATCATCTTGGTGTCTGCAAGAGGTGCATGCCTTTGTTGAATCATCTTGGTATCTGCAAGGGGTGCATGCTTTTGTTGAATCTTCTTGGTTTCTGCAAGAGGTGCACGCTTTTGTTGAATTATCTTGGTATCTGCAAGAGGTGCATGCTTTTGTTGAATTCTCTTGGTGCCTGCGATAGTGAATATCTTCGTTGACGGTCTGTCCCTGTGTCGTCTGAATACATTTTTGTGCCTGCATGAGGTGCATGTCCTTGATGACGGATGGTCTGTTCCTGTCATGTGCAGCTTTAAAAGGGCTGAGATCCAATGTGCGCATGCAAGAAGAGTAGAGATGTGGGGAGCGGTGATCGACCGCTAGAGCACGGAACGGTCGGGCGACGGGACCGGGCTTCAAATCCTACTAACGAACGCCATTTTGAAAGTTGGGGGCAATTTCGTTCACCCCACGTAGCCTGCCTCTTTCGGAAAAGATACTGCAAACCGTTGATCCCTTCTATATGATGGTTATACCAAGTGAAGTAAAAGATCCCCCACATGGGGTAAATATGTAAATTGTAGTTGACTCACTAACTTTAAAGAAGGACAGCTCTGAAAATAAATCACTTCTGTGTTATCCCTAGATTGGGCAGTTTGGGGGTAAAATACCTGAAGTGACAAGACGTATGCCCAGTTGCTCTCCTGTCACCCCCGAGTCGACGTCAACCGGCGGGCTACACGACAACGTAATCAAACAAAAGGGTGTTCCGGTGAACAAAACAACAACAACAACAACAACAACACAAATAGTGAATGTGGGTTACAGGTCATACATCGTATAGCTGATTATCATAATCTCGTTAATCATGAGATTTCGCCAGTCCCCACAACTGAACATTGCTCATAGCTGGCTTAATCCTGCTAACTGCTATGTCTGTAATCTATTATTTTGCATAGATCGGAAACCCTTAAATATCAACGTTTGTAGTTCCGGTACTGGTAGCTCTGGTCCTGCTGCTGCGTGTCCTTCCAGGAAATGTTTTGATGATTCTAGTCGTTGGCCCATGTTTTTATGTGATATGCATTATCCTTTGCTCTACGTTATGTGTTCGTCTATCTGGCAGATTTCACCTCAGCGAGAACGTTCTGTAGTAAGCAATGTTAACACGTTATTTGTCTTGTGTCTATTGCTGCAGCATCTACGTAAGATATCCACTATCTAACAGTTGTCTTTTTCACAACCACGACTCAGGTTACAGGTCGTGTCTTCGGTCATGTATCTTGCTCTCTTCGGCGGTCTAGTCCAGACTGGTCGCTGTTCACCGGTCTAGTCTAGACTGGTCACTGTTCATACGACCAACCCACTCTGATGGTATTTAACCAGATACCATTTCCAATAGCACATATAAACCGTTACAATACTCGTTAATATCATATTGTCTATTACTCAAAACAAATAGTCAAACTAGTTAAGTGATTTATCATGTATGCCAAACAATTTTAAAAGTAATTTAGTTTTATTTCATTTCAGTGTAGGCTAATTTTATTTGATTATAATAATTTTTAATAATTAATTTCAATATAGTTGATTAATGTAACTATGATACGACATTCGACAATTACATTTCACTATAAAGCGCCTCTTACTGAGTGGGTTGTATTCGTATTTCATGTCATTACCATTATAATGTACATAATATTGTATTGCGATAATGGTAACGTGTGTTTGTAAAGGCCATATACCAACTACCACATTTTGGGCTTTCTCGGTGAATTGGTACTCATCTAGCTTCTGCTTACGTGCGAAGATTTTAACCTAAATACATAAAATATTAGCAATAATGAGAAGAAAACGTTAATTTAATCGTCCATTGCATATTGATAACTTTATTCGATGATTTTCGGGAATTGGCTGATGTTGCGATTGTGTGTACCTACACGAACACACGTTGTGTGTGTGTGTGCGTATGTGTGTGCGTGTGCGTGTGCGTGTGCGTGTGCGTGTGCGTGTGCGTGTGCGTGTGCGTGTGCGTGTGTGTGTGCCCGGGCGCGTGTGTGCGTTTGTGCACATATATACATGTATGGAATATCCATGGTAAGACTCGTGCGATATAGTGAAGCGGGCTTCCTTTGTGGCACTTCTGTAACCAACTACTTTTGTCACGTGACTGTCCTCGTCGTGTTGGTCATTCCTACATCAGCGACTGGGCGTGTGTTGGTCATCGTTGTTGTGCTGTAGCCGTTCGCTTGTCGCACTGCAAACAACGACACAGGCTCGTGTACCGAAGGAGCAACTTTGTTGGTATCACACATAAATGATTGTCTTTGTAATGATATATATATGGGTGGATGGATGGGTGGATGGATGTGTAGATAGATAGCTAGATAGATGATATATATATATATATATATATATATATATAGATATATATATATATATATATATATATATATATATATAGATAGATATATAGATAGCTAGATAGATAGCTAGATATATATATATATATATATATAGATAGCTAGATAGAGATCTAGATATATATATATACATATAGCGTAACTATGTAACGCAAAAGTTATGAAAAGTAGGTTGTACAATATATGGTGTAGGAAACTCCTATTTACACTAACAAACAGTCGCTCTCATAGGGCCCACCTTGGGGTTTGGCAATTGTCTACATTTTATATAATTAGTTGGTTTTTGTATTCCATCGACGCATCACTGTGCAGTCCTATTTATTCGTGTGTATTTGTATTAATGTTTGCTCATTCACGCGAACAGTGGACCTAAAGAGATGAGTGTATGATGTAATTATATGTGTTTATGGCAGTGTCTCATTGCTCTGTGATGCACGCATTCGGAAACACAGTTCAACCTTGTTTGTTTCTTATGAACAATATACGCATTTAAATTAGTTTCGCAAACAAACCTACTTCGTCTGCCGTGTAATATGTGAACTGACGCTACGCCACATACCAACGCATACAAATGCATGCGTAACTATACACTGCGCACTGCAAAGAAATAGTTCGTATTCGTTGGATATTGGTATTAAAGCCTTCAACGAAGTAGCGCAGTCAGCCAGCCAACGGATTGGTCGCCCGCCTGTCAGACCAACCGACAGACAGACAGACAGACAGACAGACAGACAGACAGACAGACAGACAGACAGACAGACAGACAGACAGACAGACAGACAGACAGACAGACAGACAGACAGACGGACGGACAGACGGACAGACAGACAGACAGATAGACAGACAGACAGACGGACAGACGGACAGACAGAAAGACATACATACAGACCGACCGACCGACTGACACACATACATACAGACAGACCGACACACAGGCAGACATACAAACATACATACATACAGTCCGACCGACACACAGACATAGACAGACCAACAGACTGACAGACAGACATACATACATACCGACCGACACACTGACCGTCCGACCGACCGACACACATATATACATATATACATACATTCTTACATACATACATACATACATACATACATACTTACTTACATACATACATACATACATTCATACACGCATACATACATACATGCACACATGCATACATGCATACATACATACATACATACACACATACACACATACACACATACACACATACACACATACAGACAGACAGACATACAGACAGACAGACAGACAGACAGACAGACAGACAGACAGACAGACAGACAGACAGACAGACAGACAGACGGAATGATAGATGGATGGAACGACAGAACAAAGACAGTCTGACTGCTGCCATCACTCATTCAATCAGTCATAAATGTAATTATTCATTCACGTATTCATTCAGATGATGTAATTTGTTTTCACTCGGCTGCTGCCGTCGTATTACATCACCGCCGACGTTAATCAGATCGCACGGGAAAGCGCCGTGTCACAATCTTGGTCTGATATTCCACGCTACGAGCCGCTCCCTACACGCGATCAATAAAGAATCGATCCCCAGAAGACCCAACGCCTTGCGCGGTAGTGGGGCGGCATAGCAAACCAATTGTGCTTTTTGTGATAAACGCACCAAACTCGGCCAATTTATAGACTAATATATGACGGTCATTTTCAGATATTGGGCCACTCAAAAATGTACCCCTGTGCGCATGCACGTTCATTTGAATTACAGAGCCCATTTTTGCTTGAAATTGCAAGTAGATCCTATCTACGAGATCATGACATATAGACAGGGTTCTTAAATTGCTATGAATTCTTAACTTATTTACACTGGTTTTATGAATTAAAACATGCAGTGCCATTAAATCAAGTTTTAGAACATAAAACACTCAATTGTTATAAACGTCTTTTGTTTTATTTTATTTTTACTTTTGTATGACCCACTGTTATCAATAATGCTGAAAGTGATCTACTCTGAACACCAAACAAGTATTGTCTGTTAATGGCTACGACACCTAAAGACATATATAAAACAAAACGTGTGCCATTTTGTCACTATGTCATTATTAATTATATTTAATACTGAAAAACAGCTTAAACAGTAAGGTCGTTTTATACGTTTTAATTGTTGAATGTATGAACACCAATACTCTTATGCGACAAAATGTCTTAATCGGAACCACTGATCCCCTATTTATCATAAAATTAAAAGATAATTTTTTTTTAATTAATTACTATACTGGTTTCAAAAATGGTACATACACACATTATTATGTAGGCATATCTATTTTATTTGTGTAAATGTATATACCTGTATGAATTATTGTATGAATATGTGTTATATTTTGTGGTCAGAATAAACTTCTTGTTCTTGTTCTTACCTTGTTACTGGCTGGAACATTCTCCTTCACAAACTCACAGAGCTGTGCATCGAAGATTATATTTGTGACACTTGCAGCGCTTCTTGCAGCCGCACGAAACCAGTTCATTGCAGATTTGTGACGCTTCGGGCAGGTTTTGTCCAGTGCGACGCATATAGACCAATGTCCGTCTTGATCCAGCCCCAACTAGTAGTGGAGGAGAGCACAGGAGTCGGTAGCATTGCCTGTCCCCAGATATGACCACCTTGATAGACAGCCTTCTTCACATGTTGCTCCAGTGCAGCTTGCTTTGGTGGAATTCTTTGCAACGAATTGGTTTTCGCGAACAACTTCTTTCTGGCTTTGTTCACATCAGTGTAAGTGCGTGTTCGGTCAGAGAGCAGTATCACAAACCTATCGTTGACACGCATACTTTCCACTGGGATGTCACTTGGTGAAAAGTCCAAACTAAGCAGTGCATCGGTAAGCTCTGGTAGCGAGATCCAGGTTGTCCATGCTGTAATCTGTCCAAGTCCAGCAAAGGATGATACAGTGTCACACCCTGTTAGTGCGTGGAACATTGGAAGAGCGCACGATTTATCTGGTCCGAGGATGACAGATAACTGATGGGCCGATAAATAACGGAAATGTCTCCCTGTTCCTGTATATGCCAGCCATAATTCGTCATTATGCATGGGGCGAGCGAGTTGATTTCATGCAATGGAGGCGAAGAGCTGCTCTGGTAGTTCCTTTCAGAGAATCCGCTACGTAACAGTCAAACGTTTTGGCTGTGCCTGTCTTCAACATCTGGACGGTTGCTGCTCCATCAAGAACAACAGCGGTAGCAGCAGATGGCCAGACTGTGGCGCAGACAGTTCTTCTAGGCATGCCAGAAAGTCACTCATGGTGCCGAGGCGTAGTCATCCCGCATTAGACAGAGCATGAGGACATGCTTGATTCTCGTGCCGAAAGAATTAATCTAAGTTGCCATCCCTCGTCTGATAACCAATGTACAACCTTGAGTATGGTTCTACATCTCTCTTCATCGAGGTCAGCTGTTTTTCCCTTTGTTCGCGACATTGGATATGGACGTGCTGAACAACGGTAGCCTGTTGCGACGCTTAGCATCATATAGTGACTTGGTCCTGTCGATGAAGCATACTTTCGGGAAAACATCTAATTGGTCTTTGCCAATCTTTTTTCAGATTATAAAACGTCTCAACAATAGCCCGATCTGCCATCTCCTTTGTGTCAAGGACAAGCAAGTCCTTGCTTTCCTCTACAAACGGATTGCCAAGCTCCTCGATCACGCTAATGAGTGAGCGAACATCTTTCGCAAATGCTTTCTGTGCACTCGGTGTTTGGTCATGGTGACGTGGATCCACTCGATTACCCCAGTGTTAACGGGATTCTTCAAACTCTGCTATGATTCTTGCGACTTCTGGACCTGCAACCAACCATCGACGAATGGCTCCTGGATGTCTGTCAAACCAACTGATCCGCCATCTCCCATGATGGACGCATAATTGTGTTCATGGGCTTGGTCAATCGGAATACTTGAGAAGACGCGCTTACTCCTCTGCACAGTGAAATGGCCAGCGTTGAATTATGCGGCAACCTCTGGGTGCTTTGTTGGCAGCTTGGCCATATCTCTCAGATGGACTGGGATCCAGTACCTAATTGGTTCGAACCATGGGACAAGTTTTGTCAGAGCATCTAGATACATGGAGAAATTGGCTTCTCGCAGCGAACGTACGTAGACAAGAATGCACAATTCCAGATCCACCACTGTTGCCCAGTACTGAAACTGAGGATAGTTCTGTCTTTGTTCATCACACCGGTCTTCAAATCTCAACAAAGACATCTTATTGTCTCTACTTGTGAGTTTGTAGTAGTCATAGGCACGATGCTGAAGAATGTACAAAGCGGCGGCAGTGATTTGGTGGGCTCGTCTTGTGCGTGTAACGTGTGATGCATGCAAGAAGGAATCAGCAATACCGGCTGATGCAATGTCTGCTTGTAGTAATTGTCACTACCAACAATTAAAATGGCGTGCTGTTCCAAATCAATAACAATTTGCCACAATGTTTGTTTGCCCTTTATGTAATATACATTACATAACTAATAACACTAATTTATTTACGAAAATAAATTGTCATTATATGTCAGCCATTTTGAATTTCAAAATGGCGGCCTACACGAGTATACTTTCAGATGGCCAAATACCTGAAAGTGTTCCACACATATTAGGTCACCAAGTTTCATGCTTTTATCACATATTGCACGATCGTTATGGTATTCTAAACTGTGTCGTCCCACTACAGCTAGTGCGGAGGGAGATGCGTAAGACAAATGTAAAATGAAGCACTCAACTAAACATAAACGCAGTATTTTATTAATAGCCTCAGCTGCTATTCTGACGTGGGAGGGCCGTGCATGTGTGATCGGAGTGAACCAACGAGGCGAGTTGAGCGGCGGGACTGTCACTGCTGGGCGGCTGCAGGCCCACAGACGGCAGGGAGCTGAATGATGACGGCACATGCAAACGACAGATGGGAAAAGAAATAAATCGACAAGAACACTTCGAAAACCGGATGATATAAACGTCACGCGCATACACACGCCCGCACACAGTGCCACGCACGCACGCACGCACGCACGCACATACACACACACGCACGCACGCACGCACACACACACACACACACACACACACACACACACATACACACACACATACACACACACACACACACACACATACACACACACGCACGCACATACACGAATGTATATAGTCAAATACACTTGAACATCATACACAACAATAACACATGAACCCCGCTCGTCTGTGACATGCGTGGATCTCGTGCTAACGATAAACGTAGTTATCGTTCGATTGTGTGTAATTCCACTTCGTTGGACAAATGCAACCGGTCGGTTGAATACACTGGCTGCTAATGGACGCAATCAACAATAGCTCAATTAGCGCAATCTGCTGATTCATTTACCGACGGGTGCGCTTCATGCTTTGTTATCGTGAAGGCGGTGAACCGGATGAGGGTGAGCTTCTCCTATGTTACAGTATTCCATAGAGAAACTGCTTGCTTTATACAGTGACGCGGGAACGAAATTCATATTCGAGGGAGCTAACGCAGCTTCAGCAACACTACAAAATTTTCTCCACTGCATATCTTCACATCTTCCTTTACCTTGTGGCTGTCTCGGTTGGCTCGACTGTGACATTTACATTTCCACCCACCATTGATCCTCGCCACAAAAACAAATATTCACGCTCACATTTAATGGGGGGCGGAACCATATGTCTATCCCCCAGAAGAAATTCCATGGGGCAACTGCTCCACGCCCCCCAGTTCCAGAGTCTATGGCTTTATATTAAGAGATAATTTGTTCAGAGCTACACTACCGTTACATTGCCAGATCGGTAAATAAGCAAGAAAGGCAGCTGCTCGGATGGAAGTAGAGTGTTGCGAGGCCACGATGATTGCGGGTCAGTGCCGGGGACAAGAAGAAACTGCGAGAGGCGCGAGAACATATGCACCCGGACAATTGGTAGTGTGAAATCGACTGACAGACGGCAGATGAGGAAGGCACGATAACTATAATGATTGAAGAAACAAGGGACGACGGAGGGACGGACGGACGGAGGGACGGACGGACGGACGGACGGCGGACGGACGAACGGATAGATAGACGGACGAGGCGCATGCGCACACATACACGAACACGCATAAATTCATACATAACTTAATTTATAATGTAACAACTAATGCAAACTTCCGTTTTCACTACTGGCAACACTGACAACTGTTGACGGCCAGTTTGAGTAGGAAGAGAGACAGACCGAGGACCAGTCTGAGGAGGAAAAGAGACACAGACCGACGAACAATCTGAGTAGGCGGATAGACTCAGACCGACGATCAGCTGAGTAGGAAGAGAGACACAGACCAACGACCAGTCTGAATAGGAAGATAGACACAGACCGACGACCAGTCTGAGTAGGAAGATAGACACAGACCGGCGACCAGTCTGATTAGGAAGAGAGACACAGACCGACGACCAGTCCGAGTAGGAAGATAGACACAGACCGACAACCTGTCTGAGTAGGAAGATAGACACAGACCGACGACCAGTCTGAGTAGGAAGATAGACACAGAGAGCAACGACCAGTCTGAGTAGGACGATAGACACAGAGCAACGAACAATCTGAGTAGGAGGATAGACTCAGACCGACGACCAGTGTAAGTAGGAAAAGAGACACAGACCGACGAACAATCTGAGTAGGCGTATAGACTCAGACCGACGATCAGCCTGAGTAGGAAGAGAGACACAGACAAACGACCAGTCTGAATAGGAAGATAGACACAGACCGACGACCAGTCTGAGTAGGAAGATAGACACAGACCGGCGACCAGTCTGAGCAGGAAGATAGGCACAGACCGACGACCAGTCTGATTAGGAAGAGAGACACAGACCGACGACCAGTCCGAGTAGGAAGATAGACACAGACCGATAACCTGTCTGAGTAGGAAGATAGACACAGACCGACGACGAGTCTGAGTAGGAAGATAAACACAGAGCGACGAACAGTCTGAGTAGGAAGATAGACACAGACCGACAACCTGTCTGAGTAGGAAGATAGACACAGACCGACGACGAGTCTGAGTAGGAAGATAAACACAGAGCGACGAACATTCTGAGTAGGAAGATGGACACAGAACGACGACCAGTCTGAGTAGGAAGATAGACACAGAGCAACGACCAGTCTGAGTAGGACGACAGACACAGAGCGACGACCAGACTGAGTAGGACGATAGACACAGACCGACGACCAGTCTGAGAAGGAAGGGAGACACAGACCGACGACCAGACTGAGTAGGAAGAGAGACACAGACCAATGACCAGTCTGAATAGGAAGATAGACACAGAGAGCAACGACCAGTCTGAGTAGGACGATAGACACAGACCGACGACCAGTCTGAGTAGGAAGATAAACACAGAGCGACGACCAGTCTGAGTAGGAAGATAGACACAGAGCGACGACTAGTCTGAGTAGGAAGATGGACACAGAACGACGACCAGTCTGAGTAGGAAGATAAACACAGAGCAAGGACCAGTCTGAGTAGGACGACAGACACGGAGCGACGACCAGTCTGAGTAGGACGATAGACACAGACCGACGAACAATCTGAGTAAGAGGATAGACACACACCGACGACCAGTCTGAGAAGGAAGGGAGACACAGAGAGACGACCAGTCTGAGTAGGAAGAGAGAAACTGACCAAGGACCAGTCTGAATAGGAAGATAGACACAGAGAGCAACGACCAGTCTGAGTAGGACGATAGACACAGAGCGACAACCAGTCTGAGTAGGAAGAGATACACAGACCGACGAACAGTCAGAGAAGGAAGAGAAACACAGACCGACGACCAGTCTGAGAAGGAAGAGAGACACAGACCGACGACAAGTCTGAGTAGGAAGAGAGACACAGACCAACGACCAGTCTGAGAAGGAAGATAGACACAGATAGCAACGACCAGTCTGAGTAGGACGATAGACACAGAGCGACGAACAATCTGAGTAGGAGGATAGACTCAGACCGACGACAAGTGTGAGTAGGAAGAGAGACACAGACCGACGAACAATCTGAGTAGGAGGATAGACACAGACCGACGACCAGTCTGAGTAGGATGAGAGACACAGACCAACGACCATTCTGAAAAGGAAGATAGACACAGACCGACGACCAGTCTGAGTAGGAAGAGAGACACAGACCAATGACCAGTCAGAATAGGAAGATAGACACAGACCGACGACAAGTCTGTATAGGAAGATAGACACAGACAGACGAACAGTCTGAGTAGGAAGATAGACACAGACCGACGAACAGTCTGAGCAGGAAGATAGGCACAGACCGACGACCAGTCAGACTAGGAAGAGAGACACAGACCGACGACCAGTCCGAGTAGGAAGATAGACACAGACCGACAACCTGTCTGAGTGGGAAGATAGACACAGACCGACGACCAGTCTGAGTAGGAAGATAAACACAGAGCGACGACCAGTCTGAGTAGGAAGATAGACATAGAGCGACGACTAGTCTGAGTAGGAAGATGGACACAGATCGACGACCAGTCTGAGTAGGAAGATAGACACAGAGCAACGACCAGTCTGAGTAGGACGACAGACACAGAGCGACGAACAATCTGAGTAGGAGGATTGACTCAGACCGACGACCAGTGTGAGTAGGAAGAGAGACACAGACCGACGAACAATCTGAGTAGGAGGATAGACACATACCGACGACCAGTCTGAGAAGGAATAGAGACACAGACCGACGACCAGTCTGAGTAGGAAGAGAGACACAGACCAAGGACCAGTCTGAATAGGAAGATAGACACAGAGAGCAAAGACCAGTCTTGGTAGGACGATAGACACAGAGCGACAACCAGTCTGAGTAGGATGAGAGACACAGACCGACGAAAAGTCAGAGATGGAAGAGAGACAAAGACCGACGACCAGTCTGAGTAGGAAGAGAGACACAGAAAGCAACGACCAGTCTGAGTAGGACGATAGACACAGAGCGACAAACAATCTGTGTAGGAGGATAGACTCAGACCGACGACCAGTGTGAGTAGGAAGAGAAACACAGACCGACGAACAATCTGAGTAGGAGGATAGACTCAGACCAACGACCAGTCTGAGTAGGAAGAGAGACACAGACCAACGACCATTCTGAATAGGAAGATAGACACAGACCGACGACCAGTCTGAGTAGGAAGAGAGACACAGACCGGCGATGACTCTGAGTAGGAAGAGAGACACAAACCGACGACCAGCCTGAGTAGGAAGATAGACACAGAAAGCCGACCAGTCTGAGTGGGAAGATAAACACAGACAGACGACCAGTCTGTGTAGGAAGATAGTCATATACCGACGAACAATCTGAGTAGGAGGATAGACTCAGACCGGCGAACAGTCTGAGTAGGAAGAGAGACACAGTCCGACGAACAGTCTGAGTAGGAAGAAAGACACAGACCGACGACTAGTCGGAGTAGGAAGAGAGAGAGACACAGACCGACGACCCGTCTGAGTAGGAATAGAGACATAGACCGTCGAACAATCTGAGTAGTAGGATAGACTCAGACCGACGAAAAGTCTGAGTATGAAGAGAGACACAGACCGACGAACAGTCTGAGTAGGAAGAAAGACACAGACCGACCAACAGTCTGAGAAGGAAGACAGACACAGACCGACGAACAGTCAGAGAAGAAAGAGAGACACAGACCGACGACAAGTCTGAGAAGGAAGAGAGACACAGACCGACGACCAGTCTGAGAAGGAAGAGAAACACAGACTGACGACCAGTCTGAATAAGAAGATAGTCATAGACCGACGAACAATCTGAGTAGGAGGATAGACTCAGACCGACGAACAGTCTGAGTAGGAAGAAAGACATTGACCGACGACCAGTCTGAGTAGGAAGAGAGACTCAGACCGACGACCCGTCTGAGTAGGAAGAGAGACACAGACCGACGACCAGTCTGAGCAAGAAGGCGACCAGTCTGAGTAGGAAGATAGACACAGACCGACGACCAGTCTGAGTAGGAAGGTAGACACAGACCGACGAGTAGTCTGGCTAGGAAGAGAGACACAGAGCGATGACCAGTCTGAGTAGGAAGATAGGCACAGAGCAACGACCAATCTGAGTAGGAAGATAGACACAGAGCGACGACCAGTCTGAGTAGGAATATAAACACAAAGCGATGAACAGCCTGAGTAGGAAGATGGACACAGATGGACGACCAGTCTGAGTAGGAAGATAGACACAGAGCAACCTCCAGTCTGAGTAGGACGATAGACACAGATCGACGACCAGTCTGAGTAGGAATATAAACACAAAGCGATGAACAGTCTGAGTAGGAGGATAGACTCAGATCGACGAACAGCCTGAGTAGGAAGAGAGACACAGACCGACGAACAATCTGAGTAGGAGGATTGACTCAGACCGACGACCAGTCTGAGTAGGAAGAGCGACACAATACAACGGCCAGTCTGAATAGGAAGATAGACACAGACCGACGACTAGTCTGAGTAGGAAGAGAGACACAGACCGACGAACAGTCTGAGAAGGAAGAGAGATACAGACCGACGACCAGTCTGAGAAGGAAGATAGACACAGAGAGCAACGACCAGTCTGAGTAGTACGATAGACACATAGCGACGAACAATCTTAGTAGGAGGATAGACTCAGATCGTCGACCAGTGTGAGTAGGAAGAGAGACGCAGACCGACGAACAATCTGAGTAGGAGGATAGACTCAGACCGACGACCAGTCTGAGTAGGAAGAGCGACACAGACCAACGACCAGTCTGAATAGGAAGATAGACACAGACCGTCTACCAGTCTGAGTAGGAAGAGAGACACAGACCGGCGATGACTCTGAGTAGGAAGAGAGACACAAACCGACGACCAGCCTGAGTAGGATGATAGACTCAGTCAGACGACCAGTCTGAGTGGGAAGATAAACACAGACTGACGACCAGTCTGAGTAGGAAGATAATCAGAGACCGACGAACAATCTGAGTTGGAGGGTAGACTCAGTCTGACGAACAGTCTGAGTAGGAAGAGAGACACAGACCGACGAACAGTTTGAGTAGGAAGAAAGACACAGACCGACGACCAGTCTGAGTAGGAAGAGAGACACAGACCGACGACCCGTCTGAGTAGGAAGAGAGACATGGTCTGACGAACAATCTGTATAGGAGGATAAACTCAGACCGACGAACAGTCTGAGTAGGAAGAGAGACACAGACCGTCGAACAGTCTGAGTAGGAAGAAAGACACAGACCGACGACCAGTCTGAGTAGGAAGAGAGACACAGACCGACGACCCGTCTGAGTAGGAAAAGAGTCACAGACCGACGACCAATCTGAGCAAGAAGGCGACCAGTCTGAGTAGGAAGATATACACAGACCCACGAGTAGTCTGAGTATGAAGATAGACACAGACCGACGAACAATCTGAGTAGGAGGATAGGCTCAGACCGGCGAACAGTCTGAGTAGGAAGAGAGACACAAACCTACGAACAGTCTGAGTAGGAAGAAAGACACAGACCGACGACCAGTCTGAGTAGGAAGAGAGACACAGACCGACGAACAATCTGAGTAGGAGGATAGACTCAGACCGGCGAACAGTCTGAGTAGGAAGAGAGACACAGACCGACGAACAGTCTGAGTAGGAAGAAAGACACAGACCGACGACCAATCTGAGTAGGAAGAGAGACACAGACCGACGACCCGTCTGAGTAGGAAGAGAGACACAGACCGACGACCAGTCTGAGTAGGAAGAGAGTCACAGACCGACGACAAGTCTGAGAAGGAAGAGAGACACAGACCGACGACTAGTCTGAGAAGGAAGAGAAACACAGACTGACGACCAGTCTGAATAAGAAGATAGTCATAGACCGACGAACAATCTGAGTAGGAGGATAGACTCAGACCGACGAACAGTCTGAGTAGGAAGAAAGACATTGACCGACGACCAGTCTGAGTAGGAAGAGAGACTCAGACCGACGACCCGTCTGAGTAGGAAGAGAGACACAGACCGACGACCAGTCTGAGCAAGATGGCGACCAGTCTGAGTAGGAAGATAGACACATACCGGCGACCAGTCTGAGTAGGAAGATAGAAACAGACCGACGAGTAGTCTGACTAGGAAGAGAGACACAGAGCGATGACCAGTCTGAGTAGGAAGATAGGCACAGAGCAACGACCAGTCTGAGTAGGAAGATAGACACAGAGCGACGACCAGTCTGAGTAGGAATATAAACACAAAGCGATGAACAGCCTGAGTAGGAAGATGGACACAGATGGACGACCAGTCTGAGTAGGAAGATAGACACAGAGCAACCTCCAGTCTGAGTAGGACGATAGACACAGATCGACGACCGGTCTGAGTAGGAATATAAACACAAAGCGATGAACAGTCTGAGTAGGAGGATAGACTCAGATCGACGAACAGCCTGAGTAGGAAGAGAGACACAGACCGACGAACAATCTGAGTAGGAGGATTGACTCAGACCGACGACCAGTCTGAGTAGGAAGAGCGACACAATCCAACGGCCAGTCTGAATAGGAAGATAGACACAGACCGACGACTAGTTTGAGTAGGAAGAGAGACACAGACCGACGAACAGTCTGAGAAGGAAGAGAGATACAGACCGACGACCAGTCTGAGAAGGAAGATAGACACAGAGAGCAACGACCAGTCTGAGTAGTACGATAGACACATAGCGACGAACAATCTTAGTAGGAGGATAGACTCAGATCGTCGACCAGTGTGAGTAGGAAGAGAGACGCAGACCGACGAACAATCTGAGTAGGAGGATAGACTCAGACCGACGACCAGTCTGAGTAGGAAGAGCGACACAGACCAACGACCAGTCTGAATAGGAAGATAGACACAGACCGTCTACCAGTCTGAGTAGGAAGAGAGACACAGACCGGCGATGACTCTGAGTAGGAAGAGAGACACAAACCGACGACCAGCCTGAGTAGGATGATAGACTCAGACAGACGACCAGTCTGAGTGGGAAGATAAACACAGACTGACGACCAGTCTGAGTAGGAAGATAATCAGAGACCGACGAACAATCTGAGTTGGAGGATAGACTCAGTCTGACGAACAGTCTGAGTAGGAAGAGAGACACAGACCGACGAACAGTTTGAGTAGGAAGAAAGACACAGACCGACGACCAGTCTGAGTAGGAAGAGAGACACAGACCGTCGACCCGTCTGAGTAGGAAGAGAGTCACAGACCGACGACCAGTCTGAGCAAGAAGGCGACCAGTCTGAGTAGGAAGATATACACAGACCCACGAGTAGTCTGAGTATGAAGATAGACACAGACCGACGACCAGTCTGAGTAGGAAGAGAGACACAGACCGACGACCCGTCTGAGTTGGAAGAGAGACATGGTCTGACGAACAATCTGTATAGGAGGATAAACTCAGACCGACGAACAGTCTGAGTAGGAAGAGAGACACAGACCGTCGAACAGTCTGAGTAGGAAGAAAGACACAGACCGACGACCAGTTTGAGTAGGAAGAGAGACACAGACCGACGACCCGTCTGAGTAGGAAGAGAGTCACAGACAGACGACCAGTGTGAGCAAGAAGGCGACCAGTCTGAGTAGGAAGATATACACAGACCCACGAGTAGTCTGAGTATGAAGATAGACACAGACCGACGAACAATCTGAGTAGGAGGATAGGCTCAGACCGGCGAACAGTCTGAGTAGGAAGAGAGACACAAACCTACGAACAGTCTGAGTAGGAAGAAAGACACAGACCGACGACCAGTCTGAGTAGGAAGAGAGACACAGACCGACGAACAATCTGAGTAGGAGGATAGACTCAGACCGGCGAACAGTCTGAGTAGGAAGAGAGACACAGACCGACGAACAGTCTGAGTAGGAAGAAAGACACAGACCGACGACCAATCTGAGTAGGAAGAGAGACACAGACCGACGACCCGTCTGAGTAGGAAGAGAGACACAGGCCGACGACCAGTCTGAGTAGGAAGAGGGACACAGACCGACGACCAGTCTGAGTAGGAAGAGAGACACAGACCCTCTACCAGTCTGAGTAGGAATAGAGAGACCAAACCAACGACCAGTCTTTGGTGTATATCACTCACAGCCACTCACACATCTCGTCGATGAGGTCCACCAATCACAGTCACTCATACATCGCGTCAATGAGATTCTCCAGTCAGAGCCACTCACACTTCTCGTCGATGTGATCCACCATTCAGAGCCACTCACACATCTTGTCTCTGTAGTCCATCAAACAGAGCCACTCACCCATTTCGTCAATGTGGTCCGACATGGATAGTGTGACGCCGACGAGGACGACACTGAGGATGATGAGCGTGCAGGCCACTACCATCACGGCCCTCGCGATCCTCTTCTCCTCCTTCGTCTGTCTCTCCTTCTCTTCTCTCCCCACCCGCCGCAAGGTGGCGCTGTACAGCCTCGTTCCTGGAACCCTTTCGTCGCCGGCACTGTCCGTGAGTGTGACGTAGTCGGCATTGTCCGTGAGTGTGACGTAGTCGGTGTTGTCCGTGAGTGTGACGTAGTCGGCATTGTCCGTTAGAGTAACGTAATCGGCACTCGTTGATAACACCTCGATGCCGTCGTCGTGGGTGAGTGACGTCATCGTGCACGACGTCACTGTATGTCACGTTGTCGCACGGAGTTTTTGCCGCTGCATGCTTGTCTGGCTAACGTAGACAGGAGTGACACGCATGTTGTCTGTGTGTTGCGTGTACGCCTAATGCTCACTTACTTAATAATCAATTTATTAAACGTACCTTTCTTTGCGTGAGCTTCGATTACTATCCTTTGTATGGATCCACGTTTCACTTTATCCTTTCCCGCAAATGTGATACCACATTTCATAGGTGTGAGACTGCCGATTGCCTGATTGACAGTTCGACCGTTCCTCGTATCATCAACTCGTGCGGTTAAGATGATAACATTGATCCATGTATTCGCTAGCCATACACAGTACACACTGTACTCCACCGAAAGGTCGTATGAACGTAGCGTTGTCGAAGTGAGGACGACTTGGCGGCTTGTCGGACTTACGAAGGCTGATATCGGCCGGTAGTAGTGATAGAGCGGCTCGACTGATACGATCGATGATTAGTCGTGCATTGTTCATGTAGGGCTACGATCTCGCCTCGGCCAAAGCCGCCAGTAAAGCACCAGCTCTATGATCGATGTCGGGTCGGGTGCTGGCAACACCCGATTACCAGCTCCCTGGATACGTGACGGCAATTCTTACAACACCCTCCCGGGGGTGTATAACGCCTCTCTGGGTGGACGGATAGTAGCGCCAGTGTCGCTCGTGGTACAACTGAAACGGACAATCACACGGCTAGGTGGCGCGTTGGGCTATCACTCAACTAAGTTGGAAAACAACGCACGATTGGAATGGGATAACTTAGAAATGTTCACTTGTTATATTACGAGTTCGGGAATGTTCCAATTGTACTAAATTGACCGTTCTTGCTGATGATAACTTGCTTGTGGTCTGTACGTTGTTTCCTTTACAGATACTTCACTTCTTCTCTAGAACGAGATCAATGCATGAGGTGTCAGATTCATTGTCAGTCTACTCCACCCTGGTCTAAAACGACCGTAGGCAAAAGTTAATCAATTGTTTAGACAAACCCTCTTTCAATCACTATAGAGTCTAATTATATTGTGCCGTAACAGTTTGTATAAGACAACTATAGGCCTTCTAAGGCCCTGGGGCCTAATTTTTTATATGCCGTAAATTCGAACTTTTTTCAAACGTTGAAACGAAACTTTCAACTGGCATGATGTTGAATGCCTTTGGTCAGTGAATAATATTAAACTGGCGTACTTCCGATCACAATGTACTAACGCCCATCGGCCCCATCTGCCTATAAGATATATTGCATACATTAACCACGAAGACAATAGATGAACGGCTCATTGAAGGGAAAACCAGAGTCTCATGACAGTAGTCGACGTCAAGGCTCTCTCTCTCTCTCTCTCAACCCGTTTAACCTCAATCTCACCGACGTCAAGTGACCACACTCAGCCTCCGAGATAAGCCGTGATTACTGCGTATTGATCTCTGTGTCACTAATGATTACATTGCATGCTCATCATTTACGGTAATTCTCCTAAACCGGCGTCGTGCATCTGCGGTATTTCTATGTTTTATTCGTGTTACATCATAAGACCAGGCATAAGACGTAACACATTATATATATATATATATATATATGAAAACGCGAGCGTTTAAATGAGACAGCGAATGTGGTAATAGTTTCATTATTAAGTCTTTATAATACCTTCGCCATCGTCCCGGCGCTAAGTATTACATCAACGACACAGCAGCTGTAGTTTAGCTAGTTTTTTCCACGAGTTTCACAAGATGAGCGGCGTTTAGATTGAGCAAACAGAACACGGAGCAGCAGTAGCGGCAGAAGAAAAAGCAGCGGCAGCGGCAGGGACATGGACAAGGACAGTTGTTGATGATCAGTTATTTATGATTCTAAGCCCTATGGCTATGCTGCTACAAGTAATGCATTTACCCAAGTGTGTAATAGTTCTTGTAGGCTGCCGTATATCTGTATTTAATAAACAAATACAAATATATATTTAAGAAGTGTAGGTCTTAGTTGACTGTCAGGTCACCATTTGTCATAATAATAATGATGACATTAATGATGACGATGTTTATGATAATAATAATAATAATACTTATTATTATTATTATCTTCATCATTATCGTTATTATTATTATTATATTTGAATGGGTCTCATTGGTATGGTATTTAATCAAATGCTCATAGTAACGGCAATACTACTCATGATGCTCACCGCTGCTGCCACCGCCTTTGGCGTGGCTGATATCGGGACTAAATATAGCAAACCGCACTTCCCTTCGTTCACTGCCAGATCCTGTAAGAATTTAATGTGTCGGTATGGGAGCCCGACCTGCTCCTAAATATGTTTTAGTATGTTGCTGTACACTACATTCCTCCAAAAACGATCATATATCCGGTATTGACCATAATAAAACGTTAATCTGAGCGAAATAAACCAGCACCCGACAGTCGGGGGTCGAGTCGGCGGGGAATGGGAGGTCGTGTCATCAATAGGTGAAAATGGTACCGACTTAATAAGGTCAGTCCTCTCCGTCCAGGGCGTTGTTTACATACAAAGTGGGGACGTTGCCTCCGGCCATTTCACTTGTTTCCCAATCATGCCTCCACCCCGTCTTATTACAAATGATCAGTCGATTATATTATCCATGTAGGGCCTAGATTAATGTTGTGAAAATATTTACTAGAACATCGCACTCTCTACCGAGAGAACCCGGATTCGAATCATGTGCTGCCGTGTGGAACATTGGGCAAGTTCGTTCAGTCTACGTTGTTCTAGTTCACTCAGCTGTATGAATGAGTACCTGGCTACATACACTGAGACAGTCATGGATATTTGTGTATGAAGTTTTCGCGCGTTAATTGCAGCGCGGCTGAATGCTTCCCACAGAAGTCAAAGTGGTGTTCAATTGAGCAGGTCTACCAGGTGTAAAGCTTTGTGCAGTCATAAGGAGTCGATATTGCATCATAAATAAAAGAACTTACCTTTTTGCTTTTACTTAATTTTTTTAATAAAATGGCAATCTACCGATGACCATACCTCAAAGGGCCATCTTACAACATTTTAGAGGGAAGTCCTAAAATGACAAAAGAAAATGTCTTTGAAAAGACGTATATAAGACATCTATAGGACAACTATGCGAGAATACCGGGCAGCTAGAATGCAATTATTAAAAGAGGGTTTGATACTGGAACAAGTTTTTTAAACGTGAACTGTACTTGTGACAAAAAAACTAATACTAGTTGAGACAGCCACCCGAATTAACACTTTAGTAGAGCTTATTCACCTAAACGAATTGTTTACTCTCAGGTTCATTAACTTCACTGCACATCTAAACAAGTCCAGTTTCATTTGACTTAGGATCAAAATATAGAATCCTGAATTGTATATTATGAAAAATAGTAAGCTGTTATATAGGAACGGATTCTATATAATAGACCGGATAATATATAATGTTTCGTTTAGTTCACTGTTTACTGTATATCTGTATGTATACATTTATATATGTGTGTGTGTGTGTGTGTGTTTGTGTGTGTGCGCGCGCGGGTGCCTGCGAGCGTGTGAGCGCCCGTGCGTACGTGCGTACGTAGGTCGTGCGCGCTTATGTGCATGTGGTTGTCTTCATTAAAATCGGTGTCCATTTTACCATCGAAAGTGCGCCTTTGAAACATTGCCCCCTCAGTGCAAAGTCAGTACACACTGTCCGCCTGTTAACTGTGACTCAAGTAGCGAGATAGTTCTATGTATGATTCCCGATGACGACTAATGTATGCAGGAAAGCATTAATTACGTTTTAGTGACATTTTTGACACATTATACCATGAAAAGAAATAATCAAAACGATAACAAAAGCTATTGATGTAGTCTGACCTACTTTTCCTCATTTTACCTCTAACCATGGTAAAATAGGCCAAATTGTGCCTAGGATTATTTTCAAAAGGGTTTTAAAAAAAAAATTACCATTCCTAGGTATTTAGTTAACTAATATATATTTATAATATATTTATCTCGCAATTTACTATATAGTTGTTTTATATGTTTATGTATATGTATATACTTATTTTTACTACTTATGATACATAATATAATTTACATCAATGTCATCTTTGATTTAGTTTTTATGTTTTACTTGTAATATTATTATATTTATTTCTTATAATTTCAAACGACTATTGTCAACACTACTGATCAGAGTTCTACTTTGGATTTTAGTGTCTAAATAAAGTTATTATTATTATTTTAAGTATTAGTTAAGTCGTTAAAGGTTACATGTAGCCCATTTTGTGTTAAAATGACTATTATTAGGTTAATATATATATATCATAGAAAATCACACAGATTACCATTAACATCATGGATTATATGAAATTACAAATGAATCTGTTTACGTGGGCTAACTCAATTAGAGACCTACTTTAATTTTTTTTAGATGGAACTGCTTCGTGGTAGTGTATGCTAGTTGGTGTGACAACCATGTTTACGGGAACAATCTAGATTTCTAGAGCATCTCTATAACCCCAACAAATGTACTGTGAACCAAGTAAATAATGTCGCGAGCTCGTAACTGTTCGCTTTCCAGTGCTCTCATGAAGCTAGGCAATATCAGTCACACTTGTTATAAGGTAGATCATAAATTAATATAATTAATATCATGATGTATACTAACTCATATTAACTGTAACCAGGTTATCAGATCGACATCTAACTACTCTCCAGGGATACTCATCTCAACTTTGAAAATCCACTATTTTTTCTGATCACAGACACATTCTAATTATAAACAGTTGACAAAACCAATTTTAGGAATAAAACAAAAATAAAACACACGAAACAAGCGCCTTCATATGCTCGAAAATGAGCTGTAAAATTGTGATCTTCAAACCCATAATTATGCAGACAAAGTGAGTTTGATGGGTTGGGGTCTCCGGGTCAGCTTTACAAAACGTTACGTGGGGTTGGGGGCTCCGGGTCAGTATGACAACACGTTACATGGGGTTGGGGTCTCCGGGTATGCGTTACAAAACGTTATGTGGGGTTGGGATATCCGGTCAGAATTACAACACGTTACATGGGGTTGGGGTCTCCGGGTCAGCATTACAACACGTTACATGGGGTTGGGGTATCCGGATCAGCGTTACAAAAAAGTTACATGCGGTTGGGGTCTCCAGGTCAGCATTACAAAACTTTACGTGGGGTTGGGATCTCCGAGTCAGCGTTACAAAATGCTACGTGGAGTGGTGATCTCCGGTCAGCATTATAATACAATACAATACATGGGGTTGGGGTCTCCGTTTCAGCATTACAAAACGGTACATGGGGTTGGGGTCTCCGGGTATGCGTTACAAAACGTTATGTGGGGTTGGGATATCCGGTCAGAATTACAACACGTTACATGGGATTGGGGTCTCCGGGTCAGCATTACAACACGTTACATGGGGTTGGGGTATCCGGATCAGCGTTACAAAAAAGTTACATGCGGTTGGGGTCTCCAGGTCAGCATTACAAAACTTTACGTGGGGTTGGGATCTCCGAGTCAGCGTTACAAAATGCTACGTGAAGTGGTGATCTCCGGTCAGCATTATAATACAATACAATACATGGGGTTGGGGTCTCCGTTTCAGCATTACAAAACGTTACATGGGGTTGGGGTCTCCGGGTCAGCGTTACAAAACGTTACGTGGGATTGGGATCTCCGGGTCTGCGTTACAAAACTTTACGTGGAGTTGTGATCTCCGGTCAGCATTACAATACATTATATATGGTTGAGGTCTCCGGGTCAGCATTACAAAACGGTACATGGGGTTGGGGTCTCCGGATCAGCGTTACAACACGTTACATGGGGTTGGGGTCTCCGGGTCAGCGTTACAAAACGTTATGTAAGTGTCTGTGGGTAAGCGTTATGTAACGCTTACGTTGAAAAAACGTGTCAGCCCGTCTAGCCATCGAAATCATCCTGGTAGTATTAATTGATTTGCCAGTAGCCATGAAAAATGTTTCAAACTTTGAAATTCCACTATTTGTTCTGGTCACAGACATATTCTAATTATAAACAGTTGACAAAACCAATTTAAGGAATACAATAAAAATAAAATCCACGAAACAAACGCCTTCATTATGTTCGAAAATGAACCATAAAACTGTGTCCTTAAAACCCATAATTATCCAGACAAAGTCAGTTTGATGGGTTGGGGTCTCCGGGTCAGCGTTACAAAACGTTACGTGGGGTTGGGATCTCCGAGTCAGCGTTACAAAATGCTACGTGGAGTGATGATCTCCGGTCAGCATTATAATACAATACAATACATGGGGTTGGGGTCTCCGTTTCAGCATTACAAAACGTTACATGGGGTTGGGGTCTCCGGGTCAGCGTTACAAAACGTTATGTGGGGTTGGGATCTCCGGTTCAGCGTTACAAAACGTTACGTGGGGTTGGGATCTCCGGGTCAGCGTTACAAAACGTTACATGGGGTTGGGGTCTCCGGGTCAGCGTTGCAAAACGTTACGTGGGGTTGGGATCTCCGGGTCAGCATTACTGCACTTTACATGGTGTTGGGATATCCGGGTCAGCATTACAACACGTTACATGGGGTTGGAGTATCTGGGTCAGCATAACAAAACGTTAAATGGGGTTGGGGTATCCGGGTCAGCGTTACAAAACGTCACATGGAATTGGGGCCTCCGGGTCAACAATACAAAACGTTACGTGGTGTTGGGACATCCGGGTCAGCGTTACAAAACGTTACGTGAAGTTGTGATCTCCGGTCAGCATTACAACACAGTTCATGGGGTTGAGGTCTCCGTTTCAGCATTACAAAAGTTCCATGGGGTTGGGGCCTACGGGTCAGCGTTACAAAACGTTAGATGGGGTTGAGGTCTCCGGGTCAGCGTTACAAAACGTTATGTGGGTTTGGGATCTCCGGTTCAGTGTTACAAAACAGTACATAGGGTTGGGGTCTCCGGGTCAGCGTTACAAAACGTTACGTGTGGTTGGGATCTCCGGGTCAGCGTTACAAAACGTTACGTGTGGTTGGGATCTCCGGGTCAGCGTTACAAAACGTTACGTGGAATTGTGATCTCTGGTCAGCATTACAACACTTTACATGGGGTTGGGGTCACCGGGTCAGCATTACAAAACGTTACATGGGGTTGGGGTATCCGGATCAGCGTTACAACATTTTACATGGGGTTGTGGTCTCCGGGTCAGTTTTACAAAACGTTATGTAAGTGTCTCTGGGTAAGCGTTACGTAACGCTTACGTTGAAAACGTGTCAGCCCGTCTAGCCATCGAAGTCATCCTGGTAGTATTAATTGATTTGCCAGTAGCCATGAAACATGCATATATTTTGGCAGAGTCGGAATTTTGGAGGTATCAGGACAGTACCTAGCTTGCCATCAGATTATCACAGCTCTCAATCACATACCTTCTACAATGTAAACTGAACAACACAAAATGCTCTTTCCATTTATATCATAAACCTGAATCCCGTAACTGTTTTCTTTCAGAATATAAAATATCTCCAGTTAGAGAAGTGGTACACAACATATCTCTTCTATATGAATTCGTACTAAAGAGTTAGCCCCTGCAATCAGTGATCATCGGCACGAGAGAGATACAAAGTGCGACATTAGACAGTGTCAGCCGTAAGGTTTTCGCTCTACGTATCGTTAATTCGTTACTCATAGGCACTGACAGCAGAATGTACCCGTCTCATGTTCTCCATGAGTTCCATGCCTATATACGTTTACGAAGAGGCGGGTAAAATGACACCCATAAGTGACGTCACAGGGGGTAAAAACAAACCGAACCAAGACCTGCTATATTAACTGGTGCCTATTTAATCAATATAATCTATCTGGGCTCTGAGTGAGTTTGAACAATATTATTCTGTACTTTACTATATTGTACAGTACTGTGTGTGTGTGTGTGTGTGTGCGTGTGCGTGTGCGTGTGCGTGTGCGTGTGCGTGTGCGTGTGCGTGTGTATGTTTGTGTGGGGGGGGTGTGGGTGTGTGAGTGTGTGTGCATTAGTGCATTTATGCATGCATGTAAGTGCTTATATTTATGTGTGTATCAGGGTCTAGGTGTGCGTGTACATTGAATATATATATATATATATATATATATATATACATGTATATATATATATAAATATATATATATATATATATGTATATAACGGCATAAGCAGACCAAATATGCATACTGCGCCTCTGTAGGCAGACACCTGTTTTACGCAGATCAAATTGGCCTGCTAAAGTTTTGACCCCAGGTTGCGTGGATAATAAGTTTTATGTTATTTAGTTTTGACGTTTTAACATTTTATTTATTTTCTAATAAAATATGCTATTTTTAGCAAATGAACCTTTTTAATTATAATGTATTTATTGTATTGTTGTATTTGTTGTATTTGTTGTAATTGTTGTATTTGTTGTATTTGTTGTATTGTTGTATTTGTTGTATTGTTGTATTGTTGTATTTGTTGTATTGTTGTATTTGTTGTATTGTTGTATTTGTTATATTGTTGTATTGTTGTATGGTTGTATTGTTGTATTGTTGTATTTGTTGCATTTGTTATATTGTTGTATTTGTTATATTGTTGTATTGTTGTATTGTTGTATGGTTGTATTGTTATATTGTTGTATTTGGTGTATTGATGTATTTGTTGTATTGTTGTATTTGTTGTATTGTTGTATTGTTGTATTGTTGCATTGTTGTATTGTTGCATTGTTGTATGATTGTATTGTTGTATTGTTGCATTGCTGCATTGTTGTATTGTTGTATTGTTGTATGGTTGTATTGTTGTATGGTTGTATTGTTGTATGGTTGTATTGTTGTATTGTTGTATTGTTGTATTTGGTGTATTGATGTATTTGTTGTATTGTTGTATTGTTGTATTGTTGTATTGTTGCATTGTTGTATTGTTGTATTTGTTGTATTTGTTGTATTGTTGTATTTGTTGTATTGTTGTATGTGGTGTATTGTTGTATTTGTTGTATTATGTTGTATTTGTTGTATTGTTGTATTGTTGTATTTGTTGTAATGTTGTATTGTTGTATTGTTTATTGTTGTATTGCGTCTTGTAGTTTATTCAATGTCACGATTACACAGACAAATATAATGATATTATTATTATTATTATTAGTCACTGCACTAGTTACTTGTTGACGTTACTTCACAAGAGACGTTTTATAGACGATGCCGTCGTTTTATAGACGATGGAAGATAGATATCGAAGAATATTTATAACTTAACAAGACAGGATGAGTAAATATACCCGCTGATATAAAATCACTTAACATAACATGATCGACAACTAAGAAAGATATTGCGTTTAACGAGCAATATCGCACTGCTTCAAACTTCCAGACCATCTTTGAGCAAGTTGATCCGTGCAAAAAATAATTAATACATATAAATATATACATTATAGACAATATAATTACTTACACAAAATAGCGTAATGTACTAACAGTATGAGGAGCTGACTATGCCCGTCCGTTCCTAGCGTACGACAAACCCTACCCCACAGTCCAGTGGAATAGTTTCCGCGCCGACGTCTCTCACTGTTTTTCTTGAATGAATAGTCTACTTTATTATGACAATACCGTTTCAGAAGGTGTCGGAATTGACGCTGTACATCGATTTTAAGGTACACCATATTTGCGCAAAATCACAAGGGTAATCTGCGAGGTTGTGTAGTTTGATGGTTGTTATGATTGGGTGGCTGCGTGGCTGCGTGGCTGCGTGGTTGCGTGGTTGCGTGGTTGCGTGGCTGCGTGGTTGCGTGGTTGCGTGGTTGCGTGGTTGCGTGGCTGCGTGGCTGCGTGGTTGCGTGGCTGCGTGGCTGCGTGGCTGCGTGGTTGCGTGGTTGCGTGGTTGCGTGGTTGCGTGGTTGCGTGGTTGCGTGGTAGTTGTATGGGTGTGTGGTTGTGTTGTTTGTGTGGTTGTGTGGTTGTGGGCACAACAACAATTATAGCTGCTCTAAGGATTACCACGCTTTTTCCACCCATCTAATAGTTGATACTTCGTTAGAATCTTAAGAAGAGTTAACGTATTGCGTGGGTCTACTTATGTTACTATTTTGGTTGTTGGCTCGCTGACGTGTTCTCGCGTAGAGGCAGTCCTTGCCCGGGCCCACGTCCTTGCCGCAGCCTCCATGGCGCGGGCGCTCTCACTTACCTCGGCCGAGTTGCGTGGCTGGTCGACGAGACGAAACAGGGACCGACAGCGGACACAGGCCGACGGCAGAAGTGCTCGATTCAACACCGTCTTGTTTAAGCGCTCGAAGTTGTCCGCTGTTAGTCGTCTTGCAAAATCAATCCATTACTGCGGCGCATTGATACATCGACGTGTCGAATTACCACATTGCTGCCACAGTGGCGTACTTCCTCAGCCCAAAGTAGTCACCGACGCCGTCATTGATTGCTGCCTGCGCGTGAGACTAGTCGATGATGAATTTGTGACAAGGATAATTAAGTGCTTTTAATTATTAATTATGAACATTGATTATTTATTAATACACACTGTTACTTTGATTTGCAGCGTCTCGTTAATAAATAATGAAGGAGATAAGTAGGGACGATAGACGGTTGAACGGCGTCATGATCCCAGGTTGATCACGGAATATCCTAGTTTAGTTTTCGTGTGACAACACAAAGGATGTCACCACCGCAGTCTGGTGAGTCTACATGATAATGCCTTGCCACGCGTGCGTATACCACGGTAACACAATCGTTTTCAAAAAATTGTTAAACGCATAAATTGTGTTACTTGCGACAATGAAGACGCACGATAAATAATTCGAACGTCGTAAATTATTAGCCTTTTCTTGCGTAACAGACTAGTTACACAAACACAATAGTTCGATTTTGTTTTCTTGGTTTACTGTAAATTATTCTGAACTAAAATAGTACGTCATACAACAACACATTATATGGCAAAAAACATTCTAATGATACCTGGAAGTTAAACTCGAAACTAAAAGTCGGAATGATATCCTATGATTTTGTTATGTTTCCTGTCGTTTCGCCGTCACAACGGGACAGACGGTTAGAATTAGGACAAACCAAGTTTCAGTGTCGTCAACGGTCTCAGGCGCACCGTGCTTGCGCCATGCCCACAGTATATTGGACGTGAACAGGGATAAAGGCATTTTAGGGGCCTTTACACGTAATAGAGTTAATAAAAAACTAACCATTTACGACTACAGTCAAGAATATTATCCTACCAGTTTACAAGAGTAACGTTGTTGAAGACAACGCTATTGTGATAGAAAGCGTAAGTTCATAAATGCCTACTCTTCCCAGTTCGCCAGTCGTCGAATTGAGAACATTGTTCTAGTATGTGTTGTTCATTAACCCATATTTCTGGATACAGATTTATTTGCGTTTTAACAATATTTCCTCAGCTCATTTTGCCACTTTCAGCAAAGAAAATGTGTGCGTATAATTATTGTGACGTATTTATGTCGACAACTGGTGCGCTTACAAGACACATAGCAGTGAAACACGACTGACATCACCGAGCTTGCTTTGTTGCCGTAACTACTAACAAATTACGTCCCGCTTTGTGTAAGGGTTCGAGGCTATATTTGGCGGAGATAGATCGTAGAAATTGGTGGTGCAGAAAAGTTGATAAACAAGTGAAATTACAGATTGATAAGTATTATTCTTGCCTTAATATCATTCATAAAGTTGCAATAAACACATATTGAGTAGCAGCTGTGCTTAAAGTTAATTCGTTAAAGTATTTTAGAACACCTTAGTATTGTGAGTGATAATAGGGTAACTCACTTAGCCTTCGGTAAGTTGTAAACAAGATTTAACAAACCTGATTATGTGGTAGAATATATAGGAAATAAAGTAACAACCATCAAACTACTTACCTAAGATAATATTTGTGTAAGCCAGCACTTGCTAGATATTTTGATTAGGTAGCATTGTTGTTAAAACTAAGCAAGGGCGATAGTCGGGCGGCGTAACGTAACGTAATTGATTGTATTTAAATTAGGTCACTACCGGTAATATTAGCGTTCGTGACAGGATAAATAGTCGGCTGTGTAACTGAAATTTGTAACCTAATGTGTGCTGTAGTACACAGGAAACAGTCTTTATAAAGACTAAGTTAGTTAAGTTATTAAATAAATTCTGATCGGGATATGGCGCCTTGCAAACGGCAAGTGAAGGCAAAGCGACACTTGGTGTGTGATCACTGCCACAGCTGGGTAGATTTTGCATTGTCCGGCTCTGGGAAGTCATGGGCAGAAACCATGGAGGAAGGATTCACCTTTCAATGCATTGGGTGTTGGAAGGTGGAGTGTCTGCAGAAGGAGATAGTTAGGTTGACAGACATTGTGAAGGGAATGGAGATGGGAATTAGCAAGGAGGCAGGTCGAATGGAGAGAGACGTCAGAGAGAGAGGTGAGAATACTGCAAGACTGAAGGAGAATAGCAGTGGCAAGAAAACTGATGAAAGGAGATTGAGAGGAGGGAAGGTGATTGGAGGGGAAGAAATTGGAAAATCGACAACAGAAAACGTGACAAGCGTGAAGGTGACAGGGAAGAAAGTGACCGTAGAGAAGGAGGGAGGGAAGATGGGACGGGAGAGGAAAGAAGAAAATGAGATGGGAAGAAAGATGAA
This sequence comes from Paraescarpia echinospica, assembly GCA_020002185.1. Lineage (NCBI taxonomy): Eukaryota > Metazoa > Annelida > Polychaeta > Sabellida > Siboglinidae > Paraescarpia > Paraescarpia echinospica. Next base: position 47,725,975 of record CM034533.1, on the reverse strand, counting down.
GGGACGAAAGGAAGTGAGAGCAAATGTGATAGAAGAGAAGTCGATAAAAGGGACGCTGACAGGAGGAAAGGTGACAAGAGAAAAAGCGACAGGAAAGAATGGATCGGAAGAGAATGGGACAGGAGAGAAGACGACAGGGGGGAAAGACAACAACCAGACAGATGCAAACCGAAGAAGGAGCTATTCTAAGGCAGTGATTGAGGGGGCAATGAGGAAAGAGAGGGTGTTTATGGGCGACTCCATTATGAGAAACACGGACAAGACACTGTGCGAGGGGAAAGACGTCGTTGTTTGTCTACCGGGGGCTAGAATTGAACATGTCACTGATAGGGTAGAGAAGGTATTGGGACATGGCAAGGGGGGGTCTATATTGGTACATGTAGGAACTAATAATGCAGACAGGGAGGGAACAACTGCGATAGTACAGAAGTATAGACAGTTAGTGAGGAAGTTAAAGAAGACAAGAGTTGAACAGGTTATTCTGTCAGGAATTTTGCCAGTAATGGGAGGAAGGGGGGATACGTATAGAAACTGTAAGAGGATGGCGATCAACGCACTAGTTCAGCAGATGTGTGAAGAAGAGGGGGTGGGATTCACAGATTTATGGGGATACTTTGTTGGGAGGGAAGATATGTACATGAGAGATGGCCTCCATCTTAGTGGAAAAGGGGCAGCAGTTTTCTCAGAGAACCTGCTGCGATCTGTTGACAGTGGGACAGGTTGCATCTATTTAAACTAAATTCGCAGGGGGGACTCACAGAAAAGCCTGAAAATGAAGGCATAGAAAAAAACAGCACAAATAAATCAGCAAATAACAGTCTGGAAAACTCTTCTGAAGCTGGATATAAATGTGTTTGTTTAAATGCAACGAGTATAGTAAACAAAAGAAATGAACTAAACATTATGGTAGAAGATATTGACCCTCATATAATAGGTATAACCGAATCCTGGACCACCACCGGTATATCAGATGCCGAATTGGGACTGAATGGATATGTAATGTTTAGAAAAGATAGAATAGGAAGAAAGGGAGGTGGAGTTATGTTATATATTAAAGAATCTATCCAGGCTTATGAAATAAAATTAGAAAGAGAAGCAGATTGCGAAGAAGCTGTTTGGTGTAACATAATTACAGGAAACTCAACGTTAACAGTTGGGTTAGTTTATCGAAGTCCAAACATAAGCATAGAAGAGAATGAAAAAATACAAAACGCTATAAGGGAAGTAAGCAAACGGGACTGTATTATTATGGGGGATTTTAACCACGGGCATATACAATGGAAATCTCTCTAGAGTATGGGGAGTGAGGACCACAAGTTTTTAGTGTTAGTTCAAGATACTTTCCTTTCTCAACATGTGCTAGAACCAACCAGGGGTGAGAATGTGTTAGACATAGTTTTGTCCTCACAGAATGAATTAGTTGACAATGTCAAGATACGTGAGCCACTGGGGAGTAGAGATCACAACCAGATACATTTTATCATCAAAGTAAAATCAGAAAGGAATAGTAAAAAGCAGTATAGGAGAAATTTCCACAAAAGAAGGTATAAGGACATGAGGAAATATTTAGCAAAGATAGACTGGAATAACACACTGCAAAATAAGACGCAACAGAATACTGGAATATATTAAAGAGTGAAATTAAGTGCATAGTCGACAAATTTGTACCCTTAAAAAAACAAGGGAAACGGTCCAAAAAGAAACACTTATCGAAAGAAGCCATTAGAAAAATTAAGTATAAACAAATGATGTGGAAGTCATATAGATGTACTGTAAATGATGAAGACTACAACAGTTATAAAGAAGCACTTAACCAAGCTACAGCTGAAATTAGAAATTCAAAGAGAAGCTATGAACAACAATTAGCTAGTAATATAAAACATGACAGCAAGAATTTTTATGCATATGTTCGAAGCAAACAGAAAGTTCAAGATAAGGTCGGTCCTCTAGAAGTTAGTGCTGGAAATATAATATCAGAGGGATTCTTAATGGCAGAAGACCTGAATGAGTACTTTAGTTCAGTGTTTACCAGAGAAGATATTAGTTCACTGCCAGTACCAGAGGCAAAGTTCAAGGGGGCAGATTCAGACTATTTAGGACAATTAATTGTAACCCCGGAAATGGTAGCTAAGAAAATAAGGGCTATGAAGGATAATAAATCACCTGGAGTGGATGGGATTCCGCCCAAACTACTATTGGAAATTGTAGAACAAATTAGCGTACCGCTTGCAACAGATTTCAATTTGTCATTAGAAGAAGGAGTGGTTCCTTTAGAATGGAAAGAGGCAAACATTATACCGTTATTTAAAAAAGGTTCGAGAAATAAGTCAGAGAACTATAGACAAGTGAGTTTAACATCAGTGATTTGGAAATTATTAGAAAGATTAATTATAGATCACATGGTGGATTTTCTTGCTAAACAAAACTTGATAAACCCATCTCAACATGGTTTTTTAAAGCGAGGTCATGCTTAACAAATATGTTATGTTTTTTGGAAGACATCACTAAGTGGGTAGATGAGGGATCACCAGTAGATATCGTCTACTTAGATTTTTAAAAAGCTTTCGACAAAGTACCACATCAAAGATTACTGCTGAAACTAAAGGCCCATGGCATAGGAAATATGGTATAATAAACTGGATAGAACAATGGCTGATTGACAGAAGACAACGTGTAGTAGTTGATGGGGAGGCTTCAAACTGGAAATCGGTATTGAGTGGGGTACCACAGGGATCAGTGTTAGGACCTATATTATTCTTAATATATATCAACGACTTGGATGATGAAATAACAAGCAAGGTGTTGAAATTTGCGGATGATACAAAGGTGTTTAGTAGGATTAAAAGTGATGGAGATAGACAGCATTTACAAGATGATCTTGACAGGTTGATCAAATGGTCTGAAAAGTGGCAAATGCTGTTCAATTTTTGGAAATGCAAATGCCTCCACACAGGGCATGGGAACGAAGAGGTAGAATATACAATGTGGGGTACTGTACTCAGTACTACTGTAAAAGAAAAGGACTTAGGGTTAACCATTAGTGCTGATATGAAGGTTTCAGAGCAGTGCGGAATTGCAGCTTCAAAGGGAAATCAAATCCTTGGATTAATTAGGCGAAACATAACGTATACGGAAAAAGAGCTAATAATACCGCTGTACAAAACAATAGTTAGGCCTCATATAGAATATTGTATTCAAGTGTGGAGGCTATATCGCAGGAAGGACATAGATATGCTAGAAAGAGTGCAGAGGAGAGCAACTAAAATGATACCAAAACTGAGGGATCTTAGTTACCAAATACGCCTAAAAATGCGGTTTAACAACACTAGAGACCAGGAGGTTGAGAGGAGATCAGATAGAAGTGTTTAAAATATTGAATGGTTATGAAAATATTGATAGAAATATTTTTTTCTCAATTAAGAAAGATAGAAGGACTAGAGGACATGAAGTTACATTAGCAAAGGAGCAGAGTAGGTTAGATATAAGAAAGTTTTCATTTTCACAAAGGACTGTAAATGAATGGAACAGATTATCTGCTGATTGTGTGGGTGCAAGTAGCGTGAATATGTTTAAAAATAAAATCGACACATACCTCAGACGGGCGGGATACACATAGATAAAAGGGTCGGACTCTCGATAAGCCAAAGGGCTTCCTTGTCCACCTGCCACCTAGAGTTAATTCTCTGGGTGGCAATCTTGTTAAATCTTGTTAAATCTTGATACAAGTGTAACTCAGATTCTGAATCATAGGGAATTCGAGAAACCAATACATGAGCTGGCTTATTCATATGTATATGTCGAGGAAACAATTCTGAATAAACCACTGAAATTGGTGGTCGTAGTTGCAAACGGTTAGACTGTATTAACGTTTTATAGGTGTATAGGCCCAAACAAATACCTTTTGTTTACCTGTAATGTATGAACGAACGTCGTAGGGCACGCACATGCATACACACACGCACACGCGCGCATACATACACGTACACACACACACACACACACACACACTCTCTCTCTCTCTCTCTCTCTCTCTCTCTCTCTCTCTCTCAGGATGTGTGGCCATTATGATCATGTGGCTACTCGCCTGATTACACTCTCTAATGAAGGCAATTATTCGGTGCGAGATCTCACGTGTCATTTCGATTATCCGTTGTAATTGTTGTAAAAATCGATACTGCTCAATCGATTCTAGAATTGTATTCGCAAATCATACACAAGTTTAAACCATGTTGGCTTATTTGCACATATAGCATCACGGATCGATTAGATTGAATTCTATAAAACTTGGTATACACATAGCCTTTGTCGCATCGTGTTTTTAAACAACAAGAATCATACATGTTACCGTGCGATTCAAAAAACAGAATTGTTTCTTTTTAGATGTTGTAGAGTGTAGTAGACATCACGGTCAAACATAATGATGTAACACACACGGTATCAAATGTTTTGTAGCGATAAATATGTATTCCCTTAAGGTAACTTAATAGCTTCTAAATTGTCGTACATATTTAAATAATTTACTCATCAGAGCTAATAGTTTTCATAATTGTTCACAATTGTCTTGAAAACAAAATCTCGCGGTTACAATGACACGACGTTATACCATGTTATGCGAACATACTCCACAATTCAATATTTTAAGAAAACAATATAAATCTGTACAGGAGACAAACTGTCTGTCCATGTTACATAGGTCGGGATTCTATAAAGGATACAGTCGGTCTGTCCATGTTAGAGAGGTCGGGATTCTATAGAGGAGACAGTCTGTCTCTCCGTGTTCAGAAGTCGGGATTCTATGAAGGAGAGAGTCGATCTGTCCGTGTTAGAGAGGTCGGGATTCAATAAAGGATACAGTTTGTCTGTCCATGTTACAGAGGTCGGAATTTTATAAAGGAGACAGTCGGTCTGTCCATGTTAGAGAGGTCGGATTCTATAAAGGAGACAGTTGGTCTGTCAATCTTAGAGATGTAGGGATACTGTAATTGATACAGTCGGTGTGCCGATGTTAGAGATGTAGGGATTCTATAAAGGATACAGTCGATCTGTCCTGTTACATAGGTCGATATTCTATATAGGATACAAACGGTTTGTCCATGTTACAGAGGTCGGGACTCTATAAAGGATACAGTCGGCCTGTCCATGTTACAATGGTCGGGATTCCATGAAAGAGACTGTTGGTCTGCTCATATTAGAGAGGTCGGGGTACTGTAAAGGAGACAGTCTGTCTGTCCTAGTTAGACAGGTCTGGATTCTATAAATGAGACAGATGGTCTGTTCATGTTAGATATTTTTACATTGCACAAAGAATACAGTCGATCTGCCTATTATAGGGAGGTCGGAATTCTATAAATGATACAGTCTGTCTGTCCATGTTAGAGCGATTAGGATTCTGTAGAGGCGACTGTATGTCTGTCCCTGTTAGACAGGTCTGGATTCTAGAAAAGAGAGAGTAGGTATGTCCATGTTACAGACGTCGGGGTTTTGAAAAGGAGACAGTCAGTCTGCCCATGTTAAACAGGTCTGGATTCTACAAAAGAGACAGTCGGTCTGTCTATCTTAGAGAGGTGGGGATACTGTAAAGGATACAGTCGGTCTGCCGATGTTAGAGAGGTCTGGATTCTGTAAAGGATACAGTCAGTCTGTCCATGTTAAAGAGGTCGGGATTATTTAAAGGAGAGAGTCGGTCTGTCTTTGTTAGAGAGGCCGGGTTCTTGTAACTAAGACAGTCGGTCTGCCCATGTCACATAGCTCGATATTCTATAAAGGATACAGACAGTTTGTTCATGTTACAGAGGTCGGTATTCTACAAAGGGACAGTCGGCCTGTCCATGTTACAAAAGTCGGGATTCTATGAATGAAACTGTTGGTCTGCCTATGTTAGAGTGGTCGGGATTCTGTAAAAGAGACAGATGGTCTGTCGATGTTAGAGAGGTCGAAGTTCTGTACTGGAGACTGTCGGTTTGTCCATATTAGAGAGATCGGGAGTCTGTAATGGATGCAGTCGGTCTGTTCATGTTAGAGAGGTCGGGATTCTATAAAGGAAACAGTTGGTCTGTCCATGTTAGGGATGTTGGGATTCTATAAAGGATACAGTCGGTCTGCCCATGTTAGAAAGGTCGGGATTCCGTAAAGAGGAGGCAGTCGGTCTGTTTAGGTTAAATAGGTCCAGGTTTTGTAATGGAGACAGTTTGTCTGTCCATGTTAGAGAGGTCGGGATTCTATAAAGAATACATTCGGTCTGTCCGTGTTACAGGGGTCTCAATTATGTAAAGTAGACAGTATGCCTGTCAGTGCGAATTAATAATTGCAGGAGATTACGGTATTGATTTGCTTAAAATTAACAAAAAACCCATAATATGTGAATATTTTCATACAATGGTTTCTTCCCTAAATTACTATGCCAACACGACTTTCAGAGTATCACTCATTGATAATTTGTTATGCAATTTGTGAAAAAGATTCTTCAAATCCTCAGCTGGTATTTTAGTGAGCAATATTTCTGATCCTTTTCCGCAAGGCTGGACTATGTCGAATCCTCTAGTACGATTCCAAGGTTTATACCAGTAAAACAACACAATACTGGCTCACCCAATGAATTTAAAATTGAAATAATAAACTCAAATATTTATGATAAACTTAACACAGATACTCATGCGGATCCGAATGAAAACGGCAACATCATCGATGAAATTGTTACTGAAGCTATAGATAAATTTCTACCTATTAAAGTAATTAAATGTAACAAATATAAACTTAAGAAAACTCCTTGGATTACCAAGGGCATTATTATGTTGATAAAGTTTAGAAACAATTTGTATTCGAAAATGAATTAGACTCCCGTAAAGACAGAGCAGTATCATAAACTTAAAACTGACTTGCATACTTATAATAACATTCTTAAAAGTAATATTAGATTAGCTAAGCAAATGCATTATCAATCCAGTTTTGAAAAGCATGTTATGTTAAAAGGACGTGGTGTTTAATTAAAGAAATTATTCAGAAAAGTTAAAAGAAAGAACAATTTCAAGATTTGTTTAAAGCCGATGAGGAATTATTACCGATAAATGCATTATTGCAAACAGATTTAACATATTTTTTTGTAATGTTGGTCCTACTCTAGCCTCTAAAACAACTACTAGTGGAGGTAAATCATACAAAGATTACCTGAAAAAAACCTAGATATTTCACACCTTCAGCTTTAACCCAATTGACACGGAAACTACTGTTAATATAACTGATCGTTTACCTCCAAAATCAAGTTGTGGAAAATATATCAACACAATTACTAAAATTTATTAAAACAATTATACTAGCAATGCAGTCACTCTAATTAGTAATCAATCAATAATAACTGGTATATTCCCAGACAAATAAAAAATTGTCCTACACCTCTTTGAAAAAAGGTGATGTTTCTGACTTTAACAATTATCGTCCTATTTCTATCCTGCCAGTGATTTCAAAATTTGTTGAAAGGTTATGTTTGATCAAATCCACGATTACTTCCTTTACAAAGCGTTATACTACAATAGCCTATATATGTTTAGAAAGAAACATTCTACTGAGTAAATTGGTTACTCCAATAACTATATACATTGATTTACCAAAAGCATTTGACACAATTGATCACAATATATTGGTACAGAAGTTAGATTACTACGGATTAAATGACAAGGCTCTGGATCTTTGCAAGAGTTATTTACAAAATCGTAAGCAGTACGTAGAAATTGAAAATGTTAAGTCTAAGGAAATAGTCATCAACACTGGTGTCCCTCAAGGTTCAATTTTTGGGCCACTCTTATTTATTATATACATAAATGACGTAGCACTTTCTAGTAACCTTTTCAAATTCATAACGTATGCTGACGACACCACCCTTACTAGTACACTAAATACATTTAACGATTCAGAAGGCCAAATGCGAAGTGAAAATATTAACAAAGAACTAACAAAGATTAGCAATGGGTTGAAAGCTAATAAACTGTCACTAAATGCCAAAAAGACTGAATTCATGATTTTTTATATGCCCCAAAAGAAAGTAGAATATCCTGTGTTACAAATAGATAGGCATACATTGAATGTGTAAATGATTTCAATTTTTAGGCATCACTATAAATAACCATTTAAACTGGCAGTGTCATACAAACAAAATAACAAATAAAATATATAAAACAATAGGCATATTAAATAAACTTAAACACTCTTTACCACTTAATACGTTCCATATTATGTACAATGCTCGTATTCTCCCTGATATTAATTATGGGTTACTTTTATGGGGTCGTCAGGCATATACAGAAAAAAGCAATACAAATAATATACTTAAGTAAGTGTAATGCTCACACAAGTCCTATCTTAGAAAGACTTCAGTTGTTAAAGTTGGATGACATTTATAAAATCCAACAATTAAAATGTTACTAAACATTAATTAACAAACTTTTACCCCACTACTTCAATGTTTTCTAAACACTCACATATTGATATTCATCAACACTGTACACGTGAAACAAATTATCTGTATATGTCCAGATTCAAACATGAATTTGCCAAAAAATGCATTACACACAACATAGTAGAGACAGTTAACAATATACCAAGTACTATCATTAACATACACAACAAACATGTTTTTTTTAAATTATGAATCACGTTGTCCTATTCATAATTGCTTTATTTGTAATTCGTAATACGTTTTGAAATGTATACATAAGTATCCATATGTACATTAATGTGTACATATGGATACTTATGTAATTAGTCATTGTATTATGTATGCATGAATGTTGAATGAGTAATTATCAACTATAAAAGTAATGTGTTATTCTGATTTGTGTCATGTAAATGTTGTTGTTGTTTATATTTATGGTGTGGCTTCTGTGTTAGCGTTATTATTTATCTTAATGGGAGTCTCCTGACCTATTACTTACGTTATTCATTGTATATGTATCGTATATATAAGTCAAGCAAATTGATTCTGAGTTCTGAGTTCCGTGTTAGAGAGGTCGGGATTCTATAAAGGGGACAATCGGTCTCTCCATGTACAGACGCCGGGATTCTATAAAGGATACAGTCGGTCTGCTCATATTAGAGAGGTCAGAGAGGTCAGGATTCTGTAAAGGATACAGTTTGTCTGTGCATGTTGCACAGGTCGGGATTCTATAAAGGAGACAGTCGATCTGTCCAGGTAAGCATTCTATAAAGGATACTGTCGGTCTGCCCATGTACAGAGGTCGGGATTTTCTAGAGGAGTCGATCAATCCATGTTAGAGAGATCGGGATTCTGTAAAGTCTGTCTATGTTACAGAGATCGGGATTCTATCAAGGAGACAGTCGGTCTGTCCATGTAAGAGAGGTAGGGATTCTACAAATACAGCCGGTCTGCCTATGTACAGAGGTCGGGGATTCTATAAAGGATACAGTCGATCTATGTTTAAGAGGTCGAGATTCCGTAAAGGATACAGGTTGTCTGTCCATGTTAGAGAGGTCCGGATTCTAAGAGAATTCGGGATTCTGTAAAGGATACAGTCGGGCTGCCGATTTTAGAGAAATCGGGATTCTATAAAGGATACAGTCGGAATGCCCATGTTAGAGAGGTCAAGATTATCTAGAGGAGACAGTCGATCTGTCCATGTTAAAGAGGTCAGGATTCTATAAAGGATACAGTCACCCTGTCCAAGTGAAAGGGGTCGGGATTCTATAAAGGAGACAGGTGGTCTGTCATGTTAGATATGTCGGGATTCTACAAATGAGACGGTAGGTCTGTCCATGTAAGAGAGGACGGGATTTTGTAAAGGATACAGTCGGTCTGCCCATGTTAGAAAGGTTGGGATTCTGAAAAGGAGACGGTGTGTCTGTCCCTGTTAGAGAAGTCTGGTTTCTACAAAGTAGACAGTCGGTCTGTCCATGTTAGACAGGTCGGGATACTGTAAAGGAGACTGTCGGTCTGTCCATGTTACAGAGGTCGGGGTTTTGTGATGAACACAGTATGTATGTTCGTGTTAGAGAGGTCGGGATTCTATCAAGGATACAGTTTGTCTGTCCATGTTGCAGAGGTCAGAATTCTATAAAGGATACAGTCGGTCTGCCCATGTTAGAGAGGTCACTATTCTCTATAGGAGACAGTCGATCCATCCATGTTAGAGAGGTCGTGATTATGTAAAGGATACAGGTTGTCTGTCCACGTTACAGAAGTCGGTCTGTTTATGATAGATAGGTCTGGATTCTATAAAGGAGACAGTTGGTCTGTCCGTGTTAGAGAGGTCGATATTCTATAAAGGAGACGGTCGGTCTGTCCATGTTAGAGAGGTCGGGATTCTGTAAAAGATTTAGTCAGTCTGCCGATTTTAGAGAGGTTGTGATTCTCTAAAGGATGCAGTCGGTCTGTCCATGTTAGAGAAGTCGGGGTTCTGGTGATGAGACAGTCGGTCTGTCCATGTTACATATATCGATATTCTATAAAGTAATAATAATAATTATTATTATAGCATTTATAAAGTGCCGTGACTCCAGGTTACCTTGTTCGAAGGCGCTGAGACAAAAATAGTAAAAAAGTCGAGATTTTATAAACAAAAAATAGCACTAAAAATCCAAGATCATAAAAACGTGGCACTAAATGTCCAATCAATTTATCATTAAGAAACTTATAAAAACATTTAAAAATAGCACTATCAATTTAAGATCATAAAAACATAGCGTAGAATAAATAAATAATAATTAAAAAGTCCAATCGAGCAACGACATTAAACGACTGTGAAAGATCAGGAGTAAAAGGCTCGTTTGAACAGGTGAGTCTTTAGGAGTCTTTTGAAGTGGTATAAAGAGCCATATTTGCGCATATCGTGGGGATGATTGTTCCACAGGCGAGGAACAGCGATGGAGAAGGCACGATCACCGTACTGGCGGAGGTGTGCACTGCGTACACTCAGTAGAGAATCGGATGACGATCGCAACGTTCTGCCGGGCTGGTAGAACTGGATCAGGTCTGTGACGTAGCTCGGCGCAAGCAGATGAAGGGCTTTGAACGTCATCAGTACGACCTTGTACTCGATACGGTACCGGATGGGAAGCCAATGGAGAGTCTCTATGATGGGTGCTATGTGATCATAGCGACTGGCTTTGACCACAACGCGAGCTGCCACATTCTGGACTCTCTGCAGCTTGTCCAGTAGCTGATCAGGTACACAGTAAAGGAGGCCATTTCCATAGTTCAGTCGCGATATGACGAGGGAGTGAACCAGGAGTTCAGTAGCATGTTGTGTCAAGCAATCTCTGATGGAACGAATTCGATGTAGATGAAAGTTTGCTGCCTGGCACAATTTCGACACTTGCGATTTCACGCTGAGCTCACTGTCAAACATCACTCCAAGGTTGCGAGCGACGGTAGTAGGCTTGAGGATGCTGTCACCGATAACGACATCAGTCGGACTGTGCTTGCTGGCCGAGCTTGGTGTAGTGATCAAAAGTACTTCAGTCTTGTTGTCATTCAGCTGAAGACGATGATGAGTCATCTTTGCTTTCAGTTCTCCCACACATGCTTGGATGCGTCGGGGTTCTATAAAGGAGACACTATATCTGTCCATGGTAGAAAGGAAGGGATTCTGCAAAGGAGACAAACTGTCTGTCTATGTTACAGAGGTTGGCCTGCTCTAGAAGATACTGTCTGTCTGTCCGCGTTAGACAGGTCGGGTAGCTAGTAACAAAACAAATCCAACGAGGTCGTCGTACTCAAGGCGATGCGTTGCGTGTCCGGTCAAAACATTGCGACTGACCGCAGCGTTCCCCAGGCGAATGACCATTACCAACGATTCGCAACGTACCGGTCAGTCGCTCGATTAACATTTGTGTTGCATTGGTCACAAATGACGACTAAATGAAACGAGTTGTGATTAGAGGAATCGATGGAGACGAGGACGGACTGGGTCAGTGACTTGCACAACTAGACAGACTGACGCTCACATGGTCAGACGGAGTCTGTGACTTGCCCAACCAGACTGACTGACGCTGACGTGGTCAGAAGGAGTTTGTGAATTGCCCACCTAGACAAACTGTCGCTCACGTGGTCAGACGGAGTCTGTGACTTGTCCAACTAGACAGACTAACGCTCACGTAGTCAGAAGGAATTTGTGACTTGCTCAACTTGTCAGAAGGACAATGTGACTTGCCAAACTAGACAGACTCACGCTCATGTCATGTCGCCACGCAACTTTGAACACTCCCAATCTCAGTTTCGGCTGTTGTTCCCTTGAAATTGTACCCTCGAATATGACCGATCTTAATTTATTCGAAATACATTTGAGAAGATTCGACCAGTTTGATACAATGGCCCTGTTTGCAACCAGACATCCTAGGTGGGCGTGTCAGACCTCGGCGTGGGCGTGTCAGACCTCGAGTGGGCGTGTCTGATATCAATGTGGGCGTGTCAGACCTCGGGATGGGCGTGTTTGTGTTGTGTTGCATCGCGATCCTCCTGCTCATGCGCGTGACTATTTACTGGTACGTATAAGTAAAATGTAAGTGTTTATTGATTGCTAAAGTAAACACACGTATGTAGATACGTACGCACGTTCGCCCACACACGCGCACGCACGTACGCCCACACACGCACACGCTCACGTAGACGTCCACGAACACATGCACAAACGTTCACACACGAGCATTTCGTGCACGAACGCACACCATACAGACATAAAGTATTATGGGAGTGTGGTGAAATGCTTCTAGAAATGTTTTTTATTTATCCCGGCGTGGGCTATATATACACAAATCGCTGTGGCGAAAACGCTAGTTATAAAAGGGCAGACGTCAACCATGGTGTCACGTGATGATGGATGAACGGATAACGGGAAGTAAAAGCAACTCAATTGTACTGGATGCGAATGTTTCAGCGGCGTGTCTATCCGTCACTGCTTAACAATGCACTTCCTTTCCCCCGGGACGAACGACTGACGTAGTACCGACTGATTTAAACACATTTAAAGGAATTTGTGTCATCAATCAAAGGTTGTTTAAAGGCCAACTGTGAACCTATCGACGTCGTTAGCAAACATAAGGCATTCTCCTGACATATCACGCATATTTCAAGCAGCCATTTAATATCCGACCTCTCCGTGTTGCATTATGAGTGACGCAAGCCGGCTTCAAAAGATCTACACGCGGCAGTCTTTGCTGCACACACGCCCCGTGTCCGCTCGCATTCTCAACTACACGCGAATCCACAGGGCGCGCTACTGTAGTCTCAGAGAGCATAGCATTGACATTATGGTCAATCCTGCATATCTTCACCTACTAGATTCCATCTTGGATATTTCAAATTCTTCATGGATGCGGTGGCAGTTTCTGAACCTGTATATATATATACATATATATACTATAATTATATGTTGCTCTAAATACATTGTAAATAGCATTGTAGACTATATACATATATATATATGTAATATACACACGTATATATATATGTAATATACACACGTATATATATATATATATGTAATATACACACGTATATACACACATACATATATATATACATATATATATATATGTGTGTGTGTATATATACGTGTGTATATTATATATATATATATATAATATATATATAGTCTACAGTGCTATTTACAATGTATTTAGAGCAACATATAATTATAGGTTTTACATATAAGAGGTGGTATAAAGAAACTTGGGTGATGTCAATGTTATTTATAAATTGTTATAAAAGCCACATATCATATTAATGATAAACCACATTGGTGTGTGCGAGTCTAACCCATTTCACTGTTCAAAGATTTCGCATCACGTCTATTTGTCCCAATTTTGAGATGAAACGATTCGATGTAAGACGATCGATACTTCATAACTAGTTTTAGCTACGACATGTTTACCCGTCGCCTCGACTCTCACGGACACATATCTTGAGTTTTCGTGTTTGTATCTGTGTCGTCATCAGGGGTGACTACATCCATCAAACAGTCAGTGCCACTGGTGCACGAATTGCAATGGTATAGTAGCAATATAGTCCAGTAGAAATTGACAACGACATTTTGGTTAAAAAGCCAATTTTCGTTTTAAGGTGACCAGTAGGGTTCCCTGAACTACCAGAAACGCCCAACCAAAATCAACCCTTAATATTTTAATCGATTTTACGTACCCTGTCTATTGAATGTGTTCGTTTTTATAAGATTTTCTTTCTATTGGCTGTGCATACGTAGATGCCTGTCCATTGAATGTATGACGCATGGAAAGCCAAACACAACATTTGTTCACAATTGTATTGCCAATGCCTAACGATATTATTATATTTTGGTTGATTTATTAGTGAGATGTCCATAGTTAGTAAGATAAAATTTGAAATTATAGATATATGTCTGAGTAATTATGCTATAATAATAATAATATTATGACAAACTTCTATAGCGCCTAAATCCCCAGTAATATTATATATTATTGTAATGCTAACTACTGCTGCATAATATAGTACACATGTTATGAATTCTGAGAAAAACAGACAAGACTATATGCGAGGGGAAGGACGTTGTTGTATGTCTACCGGGGGCTAGGATAGAGCATGTGACCGAAAGGGTAGAGAAGGTATTGGGGCAAGGCAAGGGAGGGTCTATACTAGTACACGTAGGGACAAATAGTGCAGACAAGGAGGGAACAACTGGGATAGTAGAGAAGTACAGACATTTAGTGAAGAAGCTAAAGAAGACAAGAGTGGAACAGGTTGTTCTCTCAGGAATGTTGCCAGTAATGGGAGGAAGGGGGGCAACATACAGAAACTGTAAGAGGATGACGATCAACGCACTAGTTGAGTAGATGTGTGAAGAAGAGGGCGAGGGATTCGTAGATTTATGGGGGTACTTTGTTGGGAGAGAAGACATGTACATGAGAGATGGCCTCCATCTAAATGGAAAGGGGGCAGCAGTATTCTCAAAGAATCTGCTGCGATCTGTTGACAGTGGAACAGGTTGCATCTATTTAAACTAGATTCGCAGGGGGGATTCGCAGAGAAGCCTGTAACAGGAGGCATAGATAAAGACAGCACAAATAATTCAGCAAAGAACAGTCTGGAAAACTGTTCTGAAGCTGGATATAAATGTGTTTGTTTAAATGCAAGGAGTATAGTAAACAAAAGAAATGAACTAAACATTATGGTAAAAGATATTGACCCTCACATAACCGAATCATGGGCAACCACCGATATATCAGATGCTGAATTTGATCTGACAGGATATGTAATGTTTAGGAAAGATAGAATAGGAAGAAGGGGAGGTGGGGTTATTTTAGATATTAAAGAATCTATCCAGGCTTATGAAATAAAATTAGACAGAGAAGAAGATTGCGAAGAAGCTGTTTGGTGTAACATTGTTACAGGAAACTCAACGTTAACGGTTGGATTAGTTTATCGAATTCCAAACATAAGCACAGAAGAGAATGAAAAAATACAAAACGCTATAAGGGAAGTGAGCAAACGGGACTGTGTTATTATGGGCGATTTTAACCATGGGCATATGAAATGGAAATCTCTACAGGGTATGGGTAGTGAGGACCACAAGTTTTTAGTTTTAGTACAAGATAGTTTCCTTTCTCAACATGTGCTAGAACCAACCAGGGGAGAGAATGTGTTAGACATAGTTTTGTCCTCACAGAATGAATTAGTTGACAATGTCAAGATATGTGAGCCACCGGGGAATAGTGATCACAACCAAATTCATTTTACCATCAAAGTAAAATCAGAAAGGAATAGTAAAAAAATACAGGAGAAATTTCCACAAAGGAAAGTATAAGGATATAAGGAAATATTTAGCAAAGATAGACTGGAATAACACACTGAAGAATAAGACAGCAACAGAATGCTGAAATATCTTAAAGAATGAAATTGAATGCATCATCGTCAAATTTGTTCCCTTAAAAAACACGGGAAACGGTCAAAAAAGAAACACTTATCGAAAGAAGCCATTAGAAAAATTAAGTATAAACAAATGATGTGGAAGTCATATAGACGTACTGGAAATGACGAAGACTACAACATTTATAAAGAAGCACTAAACCAAGCTACAGATGAAATTAGAAATTCAAAGAGAAGCTATGAACATAAATTAGCTTGTAATATAAAACAAGACAGCAAGAGTTTTTTATGCGTATGTTCGAAGCTAACAGAAAGTTCAGGATAAGGTCGGTCGTCTAGAAGATAGTGCTGGAAATATAATATCAGAGGGATTCTTAATGGCAGAAGACCTGAATGAGTATTTTAGTTCAATGTTTACCAGAGAAGACATTAGTTCACTGCCAGTACCATAGGCTAAGTACAAGGGGGCAGAATCAGACTATTTAAGACAGTTAATTGTAACCCCAGAAATGGTAGCTAAGAAAATTAGGGCTGTGAAGGATAATAAATCACCTGGAGTGGATGGTATTCCACCCAAACTACTATTGGAACTTGTAGAACAAATTAGCATACCGCTTGCAACAGTTTTCAACTTGTCATTAGAAGAGGGAGTGGTTCCTTTAGAATGGAAAGAAGCAAACCTTATACCGTTATTTAAAAAAGGTTCGAGAAACAAGTCATATAATTATTGACCAGTGATTTTAACATTGATGATTTGTAAATTATTAGAAAGACTAATTAAAGATCACATGGTGGATTTTCTTGCTAAACATAACTTGATAAACCCATCTCAACATGGGTTTCTAAAAGCGAGGTCACGCTTAACAAATATGTCATGTTTTCTGGAAGATATCACAAAGTGGGTAGACGAGGGATCACCAGTAGATATCATCTACTTAGATTTTCAAAAAGCTTTCGACAAAGTGCCACATCAAAGATTACTGCTTAAACTAAAGGCCCATGGCATAGGAAATGGTATAATTAACTGGAAGGAAAAATGGCTGATTGACAGAAGACAATGGGTAGTTGTTGATGGGAAGCTTCAAACTGGAAATCAGTTTTGAGTGGGGTTCCACAGGGATCAGTACTGGGACCTATATTATTCTTAATATTTATAAACGATTTGGACGATGATATAGCTAGCAAGGTGTTGAAGTTTGCAGATGATACAAAGGTGTTTAGAAGGATTAAAAGTGATGGAGATAGACAGCACTTACAAGATGATCTTGACAGGTTGATCAAATGGTCTGAAAAGTGGCAAATGTTGTTCAATTTTGGGCAATGTAAATACCTTCACACAGGACATGGGAACGAATATGTAGAATATACAATGGGGGGAACTGTACTAAGTACTACTGTAAAAGAAAAAGATTTAGGGCTGACAATTAGTGCTGACGTGAAGGTTTCAGAGCAGTGTGGAATTGCAACTTCAAAAGGAAATCAAATCCTTTGATTGATTAGGCGAAATATAGCATATAAAGAAAAAGAACTAATAATACCGCTGTACAAAACAATAGTTAGGCCTCATTTAGAATATTGTATACAAGCGTGGAGGCCATACCGCAAGAAGGACATAGATATGCTAGAAAGAGTATAGAGGAGAGCGACTAAAATGATACCAAAACTGAGGGATCTTAGTTATGAAAAACGCCTAAGAGAATGTGGTTTAACAACACTAGCGACCAGGAGATTGAGAGGAGATCAGTTAGAAGTATTTAAAATATTGAATGGTTATGAAAATATTGATAGAAATATGTTTTTTTCAGTTAAGAAAGATAGAAAGACTAGAGGACATGAAGTTACATTAATAAAGAAGCAGTGTAGATTAGACATAAGAAAGTTCTCATTTTCACAAAGGACTCTGGATGAATGGAACAGATTATCTCCTGATTGAGTGGGTGCTAGTAGTGTGAATATGTTTAAAAATAAAATCGACACATACCTCAGAAGGGCTGGATATATTTAGATAAAAGGGTTGGACTCTCGATAAGCCAAAGGGCTTCCTTGTCCACCTGCCATCTAAAGTTAATTCTCTGGATGGCAATCTTGTTAAATCTTAAATCTTGTTAAGAGTGCCTAGAAAATAATCATGCTTTTCTCAGGAACTGGTCGCTGATATGAACTAACGTGTCTTTGTCAAGAAGGTGGTGGTGGCTTAATAACAACACTTAGAAAGAAAGAATTAGATCCAATAGTTGTTTTTACCCGATTCATTGATGTGGGGTGCTTCAGTAAAATTTCGGGGCTACAATTTACGTTTTCTAATCATATTTATAATGTTTTCATTTATTGATAAATATGTTTGTAATGACATGTATTATGGTGCACTATGCCACATATTAACAACGGAGTTTAACTAATTAACTGACATGTTAATTAATTATTATAACAGAAGTCCACTGCCATCTCAGGCCCGTAACCAGGTTTTGCTGAGTGTTATTCCTAACGACAACGTACATATATGTATATAGCGCCGCGCTAGGCAGACCGATGTTTTTAAGCAGACCACGGTATTCGTATAGGCATCCTTCTGTCTTGCTAGACAATGGTTTGCGCCGTTGTTGTCAATTTGGTGATGTACAACGCCTGGAGTGGCTTAACAGTCCCACTCTGGCATGACAATCTCTGCCACACAGGCAGTTCGCTGAGAAGAGAATGCAGGATGGTAGATATCTGCTTTCGGTGGTCCCTCTTCTCAGCCAGTTGTGTTGTTCTTGAGTTTTCTCCTCTTCTCATCCCTCTTTTAATGGTCGGCTTCCAATGAGTTCCATCATCAACGGCTGTCTCCCAGCTGTTTGCGTTGATTCCCGCCATCTCCATATCCCGTTTACAGACGTCTTTGTACCGCAGATATGGACGATCAATAGCACGAGTCCCACTGACAAGGTCACCATAGAGTACATATCTGGATGTACAACCATCAGCCATTCGGTGAACATGGCCGAGTCATCGCAGACGTCGTTGGCTTAACAGCATGTATATGCTGAAACATGAATCCCGCTCCAGGACCTCTGTAATCGTGACCATGTCCTGCCAGGAGATGCCGAGAATGCGTCGGAGGCAGCGAAGGTGAAAGTTATTCAATCTCTTTTCTTGTTTTATGTATGTTGTCCGGGCCTCACTGCTGTAGAGAAGTGTGTCGATGACACACGCCTGGTAATCACGCAGTTTGGTATTCTCCGTCAAGTTGTTATTGTTCCAAAGTCTCCTGTTCAGGTTGGACATTACTGCTGTGCGCTTTTTAATTTCAGCATGTAGTAACAAATTACTCATGATTGTGGAGCCTAGGTATGTGAAATTATCGACAATATCGTCACATCGTCATTGGGTTGGGTTTATATCTCGTGACTGTTCCCTTTCGTGTTGTGCTGCCGCTGATCAGCGACACTGGAGTGTCCTCTCCAGGGCGGAGCAAGCCTGGGCAATGTATTTTATTGTGAAGATCCTGGGTTGTCCAATCTTCCCCCTCTCTGCCTGAATAGTGTGATCCAAAGGAATGCAAAGCAATACATCTGGCACGAACCAAGGCATATATGTTTTATTAAACTTGATTTCACGACCAATATTAATGTGAGTGCTGTCACAAATAAACGGCAAACCTACTGCTACATATACAAAAATAACAACAGCAATTGTAACGACATTCAACGTTCATGTAAGAGGTTTAGTGGCAGGATATGTTAAAATGATTGCTTTTGTTTTAAATCAGTAGGGATATCACAATTAATGTGCAACAGAAGGGGTAGTGAAGAGAGATGATCTTGGCACATTCAGATTGATTCACTTGAAAGTGTTCAGCTGCCTCTGCTTTCATACAGGAGACTCTTTAGTTGCAGTTTCCCTAGCAAACGGTCTGCAAAATAATTCCCCGTTGATTGACATCAACAGGAACATCATAGTGGATGTGCGTCAGTGCAAGCGAGGAGAGACGTTCTTGGTCCATACTGGCCCGCATTTAGGTTTTCAGGCGTCGTAGAAAGCTGCCACGTTGTTCGCATTCGCATGACGCTACAAGGACTGTGTAGGCCAATTGCAACAACACATAGATGTTGGGGAAAGATTCTCGCTGGCATTCCTTGATTGTCTTTGCACAGTTGTTTAGGCCGTCCTTTGGCTCTTTGCCGCCATGACGCTGCTCCCGTCGATACAACTCTTCTCGGAGATGGCAGATCACCTTTGTACATGGCGATTGATTCTGCAAGTTCATACTTCTGCTTGCACAACACTTCTGGGTCCAGACCTAGGAGTGAAGTAGTTCTCTGGGATGAAGCCGAAAACATATAGTTTGAAGGTCATTTAACCAAATAGTCCTACCATGACAACTTAAACAAATAACACAAGTTAGCTCAAACATATAATTTGAAGTCTTTCTAATTATTTTAAATATCTTATAGGTTAATAACTCTAACTTTAACACCTATCTCATTTGAACGGTACAGTAACCAACTTAATCCAACCCATTTAGCACTATCACAGCTATTAACATTATTAACATACGCACGCGCGCGCACACGTATGCACACGCACATCTTATACCAAACTATTCATTAACATTACCCTGACAATTCAACACATACCCGATAATCTACGAGACATGTCAGTGATCACATGACCCAACAAAAGGTATGCACAGGTTATGACAATAGTATTCCTCTGTCTGATTATTTGTAGACCTAACCTGATTATTTGTAGACCTACCTCTGCCGCTTCGCGGTGATCCCATGCATGTGCGACAGCGCCTGGAACACCGTTGTGAATGTTACGATGAATCCGGAACATGTGAGCGCCGCCAATAGCGCCTCTGCTCTGTTTCTCGTGTCTTGCCGCCACGGACCCAGCAGATCCTTGCTTTACCCGCAATCGCCATGAAGCTCTTGCACAATAACTTCAAGACATGTCACGATATGGGTGAGGGACTGCTGGAAGTGGTGGAACGCTTCATATCGCTTTGCCCATCTAATTTTCCAGAGGTTGAGCAGAGCCTTCTTGTGTTTGCTCCCTGGTAATTAATTCAAGACAATGCATACCTGGCCAAAAAGGAGGGGGTCTGTGCGTTGACCACATTTCTTTCCTTTCATTTTTCCAAAAAATGGCACAAACGTTGTCTTTTTGCTAGATGGCAGAAAGATGGCATCATCAAGGGAAGCGGATGATGCGGAGCGAATTGGGCGTTCGTACATTTGGATCGCCGGGGTTGTTAAGAGCAGGTCTATGAAAATAATTAAGAGGTAACAAGATAACTAACGATAGCCATGTAGCTGGTTCAGCTGGAAAACGGGGGAGTGGATGAGGGTTTCGAGCGGGTTCGCTTCCGGAGCAGGCAGTCCGACCCCCCAAAGTTACCATATTTGCAGGTTTTATTTCTGACATTTCACTGAATAGCTAAAAGTTATTATTGATTGCTATGTAGCTAGTTTAGCGGCAAACAGAAGTCCCAAGAAGGTTTCGAACGGGGGCTTCGTTTTCGGAGCGGGATTTTGAAAATGAGATTAGTCCGAATCCCCCCAGAAAGTGATCGTATTTGCTGGTTGTAATTCTATGCAAATATCATAGAAAAGCTAAATGCAGTTACTGATTGATATGCAGCTGATTTAGTGGGAAAACGGGAATAGGCGATAATTCGAGGGGTGTCGTTTTTGAAGGTGGGTTTCGTAACCCCCCTGGTTACGAGCCTTCATCTCGTTTTGACTAGACTGCTTGTGTGGGCGTTTGCTGTTGCCAAAATCTTCTGCACGTATAATGTCATCAGTGCTAACTTTCTCGCACTTGATGGCATCGGTAAGTGGATCTCATTACACGAGTCGCTTCTTGGTCGTGTAGAGTATCCTCATTTTAATCCAAATAATTTGCCACTCATTGACAGATCCGCCGCCGTCACCAGTCTGTACTACTTCAGGAGACAAGTCGTCGGATGGTCTGCAAAAGACAGCTGACTTCTCAAATGCGATAACTTGTTCATCATATAACACTGAAGCCCCTTGACGATATTACGTTTAACAAGTCATTCGATCTACTTGTCTGGTGCATGATAAGCCCGACAGATAACAGCAAACGCGACATGTAAAACTGGTGTGAAACTGTTTCCATTATAACGTGGCTCATTGAGATTAACAGTAGTCTGCGCTTTTTTAATATATTATTACCGCGTCTGTTGTCAAGCTGGCTCTTCATGAGGATAAGAATATTGTGGCTCAAGTTTGCAATGCTGACATGTTCAGGTGACGGGTAGATATTGAATGGCTGATCTAGTATGCCAATGTCATCATTTATGGCCCGAGCGGCCTCTCCCACAGACTTCATAGTGTCGACATCCTCAACATCCATATTATGACAGGAGTCATGCAAAGATCCGCAGTTTTAATGTCAAATCCAAAGCGTACAATCACTCAAATGTGTTTTGTCGTGTTTGCTGGAAAGCCAGGGGGAAGGGGCGATTTACTTTGACATCTTGCAGTGTATAAAATTGCTGATGGCGTCCACCATTCAGCCGTTCAGCCGTTCACACACAGCGGGAAACCTGAGATATTGAATTTAAAAGTCTACCTCAGTAACTACGGACTTCTGAGACTGGCTTCAGTACAACATTAATATGGGGGCGTCTGAGCAGCACCACTCCGCTATCGCACTGTCTCAGAATTTCAGCTTCAGTACCAGTCCGCTCTTTGCTGACGGCTCATGACATCGGAAGATGAGGGGGATGCTCTGTTGAAGATTTTCCGCCGGAGCTTCAGCACTTCCGCACCACTCCGTTTTCGCGCGCTGTCGCCGATCGTTACTTCGGATTTGTAGTCCACCGTGAGGCTCGGCAAAACCCCACGTTCAGGCTCTCCAACCAAAACCTCGATTTGCACCCGTTTGAGGTTCGGGAAAGACCCCACCTTCAGGCTCTCCAACAAAATCCTCAATTTGCACCCGTTTGAGGTTCACCAAAAACCCACCTTCAGTTCTACAAAAATCCTCAAATTGCACCCAAATAATGATCTTGTATGGATGTGAAACATGGAAAGTAAACAAAAGTGATAACAAAAAACTTGACATTTTCCAATTGAATTGTCTCAGAAGAATTTTAGATGGCCAGTAGTAATTTCGAACACAGACATTGAGAATATAATAATAATAATAATGACAACCTTCTATAGCGCATAAATGCCCAGGAATCTGAGCTCAGAGGCTCAACATACAAAAATCATTGGGCAACATCGTTAACAGGAACAAGCAAGAGTCGTCATTAAAGCAAGGGACCGCCGAAGGTTAGGGTGGGAATGTAATTTCAAATAAATAAGTCTTTAGTTTTTTACGGATATTTATTTATAGTCTCAGATGATTTTAAAGCGATAAGGAGTTGATTCCAGATTTTGGGAGCAGCTACAGAAAAAGCTCGTGTGCCGATATTAAGCTTGGTTTTCGGAACAAAAAGTCGTTGTGAAACAGATGATCTAAGATTCCTGGGGATATCGAAAAAACGAAGGAGACTAAACAAATAGGATGGGTGTTGCGTAGAAAGGGTACAATATGTGATAGTGGCTAATTCGAATTGTATTCGATATGTAACTGGAAGCCAATGCAACTGTCTAAGTAGGGGCAGAAATGGTGAGAAACGAGGTGCTTTTAGTACTACACGTGCTAAACAATTCTGTACACGTTGGAGTTTAGCTAAGTCCTTTTTAGCAATATCGTTTAGGAGTGAGTTGCAGTAGTCAAGGCGACTGTTAATTAGAAATACTGATATTGTTTTAGCAGTAGATTAAGACAAATGACGCTGAATTCGGCGGAAATCACGTATATGGAGACTTTAATATGAAAGACATTGATTGGGAGACATGGACGGTACCAGAACATTACACATTAGAAACGGAACTACTCGAAACCCTGAGTGACTGCTTTCTACACCAACATGTCAATTTCCCCACCAGGTATCGACATAATCAAGAACCATCACTTCTTGATCTGATAATCACCAATGATGAAAATATGGCACAAAACATAAAACAGAAGCCACCTCTAGGGAAAAGTGACCACATAATCATTGAGACAGAATGCCACTGCTACTGTGATACAATGAGTGAAGAGAATGCAAGTTACCTGTTTGAGAAAGGCAACTACATTGACATCAAGCGCAAACTCAGAGAAACAAACTGGAAAGAGACTCTGAATAACCTAAGTGTGGACAAGATGTGGCAAGAACTGAACAGCACACTCTCAGACCTGGTTGATAAACACATACCAAAGAAACAGACAGTAACAGGAAAGAGAGTTAAGCCTTTGTGGATGAAAAGCAATGCAATGAGGAAAGTGAAAAAGAAGTACAACAGTTGGAAGAGGTACACTGAGACAAAACAGTACAGAGACTATGTTGAATACTCACGTGTGAGAAACATTGCGACCAGTGCTGTAAGGAAAGCTAGAAAAGACTTTGAACGGAAGCTTGCGACAGAGGTCAGCAAAAAACCCAAGGTGTTCTGGCGTTATGTCCAAGATGGAAGAAAGGTTAGATCTGCCATGGGTGAATTTGACTTGGATGATGGCACAACAGCAAAAACAGACCAAGAGAAAGCAGACACACTAAACACATTTTTCACAAGTGCGTTCTCACACGAAGATCTGACGGAAATTCCGACACTCGAAGACAGACATAATGGAAACCTGCTGATCAGCATTGAAATCACAGCAGAAGAAGTCCTGGCTAAATTAACCAACTTAAAAACAAACAAGTCACCTGGTCCAGACAGATGTCACCCGTACGTTCTACATGAACTGAGAAATGAACTGGTGGAGCCCCTCCTTTTGATCATAGAAGGATGGAGTGCTCCCAGCTCAATGGAAGACAGCACACGTAACAGCGTTACACAAGAAGAACTCAAAAAGACATGCTTCCAACTACCGGCCAATCAGTTTGACATGCATAGCATGTAAGATTATGGAAAGCATTATTCGAGACCATCTCCTGACTCATATGACTATGAACAACATGTTCCACAAAGATCAGCATGGATTTAGACCAGGCAGGTCATGCACCACCCAACTCCTAGAAGTCATGGAGAATTGGACTACCACCATTGACTCGGGCGGATGTGTAGACACAATATATGTTGACTTCGCGAAAGCCTTCGATACGGTGCCACACAAAAGACTAGCAAAAAAACTAACTGCGTATAGCATCCAAGGAGAGGTGGCAGCGTGGATCGCAGCTTTCATAACGGGACGAAGACAAAGGGTAGTAGTAAATGGAAAGCTATCAGATTGGGCAGAGGTCACAAGTGGCATACCTCACGGAAGTGCCCTTGGCCCCATTCTATTCATCCTGTTCATCAACGATCTACCAGACGGTATAAACAGTGGACTCAAGATCTTCGCCGATGATACAAAAATATATTGAGATGTAAGGTGTGAAATGGACAAAAAGCTATTACAAGAAGACATTAACAAACTAACATCGTGGTCAGAGAAATGGCAGTTACATTTCAATCCATCGAAATGCAAACATCTGACTTTTGGCAAGCCGAAACTTAACACCACATACAAAAAATATGAACTAAACCACTGAAGAGCCATACCAGATATACCAAAATGTTTATTAAGGCGATGTAAAAGAATGTCATGATCTATTGTATAAAAAGCAGCTGATAGATCTAGTAAGGTGAGAGCAGTCAATTTGCTAGTATCCATATTGCATACAATGGCATTGTGTAGTTTAAGAAGAAATCGCTTATATGCAGATTGTAGATCATTCGATAAATGCTGTGAATAAAAAAATTTCATGGAGTCGATTTGCAACAACATTCTCCAATACTTTCGACAGAAAATTAAGATTTTAGGTAGGACGGTCATTTTTAAGGTCATTTTTGAACAGACTTTGTTTTTTAATAAGAGGATTGACAAGAGCTTGCTTGCATTGACATATTTGTAATATTTGTAATAGGATAAACCAGTTGATCAATGCAACTCTTCAGTAGAAATGTTGGAAAAGGGTCAAGACCACACGATTTGTTAAGACACTTGTGTATGATAGTGTGAACTTCACTTGTAGTTGCAGGTGTAAAACATTGCAGTGTATTATCAACAATCGGCTGTTCAGTAAACTTGTAATCAACGTCATTAATAACAAAACGTGATCGAAAGTAAGCAATCTTATCCGTGAAATATTTTGAAAACATGCTGCATAATGTATCCAATGAAGAGGTATCAGGCAATACTTTTGGTTTCTCCGGATGAACGATTGATGGATTTCCACATTTGGCAAGGTTTTTCAGAATTTTTTGATATTAAATTCGTATAATAATCTGATTTTGCTTTTGACATCATGTGGTTGCACAGATGTAACTGCTTAGTACAGCGGATCCGATCAAGGGATGAACGGGTACGTCGCCAAATTCTTTCAAGATATCGACGGCGACGTTTTGCTTGTACTATGTCTAGTGACATCCATGGTGACGATGGGCGAACGTTTATTTTGTTTGTTTGTTTGTTTGGGGGCATGTTTATCAAGAAGATTACTTTTTTTATTAGCTCACACAGTGTAGTTTTGGGATGAATTCAAAAATTTGAATTTGCAAGGTCCTCACGAAGAATGTCTATATTAATGTCACATGTGTATTGGAATGACTGGGTGATCTAAACCTAGATGCTGACTGGCTCATTGCGCTGCTGCTGTCGTTGTTCGGGATGTTGGTCCGTGAATAGTTTCTTATGATGTTCGCGTCGGTGTCACTATAAAGAGTAAGTGTTGCACCGAGATATTTTATGGTTCTTACACGGCGTACCTGAGTGGCCTGTATTTTCGCCCAGTCTCGCTTGGACACGGCATCGGCCCGGGTCCTTCCACGTCAGTGCGTGAAAGACAACACTACGCTGCTCGGTTCGTCACGCATCAGTGCGCGCAACGCTGACATGTCGGCCGAAGCCATTGACTCTGTTATTCAAACGTGCTTCACGGCAGAGCTGGAGGCGATGAAGTCTGCGAAAGCCGGCAAGGGTGTTAAAAAGCGTGACAAATCAACATCCGATCCTGAAACTGAGAGACTAGTCTTTGATGTAATTAAGGTAATCGCTCCAATGTTAATTAAAACTATGTTGGGCGCCTTGGAGCACCATGGTAATATCCTCCGGCAGGATTTTAGCAAACTGCAAGCTATTGTCATTGCCAAAGATGAACGTATCCGCTGCCTGGAGCAGAGAGTTAACGCCCTGGAGGCGGAGGCGGACAAATGCGAGCAATAGTCTCGCCGTCCAAACCTTCGCATCCAAGGAATACCAGAAGCCGACAAAGAAAATACAAACGATCTGGTGATCGCCGTGATTAAAGACAAGATGGGACTGATGAACATTGGCGTAACCCAGTTGGAAAGGAGTCACCGACTCGGCCCTAAGACGGACAAACAGGGTCACCGACGAAAACGACCAATCATAGTCCGTTTCAAAAGTGAATCAACCCGCGATGAGGTATTCCGTGCCCGAACACAGCTGAAGGAGCACAACAAGCAGAAATCCTAACTGCGAAGCGGGCCGCACTGGCGTTCCAGACAAGAACACTGAAACGTAAGAAATTGATTTCGGACTGCTGGACATTTGCAGGACGAGTCCTCATCAAAACAAATACTGGCACCATAAAGGAGATTCTCACGGAGAAGGACCTGAAACTGTAAGAACTGGCTTGTTTTTTTCCTTGTCTATTTGTTCAGATAAAGAAAGATAAGCTTCCATATCTCCTAACTGTGTAACAGTTCGGTTGTTTGTTTGTTTGTTGGAACTTATCATTGCGCCATATACATAACCAATGTTGTTTTATAATGTAGAATACAATACATTATAGATTTGTATTATCTAAACTTATTATTTATATTAATTAATTTGTTTATATATGACATTAAATAATAATTGTTGTATGTTTGTCCTAAGAGAGTTATTAGTATTTTTAATTTTTTTAATTTTACTATTAAAAATTTTAATACATAGCAACTAAAGGTGTTGCTTAATTATATTGGGTCAACTCATAACCTAATGTTTGACCTAATGTTGTTCCCTAATGTTTTTTTCATCTATAAATTGGATCTTGCAATATAGAATGGAAACAACCATTTGTAGACATTAGTCCTGCGCAAATGGTTCGCTAAATGATACAGTTCTCTTCAAATATATGTTAATTATTTGTTGTTATATCTCGGTTGTTGTATTTTTGTTCTATTATGTTCATAATTATGCCATGCCTAATGGAAGGCCAGCCAGTTGGCTATCCTTATTATCTTTGTTCCCTAATGCTCCCGGTTTTATTACATATATATGTTTTATTTTGTTTTACTATTACTCATACAATTACGGTGAATGTTACGATGACATACTACACAGAATGTTACGATGACGTGCTACACAGAATGTTACGATGACGTGCTACACAGGATGTACTAAGCTGATTATTCGTTTGCATTACAGGTTTTTTCATTTGATTTTCTATGTTGCTTCTGGTAGTAGCGTAAAGACGACGGACTGGGGAGATTGGTTTAATATGATATACTTAACTAGATTTGTAAATGGATGATAATATTAGTATTGACCGGATCCAAACAAATGCAAACTTTGACTTTAGAAAATTATATAATGAAATTAATCATTACGGAGATGAAATGTATCATGATTCCCCTTTTTCTTTAAATACCAATGATTGTAAATATTTTACCCCAACTGAATTCTCAAAAGCTTTCCACTGTGACAATGTATCTCTATCGATGTTATGTATGAATTGTCGCAGTTTGGAGGCACACTGGGATTCTGTGCAAGAAGTACTTTTTAACTTATCTTCAAATGGTCTCAAACTTGATTTAATCGGCTTAACAGAAATATTTAGAATTCGTGATTCCCAGCAATACAAAATAAGTGGATACCATAGTTTATTTTTTAATACAAGATTACAAAATGATGATGGGCATGGAGGAGTTGGGATATATATCAACGAAAGCTTCATCTACTATAAACGTGAAGATCTCTCTATATTTATTCCCCATGTTTTTGAATCTATATTTTTTGAAGTTCAAGGTAATCATAATAAACCTTTTATAGTAGGTGTAATTTATCGTCCTAACTCTGCTCCTCGTGCAGATATCGATATGTTTATAAGTAAAATAATAGAAATACAGGATACAATATCAAATGAAAATAAAACTGCTTATTTAATGGGCGACTATAACATTAATTTGCTAAACTTTGTCACCCATCAAAAAACCAATGACTTCATAGATAATGTAATATCCCAAGGATTTATTCCGCATATAACTAAACCAACACGAATAACATCATATTCGGCAACACTTATAGACCACTTATACTCAAACCATACCCATCCTAGTTATGAATCAGGGATTATTATTACTGATTTAGCCGATCATTTTGGAATATTTCATATAATTTATGGCACACCTCGTCCACAAAAATCAGTATATAGGCAGGTACGACAGTTGACCCCACAAAACATTGCATCATTTAGAAATCTATTAGATATGGCTGATTACTCAACTGTACTATCCACTGCTGATGCGAATGAAGCTTATGATAATTTTATGATAATATACAAATCACTTTTCGAAATATCTTGTCCAATTAAATACATTAAACGAGAACCATGGATTACGTCAGGCATATTGACTTCATCTCTAAATAAAGCAAAGTTACTTCGAAAGAAATTAAACAGACATAATCCAGAAATCATCAATAAATATAGAGAATATTGTAGAGTCTTTAATAAGATTAAACGAGCAGCAAAAAGTGCTTATTATACAGAAATGCTAGAAGAACGTAAGCACAATATAAAAGAAACATGGGATGTATTACGACAAGCAATACATAAACAAAAAGAATTCGCCAAACTACCTGAAACCTTCATCATAAACGGACAAGAGAATTCAAATTTAAAACAAATTACAGAAGAATTTAATAATTTTTTCGTTGGGATAGGTAAATCGATGAGCAACTCAATAGCTCTTCCAGTTAAGCAATTTGAAACACACCTAAGAGGAAACTTTCCCGTAAATTTTGTCATGCAACCAACGCAGACAACAGAAATAGAAATAATTGTACGAAAACTTAAAACAAAAAGCACTGAAGGTTTCGACGATCTATCCACTAAACTACTACAAGCGACCATACATGAAGTAGCCACTCCGCTTGAGCATATACTAAACCAATCCTTTGCCACGGGAATTGTTCCTGAAAACTTAAAAACTGCAAAAGTCATTCCCGTCTTCAAATCAGGTAACAATAAACTGTTCAACCATTATAGACCTATAAGTATTCTACCCACGATTTCTAAAATAATGGAAAAAATCGTATGCAATAGATTAATAATGTTCTTAGAAAAATATAACATTTTGTATAAACATCAATATGGGTTTCGTGCAAAGCATTCTACTATTCAACCAATACTACACCTGCTGAAAGATATTGCAGAGGCAAACGATAAAATAACAAAAGACCTTACATGGGCTGTGTTTCTGGACCTTTCAAAGGCATTCGACACAATAAACCATGATATTTTACTGTACAAACTACACTTCTATGGAATTCGGGGAATAAGCAATAAATGGTTTGCAAGTTATTTATCAAATCGAAAACAATATACTGAGATACACAAATGTCAATCATCTCCAAAAAAACATAATAAGTGGAGTGCCCCGAGGATCCATACTTGGACCAATCTTATTTTTAATTTATATAAATGATATAACTAACTCTACGTCTCTGAATCTATTATCTTTTGCAGATGACACAACTGTATACCAATCAGGTCCTCATATTGATACTTTAATTGACAGCGTAAACCAAGAATTAATACATTTGTACGATTGGCTTTGTGCCAATAAATTGTCATTAAATATAAAAAGACAAACTTTTGCATATTTAGTCCACCGAATAGCAAATACCAGGTAAATAACTGTATTAAGATAAACAGTGAAATTATTAATCATGTTGGAAAGGATGACAAAGAAGAATCGGTGAAGTTCTTAGGAATACATATTGATAAACATTTAACATGGAAAAAACATATCAACATAATCAGTTCTAAATTATCTAGAGCAATTTTTGCAATTAATAGAATGAAACATTTTTTGCCACGCAGTGCTTTAAAAACTCTATATTATACCTTGATTCAAAGTCACTTAACTTACGGTGTACAAGCATGGGGCAATGGAAATACCATAAGAAAGATAGAAATATTACAAAAACGCGCTATACGAATAATTAACAAAAAAAGATATAGAAGCCACACCGATCCTATCTTTAAATCTGAAAAAATACTTAAAATCACTGATATTCACAGGTTGCATGTCTCACTATTTATGTATGATTATCACCATAATACACTGCCTAAATCCTTCAAACACTATATACCAAAAAAGAATCTAGCCACTAACACCAGAATTACTAGACAACGTAACCTCTTATATAGAGAGAAGCCCAGAACACGTTTTTCATCTAAATTACCTAAACACCATTTTATAAAACTATGGAATAATCTCGATTATAAGTTACAAAACGTCAAATCCAGACAACAAATGAAATTTGTATTATCCAATCAATATCTAGACAACTATCTTAGCTACGTGCACTGCCTAAATCCCAGATGTGCGGAGTGCAATTAAATATTTGTTTACTTTATATATTAATGTTTGGATCCGCACAAATTTCTTATAATTGTTTTTCTAACAGTAATTTCCTACAATAATTCGTTTCTCTCTCCATCGCATCCCCAGTCCGTTGTCAGTCCGTTGTCATACAACAGATATCATATACTCGTGATAATCATCGTATACATATGCGTAAATATGATTCGAAATATATGTTTATGGGGTCACATGAAGACGGCATATTACATGCCATGTGACCACCATGCAACACAACTTTATTTTTAAACGGTTGTTTTGTGTATGTATACTGCTATGCTGTTGTTGTTGCAAAATAAATTGATTTGATTTTGATTTGATTTTTGATTTGATTTGTATCAGTCGGAAGGTAATAAATTGTTGTGCTGGTCTTGACTCGACTCTGAGACACAGCTGTGTCTCAGAGTCGATTCAAGATCAGATCTAGATCAATAATTACAGTATGATGATCTGATAATCCAACAGTAACAGATACCGCCTTGATGTTATTGCAGTTTGACCAAGTAATAAACTAGTCGAGCCAATGCCCATGGATATGAGTAAGGAATGTGACATGCTGTTGTAAGTCAAATGTTTGAAGTGCATCCATGAATAACCTAGTATAAATCAACAGAAGAAGAGAAGATCAGCACAGAAGTGGATCGGGCACGTACTGAGAAAGAAGGACTACAACCACTGCCTGACAGCAATGACATGGACGACGGAAGGAACGAGAAAACAACATGGAGAACCACAGGGAGAAAAAGAACGAAACCAACTGGGCTGGACAACTTAAACCGAAACAAGACACGTAGACACTGACAGGGCGAGGAGTTGCACAGCAACCTTATGGGCCAAACGGCCCGAAGAGGTTAGGTAAGGTAATCCTATATCCAGCCCTCCACCAAAAATTACACCTAAAAATCCATACCCCATCCCTAAAATTGGCTCCCCCCAGTTCCGACGCCTATGTCTAAAAATCAACTAATCAAGATATATCGTTAGGCCGTGGCAAACGAATTGTAAACAAATGTCGTGTTTGGCTTTCCATACCACATATATTCAATGGACTGGCATCTATGTATGGACAGCCAATACAAAGAAAATCTTACAAAACGCGAACTCATTCAATAGACAGGGTACGTATGTTTT
The DNA here is from genome assembly GCA_020002185.1 of Paraescarpia echinospica. Classification (NCBI taxonomy): domain Eukaryota; kingdom Metazoa; phylum Annelida; class Polychaeta; order Sabellida; family Siboglinidae; genus Paraescarpia; species Paraescarpia echinospica. Next base: position 47,693,314 of record CM034533.1, on the reverse strand, counting down.
TCTTAAAAAATCGAGGTTCCTCAACGTTGATTTTGGTTGGGTTTTTTTTATTGGACATTTTCACACAAAAATTTTCTTTTTAACTAAAATGTCCGGGTTTGGTCAAAATTGTGCCAATTTCTACTGCACCAATAAAACAATTATGTCGTCTGTATGTACGTTCTATGAAGAAATGTGACGATGTTACAACATATATTTTATGGCGTTTTTAATGTATCTTATGTAAGTTCAAAGTTATTCCGCAGCAGAAACTACTTTGAAAACACCAGTTATCCATGGGATTGTTTGTTGTAAATCTGCCACGCGGACTACAATGAACTTTGTAAATTATTTCAAATAATGTGTTCAAACACTAACAGAAACATTACGTTTACAATGTTAAACACCATGCTTGATCACATTTAATCATGGTATAAGTTCTACAAGATTATCATGTGATACAGACCATGACCAGCCATGTAAGTCAACAACTCACATTAATTTGTGTAATGTTACACACACATACACACACACACACACTCTCTCTCTCTCTCTCTCTCTCTCTCTCTCTCTCTCTCACACACACACACACACACACACACACACACACACACACACACACACACACACACACACACACACACACACACACACACACCACACACACACACACATACACACACACACTCACTCTCACTCTCACACACACTCACACACACACACACACTCACACACACACACACACTCACACACACATACACACTACATACACCCATGCAAACACACACACACACACTCACATACAAACACCACACACACCACACCACACATAACACAGACACACACCACACACACTGACACATATACACAAACAACTTCACACACTCACACACACACACATACACTCACACACACTCACACTGACATACACACCCACACACACACACACACACACACACACACACACACACACACACACACACACACACACACCACACACACACACACACACACACACACACACACACACACATACACACACACACACACAAACACACACACACACCACACCACATACCACACACAGACACACAGACACACACACCACACACACGCACGCACACACGCACGCACACACACACACTTACAAACACCACACCCACACACACCACACACACACACACACACCACACACACCACACACACACACACACACACCACACACACCACACACACCACACACACACGCGCGCGCGCACGCACACTCACACACACACATACACCATTTAGAAAAAAAGTTGAATATCACCTAGTTGAAAGGTTTAATAGATTTGTTAACTGATTCTTAATCGAGATGAAAGGTTTGAATACACTTGCTGACTGTGTCTCTGTCGAGAGACCAAACGTTTGATGATGCTGCTGACTAATTCTCAACTGATAGGTCACGGTTTTAATACACTTGATGACTTATTCCCAACCGAGAAGCCACGGTTTAAATACACTTATTGACTAATTCTCAAAAGAGAGACCACGGCTTAAACACATTTGCAGTCGTTTTGGAGTTCACACTAAGTGGCATTGGTGCATTTAGCACTATATTTTCCTGGTGATGAATACGTGCAAATGAATAGTCTTCGCACAACAATTGCAGCATGACTTGCTAGAGGAGTCGAGTTTGTGATACAGAGGACAGGTCTGCCAAAGGTGAAGTATAAACCGTTGTGATCTTTCCCAAGGCCCAAATACCGCAGTGAAATCCAATGAAATTGACATAAATGTACGTATATTTGTTATTTATTTTCAAAAAGTAACTGACAGTGACTCCTTCAGCACGTAATGCCCATGCTGAGCCACTCGTCACAACTGTGCGAAGAACGTTACTTAAGTTCACTATCATCGACCGTTTCGTACTGCTTGAGACAATACACATTGCCGTCTTTCGGTGGCGTCAGGTGGCCCGTGTTGCCGAACCAGAAGCCGGAATTCTTGAGACCTTCGTTCGGTATTACGCCCCAGATGGATCCCTCCAGCTTCTCCATGCCGCCCTGGTTGGTCCACAGCGCCAGCCACGTCGTGCTGAAGAAACCACAACATCATCAATCCGAGACAAATGGACGTAGCTCAAACCACAACTTCGGCATTGACCTACTTTCGGCGCAAATGCCATCGGTTGAATGCAACGTGATATTATATTACAACATCTTGCAGCGATAACAGTGAAAACACATATGTACACGCACACACACACACGCTCGCACGCACGCACATTCACACCAAACAACACCACGCCACACCACATTTACACACAATAATACAGGATACATGTACACATCAGTGGCTACACCTACATAAATGACGCTACCCTGTTCAATTTACACAATTTACACAATATAATATATTATTATATATTATATTATATTATATTATATTATGCAATATACTATAAGGAAGCCACTTACAATAAAGCCGCTGAATTGTTTCGCTTCGCTACAGCTATTCTGAGCAAGTGATATTAATGGACATCCATTAAGATGTGAAACAAAGGGGTTTGATTAACACATGCCTGCACTCCTCGACGAAGTCTTCGTGTACGCAGCGCATGCGCGCTCTGTAAGCTTCCGGTCGCGGCCAGCCGCACCAGCTGCACGCATAGACTATATCACTGAGAGCGTGATAACCTGGCAATGAAAATAACATCTGAGCCGAGATAGGTCGATAATATCGTAATGCAATTAGGTGCAATGTAGAGCAAACATATGACGTATTTGTGACAGAACTATACAGTATCGCTTTGTTCAGTCTGAACTCATACTGTGATATCCACGTAACTTTATTCTAATATCCAGACCTCGCGTATCCAGAACGCGGTGGCGACGTCGCCATTTGGGGCGGCCTTCACCTCACCAAACCAGACCGTAATAGCGACGTCGTGGTCGACGATGATTCGACCTCACCAAACCTAAACGTGTTTGCTATGCCGTGATTTGGTGTGGTGTTGACCTCACCTACTCAGACCGTGAATGCGACGTCGTGAATTGATGCGGTATTAACCTGACTTAGATAGACGACACATCTGCGATAGCTGGTTAACCAATACTAAACAAAACATTGCAGGGCAACGACGCGATAACACTTAATAACATCATTTAGCACACCGGTGGGGTATAGAAGACAATAATAGAAATTCGTACTGACTTGATACACAGTGACGTGAAAATACGTAGCATTGTGAGTTTTTGTGACATGGAGTGTGACGAAAAAAGTTAGTAGTACGAACATCTTAATGTCATGTTAGCCAGTGACGCGGAAACAACGTGATTTGTTGTCGTATTGCGATATAAAACATAACACTGACTGCGTTAGTACATTATTTTAAAACACAAATTACAGGTACTTCAAATTACGAGTGATATGTAATTATGTAGTATATAACAGTTAGCATAAATCGTCAATAATACGAATAGAACAGCGTGATATTAATAATATTGAATTAAATAATATTTAAGATATTATGTTGAGACTAGAGATAATATTGACATCACTATTTAACCACCATAATATTTAATTCACAACCACAATATCATTCTTCTTTCATCTCGAATGGTTCAAAATATGTCCGTTAAGATCAGAGCATACTTGTGGTGTGATTGGAGGGTCAGAAGGTCATTTATGACGATTTACCTTTTCGGTTGTAAAGCCTTCACAGACTAATTATTTTATTTGAAATATACAATAAACAAGGTAAGGCAACGACGTGGCAACGTCGCTACGACGTCACATCGGTTGCTGGGACGTTACACACTGACTGAATATCACATTGTGACGAGAACCAGTGAATCGATGTCAAGTCACGGTGTGTCGTTACGTCACGGTGTGTCATTACGTCAGGTTACTAGTATGCCATACAAACAGAATTGTAATGCATGGAATTGCGTACTTATCGAAACATTGCTATTATTTCAGATAATTTTTGCATTGCCTGGCCGGGATTTTTAAAGCAGAAAGAAGTATACAATATTTTGCAGGATTGCCATTGGCTTTCAAACAATTAAATTTCTTTATCTCGATAAAGCTGACCCAATTTCAGGACATAGATACAGAAGAATTAAAAGTTAACGATATCACTAAAATGATGCATGTGCTTATACAGGAGAAACTTAATAACCCATATATAATGGACATGTATTCTTTGTAATTAAACATAAACATGACATGCAGTTAATGTACATTATCCAAGTGTTTACATCGCTGAACACAAACTGGGAATTTTGTGTGACGTCATTTGTGACGTCGTTTATTAGCAAGCCATCGTAGCTAAACGGGAACGTTTCCCACCTGCGGGGCACACGATCCTCCAGAAGGCCACATCCATCTTGCCCGTGCCGCCCTGGTCCCGCCACACCTCCTGCAGGCCAATGGGGTCGACGAGGATCTGACTGCGGGCCGCGCCGGAGATGTCCTTCACGACGGGGATGCCGGCTGCCATGTAGTGCCAGTCGGGCTGAGGACGACACCGAACACAGTCACAACAATATCTAGTTCAGCGGTAAAGAGTCGGGCAACCTGTTACATTGATAATGTGTACACCTCGGTCTACCGCACTACTGTAAGTGAGTCTCCAAACGTTCGGGTTCTCTCAGAGACAACCTTGATCAGTTCCGTGTAGGCTGTACAGTTCACGAACTCGTCGCTTTTGGTTTCTCGTTAATAACTGTAAACATAACTATCTAGGACCAACTCACACCACGTAGGCAACTGCATACCATTCTTCCGAATTACATTTCGCAATGGGGGTAATTAAATTGTGTGGGAAGACGTTGGATCAATGGAATACTGGAGATGGAACACGTCGATGACTGGTGGTGAAGCATAACGAGATGATTGACAGGGTTATTCCACTGACATCACGTCGTACAAACATCCATAGTGCTTTCATGTTTCTCTATTCGACGCACGATTTCGTGACAATGACACGGTTTCCCCAGAGAAATAAAAACTGCGACAAAGCCACGATTTAAAGGTATTCTTTAAAACAGTTTTGCAACAATTTACACGCGATTTATTATTTCCCAATTGCGTGTAAATGTTAACTAAGCACAATTACTTAATAATTTAGTGAAACGTTGTTTTTATTTTAGTATTACTTATTTTATCATTATTTATTTTACGAAGAGAACACACGAATCTGACTAACTCTCCAGAACCACGGAAAGAATATGCACGCCAGGATTCTTTAATTAATATCACCCATGAACCAACGCCCACACTATTAGGCCGAGGCCTACTAGGAAACGAGTTTTCCACACATCGGGTTGAATAGCCTGCTTCCAGACGTGCATGGCATATTGGCCCATTTTGCACTATTTTGAGACCAGGTTTCATATCTGGCCACAAAAGTATTGATTCCAACCAAATTACCTACACTTGGACATAATTAGATGTACAGCTCTATGGCTCTATGAGTCTGATTGGTCAGTGTTGTTGTGACAGACCTGAGCGCGTTGTCCAATCATCTGGAAACCCTCCGTCGGCTGAGCCTCCCAGATGGTCACGTAGTCTGTCGCTCCCGTCAACTCGTCTCGGTATCGTTCCACCCCATTCTTCTCAAGGCGCACCTCGAGCGCTGGATTCTACAGCAGTCAAGATAGGTTTAACATGACTTACACAACCCCTTATAAAATACTAGTGACATACTGATATTAGCTTATTGTGACTCGCACAAACATGCAATCTACATTTCGCCTGGTCTGTCGGGTTGTTGCAGCTGTTCCCATTGCTATAACGATTGCAACTGTTTGTGGCAATCATGTTTTGTTCTACCACGATCGATTACAATCTAATATGTGTTATATTTATTGTCCTAATAAAACACGCACTTCCTTAGGCCTATAACGACAGTAAGATGTCTGACACTGCCTCGTGTTCACTCATCCGGGCACTTACCCCATCCTTGTCGCGCAGTATATTGATGGCGTGCGTGAAGGTGATACAACACAACAGGAGGACGACAGCCCGAGTCGCCATGTTGGTCACGTGATATGTGAATTTGTGTGCGAACTGGGGTCTTTTGAAGCCGTTCGACAATTGTGATCGTAGTTATACGTGGCGAGGAGATCATCAATCGGTTAATCAACTGTTATCTTTAGATAACGAAAGTTAAATATTTGTCTACCGATTAGCACGACGTTGAGATATCTTGATAGAACAACTTTCTAGAATTATTCGTGTATTGGTAATTGTTGATATAAGTATTATGCGTGGGTTGGTATATCAACTGAAGATTAAACATGCGCAACAAAATTATACAAATAATGTTATCAAATATCTTCGTTTCAGTTGCCATTAACCACGTCAAGCTATCGTTTGACTACTTGTGTTCCGTTTCCTTTGTCGGCCCTCTCCAGTACCTGTCTCGCAGCATTATATAACGCTGGCAAAGATTCCGTGCCAGTTTTGTGAATTAAAGTTATAGTGTTTGGAATAATAGGTCACATTTGAAATTTAAATGTCAACACGTTGTTTACATTTTTCAAATCAATGCTTTTCTTTTCCAAAAGAAATATCTGAAAATGTATACTCCCTGTATATTGAATATTATTACAAAACATGACGAGGCGGAAAGAAAGAAAGTAGAACTGATGGTTTTGTTACTTGAGAACATTCCAGCGTGTTAAAGGTATACCATTGGTCATTCAATTGAACTCTCAAAACCAACGTAAATATGTTTCTACTGTCTTTGTCTGATATGCTCGCGCTAAGACGACAGGTAGGCCCCACACACATCGTAAGCGACCCTTCACTCTTGGACTATGTTCCAAGTAACTATGACCACCACACAATGCAGAAATACCACAAGGACCCATAATTTGTATTATGGAATATATTAATTTAACTCCCGATCATCTTAAAATTATAGTTAACTTCTGCAACAAGTTCAAGACAACTGTTTTCTAAATTGCATGTCCTCAATCGTCGGCGTTTCTTTGTTGTGATGACGTCCTTTGACCTACTCATAATTTTGTTTTTGTACGATTCTGATCTGTTGTACCTTTGTGCTCGGGTCGCGTATGATTTAAGCGCTACAGCTACATGGCCATTTTTATTTAAGCGCTAAACAGGGCCTGTCTACGTTGCATTATACGCTTTAAGTACAACACAGAGAGTGTAAGACCTACGCCTACCGACCTCTGACGGACACTGTCGTAAAACGTCGTGTGACGTCAACTGAGGCGACGCTAAGTGTATGCTTGTAAACAGATGCATTAGAAGGTGTTTACGTACAAGTTGATGCGACTTTCACTGACATCTTTCCCAATTGAAATGATAACAACGAGTTAAATGTTCTTCCTGAGGCAGCTCAGGAGATTCGGCATTGCTCAGGAGATTATGATATGATTCTATCGCGCAATCATTGAAAGTATCCTCACTTTCTCGATTGCAGTGTGGTTTGGCCGCGCCAGTCAGGAGGAGAAACAACGGCTAGAAGTTATCGTGAAGGGTGCATCTAGAATCACTGGGCGCGAGTTGCCATCCATAGAATCTATTTACCATGCTCGCTGTGCGCGAAAATCCAAGAGCATTGTAAGGGACACTACCCACCCAGCCAGCCATCTCTTTGAACTTCGTCCCTCTGGCAAGCGCTATAGAAGTATTAAGACAAGGACCACTAGACTTAAAAATAGTTTTTATCCGCAGGCTGTGAGTCACTTGAACCGCGAGATGCCATGATACTTTTTTCAGTCGGTTTAAATTGTATGTCGCCATGCTAAATTATTTATTTATTATTTTTTTATTTTTTTATTTATTTTTATTATGTATTTATTATTTACTGAAATTGACTACATGTATGTACATACTTTTTAACTGTCAGCTTAGTTTTTATATCGTCAGATAATTTATTTATACATTTATTTATTATTTATTTAACTACATGTAAACTTTTTCACTTTTTAGGTAATGTTCAGGCGGTATTAATATTATGTAATCAAGTTCACTTTATATCAATAGATGTACTGTCTTAAAATATGTTGGCAGTTGGCCTTGGTTTAAATTTATACTAGTTTTAGCATAGTTTCATATTGTTTCTGATTGTATATTTTGCGTGTGCATGATGGGGGTCAGGGGAGACAAGCGTGTATGTATGTTGACGCCACAACGCCAAGAATTCCTCGTACATTTTAAAAATGCTACTTGGTAATAAACAGTCTGAATCTGAATTTGAATCTAAATGTGATACGTGACACACACACACACACACACACACACACACACACACACACACACACACACACACACACACACACACACACACACACACACACACACACACACACACACATACACACACACACACTTGCAGCGTTTGAAACTTGCAGCGTTTCGATCCACCACCTGTGGATCTTGATCACGCATTGATGTCATGTGACGTGGCTCACATTTTAACGGAATGATGCAGGTGGTATCCATGGTCTCTGTTCATGGTGGGGGCTCTTTGTTTGATGTATATGACCTCCTTTACTTTCCTCTTGAGCCAGTTCTGTTCTCGGGCCACGACATTGGTGTTATCCATGGACACTGAGTGTCCTGTGGCCAGACAATGATCTTCTACTCCGTTTGTCCAGGTTTGTGTGTTCTTTGAACTTATGGCAGTCGTTGTTCGTAGGTGGTCTATTCGCACTAGGTGGCGGAACTACAAGCGCCCACCCTGGATAGTCACTGGCTCTCAGGGCTTGTGGACATGTGTAAGTTCTGATTTCCTGTCTTCAGCTGTAGTGACGTACAGCTGGGCCCTGTTGGTGAGAGTGCGTACAACTGATCTTTTATGAGTTAGAGTCTAACTCATAAAAGATTCGCCCAAATCTGAGCCATGTCACATGACATCAATGTGTGATTAAGATCCACAGGTGGTGGATCGAAACGTTGCAAGTTTCCACTAAACCCTCCAAAGTAAATGTTAATTCTTGCTGCCCATACAAATCTTGGAGCCCTGAACAATATTTTCCATAAGAGTAACGTTGTTATTAATAGCAGACCCCACTGTAACATAAAACTACAATATTAATAAGCATATAATCAAGCAAAACTAACATGTGAAAATACTTCAACGTAGTCATTCTTAACAAGCAGTGACGCTGCATTATTTGAGAGGACAGGACACATTAACTAACTACGGGTTGAACTCGCTCACATGAATTGTGTTCCAGATAGCGGACGACTCTTGTCGTTCGGTGATATCGACTGTACCACAGCAGGACTGGTTGGCACGGCAAACTGTTGATGCCTTCATGCGAGGTCACTCGTGTTATCTGTTGTATGCTGAAAGGTTCAAAGAGATGACCCACCTATTTTAAGCCGTCTTGTGCAATATCTTAAGTTATCCCACGTTCATATTATCAGATTACTTTAGGTGCTGTTATTATTAGCAAACACTCTTGTTTTTGTGGTTTGTTTTGTTAGCACATCTTGTTCGTTGCCCGCGTGTTGTGAAGACGGCGAATGACGACTGGCCATATCGGTATTCTGGCTCCAACCACAGTCTCACTCGCGCAGCGCTCGCGCAGCGAAAACCTGAAGTCAGATATTGTCATCATCATAGCCGGTGACTTCAATCACAGCAGGCTGGACAAAGTCCTACCACGCTACAAACAAATTGTGATCTGTGCCACCAGATCTACAACACACTCGACCATGTGTACAGCAACGTAAACAACGCATTTCGGCGCACGCAGTTACCTCCCCTCAGTGCCTCCAACCATCTCTCCATCCTCTGTTTCCCCACATGCAGAGGGACAAACTGAAGTGACTCAAACCCACGGTAGTTGAGACCAAACGCTAGGACGAGGAGTCAACAGCTTCCCTCCAGCGTTGCTTCATATGCACCGACTGGGACGTTTTCAAGGAGGAAGACGAATCCTTGAAAGCATTCACTTTATAGCATCCAACAACATCACCTTCTGTGAGGATCGGTACATTCCAACCAGGCAGCTCAAAATCTACCCAATTCAGAAACCCTGGCTAACTCCATAACTGCGACAGTTGCTAAAAGAAAAACACGAAGCCGTGAACACAAACGACCCTGTCCAGGTGAAAGAAAAGCAAAAACAAGTGAACCATCTTGTCAAAAACGCAAAGACGAATACAGAAAAAAAGACAAAGAAAGACTTTGAAATAAACTTCACACGAAGTGCATGGATGGGCCTGCAGACCATCACAGGATGCTCAAGGAAAGAATCAGCCTCAGTCCGCCAGGAGAATGCATAAGATCAATACAATAAACTTAACGTCTACTTTAGCCGCTTCGACGACAGCACGAACATGACCACTCACACCAATATCTCAAAGCCTGAAGAAAGTGCTGTGATGTCCGTCTCAAAGCGAGAAACTCATTGAAGCGTCTGAATTCTAAAAAAAACTGCAGGTCACGACAGAATTTCTTCAAGACTTTGAATGAATGAATGAATGAAACGCTTATTCAACAACAACAACGTAATACATTTGCATAGTATGGTGGGCTGCTGCTGCTGCTGTTGAAGGGACATAGTTGACGTCGTGCGACTTACGAGGCACTATGTCCTTCTTGAACTAAAACACGTGGTAAATACGCTATGATTTGAATTATAAGAGATAAAGTACAAAGTAACAGTCACAATTGATTTATAAACTAGGTACACTGGCGCTTGTGCTTTTAGAAGTTTACAAATACGCAGAAAATAATGAAGACCTGAATATTTTAAAATAGTTTTAAACTTGGTAGCTGAGTTATTTCAGTGGTTAAACTGTTCCATATTTTTATACCTTCGACGGTCAGTGACAGTAGTCTGAGGGTGATGTTTTTTTTAAACATAACAGAGTTTGTTTTGTCTGGTAACATGCGTGTGTAAAGCTTTTAAAGAGTGGTTATTTGCTTTATAACGTATAACCATATACTTGTATGTGATCAAATCTTGAAGTGTAAGTATTTTTGAGCGACGGAAAAAAACAGATGTATTAATTTGGTAATCAAGGTTATAGATAATTCGCATAACTTTTTTGTAACAGAGATAGTTTTCTTAGTCTAGATTGATACGTACTTCCCCAAATTTCACAGCAATACTACGTATCTGGCTTAACAAGTGACTGATATAATGTGTTTATACAAAACTGCTATGTTTTTATATATTTTAGTTTCAACTATTTTTATTTGTTCTGTACATATTAAGTTTTCATCAATACTTACTCCAAGGCTGTACATGAAACCTGCTCAATGTTTGTTACATTAAAAACTACTGGTACTTTCACATCTGTGCTAGGTTGTAATTTATTGTTAAACATTAAAAAAATGGTTCTGTTCACATTAAGCAATAATTTATTCGCTCTGAACCACAGGTCTATTTTTAGTTCGTTCTTAACTACATTGGTTATATCATCAATATTATTAGCCAAGTAAAAATGTTTGTATCATCTGTAAATTTATAGAATTATATAAACAAATTTTTACACTTCACACATGGGCCCAGGATTGATCCTTGAGGGACTCCACACTTGATTTCTTTTAGTTCTGAATTACTGTTCTTATAGCATACAACATTGGCTGGTTAAATAACTGTTTATCCTGTCCAGAGCCTAACCTCTTATTCCTTAGCATTGCAATTTACTTAACAATGTGTTGTGGTCAACATTGTCAAACGTTTTTTAGATCGACACAAATATTAGTCGTACTTTGGCATTTATCCATTGCGGAAGTAACCTTTTCGACACATTCAGTTAAAGCTAGTGAAGTTGAATGATTACTTCTGAAGCCATGCTGCCCATGTGTCAATATGCGTTCTGTTTCAATGATAGACGTTAGCCTTTTGTTTGATTTTTTGTTCTAGTATTTTTGAAAATTGTGATAAGAGAGATATAGGTATATAATTAGAAAATTGAAAACGAACTCCCGAATTATATATAGAAATGATCTTTGCTAATTTCACATCATTTGTATATGATTCGCTGATCTGTTAAAATGTAGGTTAACGGTTGTACAATTTTATTTATTACATGCTTATCTGTTTTCATGCTGATTTCATCGTGTCCGTATGAAGTTTTATATTGCACCCTGACACAATTTCGAGTACTTCTTGCTCAGTAACGGGGTGTATATACTTTTGAAACTCTATTCAACTAAACTCTGCTACAACATAAGCGTTCCATTCAACATCTCTCTGAAAACCTGCGTTATTTCTAGCACGCAATCCGTCACAAATGAACGACTACCGTCATATCACCATTACGTCTGTCATATCAAAATGCCTGAAGAGAGTCGTACTAGACGGTAACAAGGAACAGCTTGATCCGTTCCAGTTTGGCTACCGTAGCAAGCGCGGAGTTGACGATGTTACCATCTACCTCCTCCAGCGAGTGACCTGCCACCGATACAAACCAGGTACGTATGTCAGAATTCTATTCGTGGACTACAGCTCTGCACTCAACACGATCAGCCCGGCCATCCTATACAACAAACTGCAGAGCATGAATGTTCTTCCTCGATTAAATTGCTGGATCTTTAACTTTTTTCTTGACAGGCCTCAGTATGTCACTGTTAGTGGAGTAAAATCGGATGTGTCAATCCTGTCCACTGGCACCTCCTAAGGCTGTTCCTCTATCCAATGCTATACACAGTCTATAATAACGAATGTGCCTCTCGGTGTTCTGCTGTTGTCACAATAAAGTATGCAGATGAATTTGCATGCTGTGGACTGATCCTAGGTGGTGGTGAGGGTGCCTACAGACTAGAAATCTCCTCCCTTGAAAACTGGAGCAACCAACATAAACTGTTCATAAACAAAACAAAAACAAAACCAAAGAGCTCACCATTGACTCCAGGAAAGGAAGAAAGAACACGGCCCAATACACAAAGGTACTGAAATCATTGAAAAGATGAATATTTTTGTATATTTATACACTACCGTCACAAGTGAACATACCTGGTCTGACACGTGTTTTTACACTCAACAGATGTACTTCTTGTGGCAGCTCAAGACGTCTAATGTCAACAGTAACATTGTCATGCTGTTCTACAGAGCAGTATTAGAGAGCACCTGGTCTTTGGACTGTAGAATTTGTATGTTGGACTCTCTCTCAGTGAATACATACAGTGAAAGACAGAAAGAAACTAGGGAGGATTGTCTTTGTTGCAGGTAAGATTATTATCTCCTCCCTACTTAGAACAGCTGTACAAGGTCCGAACCTTACAGAAAGCAATTAATAACAATCATGAATGATAAATCTCATCCTATCAATCATATGCTCCAGTCCCTGCCCTCAGGGAAGCACCTCAGCTCAGTATATACAAAACAAAAAAGATATAAAAGAACATTCCTACATGATGCCATTTCCATATACAACAGTCGATGAGCTGATAATCTTGCCTTTTACGAATCTTGCCTTTTTCTTACCTTTTTCGAACCTTGCCTTTTCCGGTCACTCGTTCATTCGTCACTAACACCCTTCATATTCCATCCATCCACCCATCACTTGCCCACCTACGTCATCATATTCCATCCATCCACCCATCACTTGCCCATTACCTCATCTTTCTGTGAAATATTTATCTATGAGTCCATGTTGTAGAACAATTTTTTCACTAGAAGCAATAAAACTTGTGTTATATTATCTTAAAGGTCTTGTTTAATAAAATGGGCAAATAAAACCGAAAAATACAAATATAATTACAATTCCCAATGTTATTTTGTTATCAGTTAGCTAACATAGTGCAAATTTGTTTTAGCAATTTTTTTATTGTTTGACGACACGTACCACCATTGGAAACACATTACATTGTTTTGTTATGAAGATAAAATAAAAAGAGTATATATATATATATATATATATATAAGATATATAAAACGAACGTTTCTAACGCAGTCCTAATACTACATACACGACTACCTTTGGAAAAATAATACAAACGAATGTGGTTATTCTTGCGATCATGCCAAATATTCAACTCCAAATTAAAGCACGCTTTATGCATTACACGTTTATACCTATCAACTGCTGTCGCTGATCTTGGCATGGGAAAACGGAAGGGGGGTTGTTGGAGATTTTTCCAGAAATTCAACGGTTCAGCGCGACTCCCGTGGTGTCTCACTGTCTCGAAGATGGGGGTGTGCTATTGGAGATTTTTCAGCGAAAATCCGGGAGATTTCTATGTATTCGGATGCCGTGCTAGTCATGAATGCTTAGATGTCTCAATAGTACCAATATCTTTATAAAAATTCGTTCCTTTTTTACCTTCCATTTGGCAATTTATCACCAAACTATCTTCAAAAGTGTGATGTGGGTGTATTTTCTTGTTGGTTTGCTTAGCATCAGCAATGGGTCTCGATGGGTGTGGGAGACAACATCAAATTATTTACAATATCACTGTAGTCGGCATTTACAGGTCCTACGATAGTATGAACTGTTGGAGAAAGATGTCATTGGTACACTTAATGGCGATAAATATGTGTTTTATTGATGTGTACACTGGAATTGCTATTTTTTATGGTGTGATCCGAAAAATCATATTTGTTTCAACACATTTTGGTGATGTTTATTGCGTCACCCCTACCGCTGGTAAGAAATTAGGCCCTATGTTGTTTTGTTACCATGTTTGAAATTACATAAAAGGAAACTTTGTAATGTATCTGAATGCTTTACGTTATATTGCCTTTGGTATAATAAACTTTGTAAAGTTTATTTGTTGTTGGTAGTTTGGCATTATCCGTCCAACGAGAGATGTTCACTTGTTCCCATCTTTGAAGGACAACATTTGTGTTTAGCAAATAGAACAAGTCATACAAAAAATAATGTATATATCATCAGACTCATTCTGTTTTGGTTAGCTAATACTGTGAAGTAGACGTATTAAAACTTCCGGGAAAATAACTTCAACCATTGTTGTTGCAGGCATGTCTAAGACACTGTAGCATTATAAATAAACATGTTTATTACGACATTCGTATTTTGGTGCATGTTACTACAGGACCATATAGTTGTAAACCCGACACCACAACTGTTGTTTTCGATGGCCCGAGCTGTATAGTGTCCAGAGGCTGTACACGTCGCCCATCATATATCAGTTATTCATAAGAATAGTTTAGTCGCCGATGCCACTGCTAAAATGATATAATATGACCGTGGCCGATTTTGGTCATATTAAGTTGACTGTAAAGTCCAATTTATATAAACAATATTGCTGCTCTCACCATGGAACTCAACTATGAGATATCTAGAGTAAGAGTGTTGGTACTATATGCATAACATGGCGAAAAACATTTAGGAAGTTGTGGGGGCTAGCATCGATTACACACGGTGATGGTTGTATCATTGTTATCGGATAGTTTACCATTATTGGTCATGTTAAAGCAAAGGTTCACAACATTTATTAATAAAGGCACGAACCACAAGTCACCGATTATAAGTAGTGTTGTCAAGTTATCTATTGAAAATTCATGGTCAAATAGTAGCGCAAATGACCGTCATATCTTAAATTAATGTAACACAATTCGTGATGTGGTTTTTATATAGTGCACTATCCAGTCCACAAGACTGCTCAAAGCGCTTTACACTTTACTCCCTGGCAGACCTGTTCAATCGAACAACATCTTGACTTATCTGGGAAGCATTCAGGCACGCTGCAATTAATGCGCGAAGACTATTCATATACAAATATCCACCACTGTTTATAGCCAGGTACTCATTCTTACAGCTGAGTGAACTGAAGTAATGCAGAATGAACTGAAGCAAGTATAGTAAAAGTTCGACACCACCGCATAGGATTCGAACCCGGATTATCTCAGTCGAGAGTTCGAAGCTCTTACCGCTGCGCTACTGCCCTCCACAAATGTGTCTGCATATGATATTGGCCGTGTGTGGCAAGCTGGTATATGCAGCGAAATAATATCAAATGTGAATATTTTATCAGAAATAAAAAAAATCTGAAATGGTTGTAAGATATGTAAGCGTATTATTTCGGAAATTACTGTATTTTAAAGAATGTACAATTGTCATTTTAATGTGCGAAATTAAATATGTTATTGCTATACATCAATATTCCAAATATGTATCCCTACTATAGTAGGAAATGCTAGTTACTAATAAATGCACTGCAAATATCCAGCACTTAAAATAAGGGCTATACGGTCAACTATGTGGTGTTTACAGCATTTCTAAGTCAAATGTTACACTTTCTTGCAGTTTGCAAAAACACTTTTAACACGTTGCTGCTATCATATTGTCGGAACGTTTTGCTTGCGTGTTGAAATTGCTTACATTTACAAACATTAACAAAAATATATGAATATGTCGGGAAGATGTCTTCTGTGTTTGAGTACATGTAGCGCCATACGGAGAGAAACTATCTTCTGTGTTTGAGTACATGTAGCGCCATACGGGGGAAAACTGTCTTCTGTGTTTGTGTACATGTAGCGCCATACGGAGGGAAACTGCCTTCTGTGTTTGTGTACATGTAGCGTCATACGGAGGGAAACTGTATTCTGTGTTTGTGTATATGTAGCGCCATACGGAGGGAAACTGCCTTCTGTGTTTGTGTACATGTAGCGTCATACGGAGGGAAACTGTCTTCTGTGTTTGTGTACATGTAGCGCCATACGGAGAGAAACTGTCTTCTGTGTTTGAGTACATGTAGCGCCATACGGGGGAAAACTGTCTTCTGTGTTTGTGTACATGTAGCGCCATACGGAGGGAAACTGCCTTCTGTGTTTGTGTACATGTAGCGTCATACGGAGGGAAACTGTCTTCTGTGTTTGTGTACATGTAGCGCCATACGGAGGGAAACTGTCTTCTGTGTTTGTGTACATGTAGCGCCATACGGAGGGAAACTGTCTTCTGTGTTTGAGTACATGTAGCGCCATACGGAGGGAAACTGTCTTCTGTGTTTGAGTACATGTAGCGCCGTACGGAGGGAAACCGTCTTCTGTGTTTGAGTACATGTAGCGCCGTACGTAGGGAAACTGTCTTCTGTGTTTGAGTACATGTAGCGCCGTACGGAGGGAAATTGTCTTCTGAGTTTGAGTACATGTAGCGCCATACGGAGGGAAACTGTCGTCTGTGTTTGTGTACGTGTAGCGCCTTACGGAGGGAAACTGTCTTCTGTGTTTGAGTACGTGTAGCGCCATACGGAGGGAACCTGTCTTCTGTGTTTGTGTACGTGTAGCGCCATACGGAGGGAAACTGTCTTCTGTGTTTGTGTACATGTAGCGCCATATAGAGGGAAACTGTCTTCTGTGTTTGTGTACATGTAGCGCCATACGGAGGGAAACTGTCTTCTGTGTTTGTGTACGTGTAGCGTCATACGTCGGGGTCTTTTGTGTTTGTGTACATGTAGCGCCATACGGAGGGAAACTGTCTTCTGTGTTTGTGTACGTGTAGCGCCTTACGGAGGGAAACTGTCTTCTGTGTTTGAGTACGTGTAGCGCCATACGGAGGGAAACTGTCTTCTGTGTTTGTATACGTGTAGCGCCATACGGAGGGAAACTGGCTTCTGTGTTTGAGTACATGTAGCGCCATACATAGGGAAACTGTTTTCCGTGTTTGTGTAGATGTAGTGCCATACGGAGGGAAGCTGTCTTCTGCGTTTGTGTACATGTAGCGCCATACGGAGGGAAACTGTCTTCTGTGTTTGTGTACGTGTAGCGCCATACGGAGGGAAACTGTCTTCTGTGTTTGAGTACGTGTAGCGCCATACGGAGGGAAACTGTCTTCTGTGTTTGTGTACGTGTAGCGCCATACGGAGGGAAACTGTCTTCTGTGTTTGAGTACATGTAGCGCCATACGGAGGGAAACTGTCTTCTGTGTTTGTGTACGTGTAGCGTCATACGTCGGGGTCTTTTGTGTTTGTGTACATGTAGCGCCAAACGGAGGGAAACTGTCTTCCGTGTTTGTGTACGTGTAGCGCCTTACGGAGGAAAACTGTCTTCTGTGTTTGAGTACGTGTAGCGCCATACGGTGGGAAACCGTCTTCTGTGTTTGTATACGTGTAGCGCCATACGGAGGGAAGCTGTCTTCTGCGTTTGTGTACATGTAGCGCCATACGGAGGGAAACTGTCTTCTGTGTTTGTGTATGTGTAGCGCCATACGGAGGGAAACTGTCTTCTGTGTTTGTGTATGTGTAGCGCCATACGGAGGGAAACTGTCTTCTGTGTTTGAGTACATGTAGCGCCATACATAGGGAAACTGTCTTCCGTGTTTGTGTAGATGTAGCGCCATACGGAGGACGGCCATTTATGTTAGTATTATTAATGATCATATGCGCTGAACGTATTTACGCGATTGGATTAGCAGGTGCATTTGTATATGTTTCCCTGTCGCCATGGGTGGCACTTCAAGACCATACGGATAATAATAATTGTAATAATATCGTCATTGTTATTGCTAGTGTTGTTATTGTTATTATTTTATTATTATGGGAAGAGTGAACGGGGCAGTTTTATATCAGCTGCACCTTTCCCATGAAGATGTTTACCAACATTTTGTTTATGAAAACTACATATAAAATATTCAAATAAATCACTAGCACTGACCTGGTTGGCATTTGTACATTGTGACCGACGTGAGAAGTACGACAGACTGTTCCAATTTAAGATCGATAGCAGAAACTGTCCTATATTTGTCAACTGATTGTTGGTCGACCTCACGTATAATCTAATGCGACTCTACTCTAGAGTGAACCGGTTTCGTTCAACACAAATTACATGTTGCAGAATTTAGTTATCACATTTGTTGACGAACCTACTACGCAATCGCCCCATATATGAGATGTTCATGTACTATAGCCAACCCATGAAGCGGATCAATTAAGCTTATTAACAACATGCTGAAGCAGTTGTCTAGTAGGACTTGATTTTTCATTATTTTTGTAGGGACATGTGTGCTTTTGCTTTTGACTCCTTTACATGGTAAAGTGCAACACAATCGACTCAAGAATTAAAGACGAGGCGTCACAGCATCACAACGGCGATGTGTTGCTGTCCATGGGATCATCTTGACTCACACATTGACAGCAACATCCCAGCGTATCACACGTTAGGGATATAACCACCCTGGAAGTAATTCATGATGCACGAAATGAGATCTTAAACTTAGATCGTATTCTGAAGTCAAAGAGAAATCAATTATTTAAATTTAATTCATGTAGTAATAAAATTAAGAATAACGAGTTTTCGAATACTGTAACCAACAGCTTCAAGTAAGGATAAGTAATCTCACAGCTAAACGGGCTAAGGTTGCAAGGATCTACCATTGATCTTTGTAGTGCAAATAAGATCCGCTGATGATCGCACTCATTGGAAGTCGATCATTAAAACAGGCATGAGAAGAGAAGACAGAAGAGCAACAGAACTGGCTGAGAAGAGAAGACACAAGAGCAACAGAACTGGCTGAGAAGAGGGACCACTGAAAGCAGAGATCTACCATCCTGCATTCTCTTCTCAGCCAACTGCCTATGTCTGCGACAAATGCACCAGAGACTGCCACGCCAGAGTGAGACTTTTAAGCTACTCCAGGCGATGTAAATCACCAAATTGATAATCCCGGTGCAAACCATTGTCTGGGAAGACCTAAGGATGCATACCACTGTATGTGTGAATAGGAACATTACAACACATCTTCACTTTTTCATTCTATTTTATTCCAGTCAGGTTCAACTATAGTCGAATCCATTAGTTCAATCGTTAAGTTTCTCGAACTGCTTCAAGCAGTACGCCCGTCCGCCGTTGGGAGGCACTCGTCGTCCTTGATTTCCCATCCAGAATCCCGTGTTCCGGATCCCGCTGACGGCTTCAATCCCCCACACGGACCCTGCAGCCCGCTCGAATCCGCCGTAGTTCGTCCAGGTGGGGGCGATGGAGGTCAAGCATTCCTCCACGAAGTCTCGGCGCACGCACTTCATCAGTGACTTGTACCAGTCGGGCTTCGGCCAGCCGCAGAAGCGACTGCAGGCGTAGGCGAGATCAGCCAGGGCGACATAACCTGCGGAACAGGCAACGCCACGTAACATACGGAACAGACAACACCACGTAACCTGGGAAAACAGACAATGCTACGTAATCTGCGGAACAGAAAACGCAACGTAACCTATGGAACAGACAACGCCACGTAACCTGCTGAACAAACAACGCCACGTAACATACGGAAGAAACAACGCGACGTAGTCTATACAACAGACAATGCCATGCAACATACGAAATAGACAACGCCACGCAACCTGCGGAACAGAGAACTGAAGAACATTGAACGTAACACAAAGAACAGGGAACACATGGGAAGCACACTGAATGAAATCTACAGCGAGGAACAGACAATGCGTGAGAGGTCATCGACATGCGATGAGACCGATGACCATATGGCTCTACATAGAGGCAATATTTATAGTTGATTTAGTGACAACGCAGGCTTGCTCTGATTGATGTCACTCGTAAAATAAAAATAAAAAATATATATTAGAAACACTTGCTGCGTTTTTTATATTTCACATTATATGGTGGGGGTACTGACCCGACATTTCTCTATTACAAATTGAACATTTTTAAAAATTGTACTGTCCTCAGGTGTTCGAACGATGAAAACATGTTGTTTAAATATAACATTATATAATATATACATATATATATATATATATATATTATATATATATATATGTATATATTATATAATGTTATACTTAAACAACATGTTTTCATCGTTCGAACACCTGAGGACAGTACAATTTTTTAAAATGTTCAATTTGTAATAGAGAAATGTCGGGTCAGTATCCCCACCTTGGGATTCCATCACTTGTAACTAGTGCCAAGTATATAGGACGTACGCAATAAGCATATAAATGTCCACTTATAAACTGCGTGCTCACCTTGAGGACACTGCGGCTTCCACAAGGCGACGTCCATGTCTCCGGTGCCTCCCTGGTCTCTCCAGATCTCCGTAAAGTCCTCCACTTCCACCAGGATGCGACTGGGGACGTTTCCAGTGATGTCCTTCGCCATCAGTATGGGCGCCGACATGCCCTTCCAGTTGGGCTGCGCGCGTTGCCCTGCAACAACACGGCTCTATTTCATGTTTCGCTACTTTCAAATACATACGTAAAACCACGATCCACTAGGAATAGTGTATAAGGCATACTACAACAAGCCAGTTTAGTTTATATAATGCATTTATTCAAACAAGTTCGACAAAGCTTTACAACATTATTTAAAACTTTAGATAAATGACGTTTGTATTACAAACTATTCTTAGATTTTGGATTCACCCCTCTCAATTAGTAAGCAGCACCAAACCATCAGCACAATGATGTTCTTTGCCAAATTATTTGTTATTATAAGTTATTATATATGATTTATCTTAATTTGATTTGAATTTTATGTATTGTAATGAGTTAAAAATTTGATTTGAAATTTGAAATGTGTCAGGCCCATACATCGCGCATTCGGTGATTTGTGGGTTTTGTTTGACTTTATTTGCTAATAATGATTGACGCGAATAGGAATCACAATAGTCCCCACGCAGCAACGATGTAAGTAACACCTTGCCAGTCTACATTCGTATCTCACACACCTAGAAACTGGAAGCCAAACGGACTGATGGTATATTCATAAATACTGACACAGTCACACACCAAGAAACTGGAAGCCAGACAGACCGACTGATGGTCTATTCATAAATATTGAGACAGCCACACACCTAGAAACTGGAAGCGAGACGGACTGATGGTCTATTCATAAATACTGATATAGTCACACACCAAGAAACTGGAAGCCAGACGGACTGATGGTCGGTTCATAAATACTGAGGTAGTCGTGAGCACCGGTGTACTTGTCCCGGTACCGCAAAGTAGCGTTGTGGCTGAATGCAATCTCCAATGCCGGCGTCTGAAACACAGCATAAGACAGCGATTGAGTTTGACAATCTCCAGTGCAATGCCGGAGTCTGAAATACAACCTAAGATGGCCATTGAGGTTGATAATCTCCAATGCCGGAGTCTATAACACAATAAAAGACTGACATTGACGTTGATAATCTCGCAGCAGTCATGGAGAAATTATGTAAAATATTAACCCTGAAGGAAATGTTATGATAATAATTGGCTATGTCTTCATTATAGATAATATTATGCACGAAATTGTGTTACAACACAACTACGATACAATTATGCAATTATGACACACACACGGAACTGGACCTGGAACATCTTTAGCTGAAAGATAACATAACAAATACAAACTATTTGAAAGATAACATAACAAATACAAACTATTTGAAAGATAACATAATAAATACAAACTATTTGAAAGATAACATAACAAATACAAACTATTTGAAAGCATTTTCATAAAAAATAAACTTCAGTCGGGAGACTCTCACTAAGGCTTACAAATGTGACGCTGACGTGACAGCCACCCACCCACTAGTAATTGTAACTCAACATTCCTCCTGCCCCCATTGTGGTGTACAAATGTGCTGCTAACAGGAGAGCCACCCACCCACTAGTAATTGTAACTCAACATTCCTCCTGCTCTCACTGTGGTGTACAAATGTGCTGCTAACAGGAGAGCCACACACCCACTAGTAATTGTAACTCAACATTCCTCCTGCTCCCACTGTGGTGTACAAATGTGCTGCTAACAGGAGAGCCACCCACCTACTAGTGATTGTAATTCAACATTCCTCCTGCTCCCACTGTGGTGTACAAATATGCTGCTAACAGGAGAGCCACCCACCCACTAGTAATTGTAACTCAACATTCCTCCTGCTCCCACTGTGGTGTACAAATATGCTGCTAACAGGAGAGCCACCCACCCACTAGTAATTGTAACTCAACATTCCTCCTGCTCCCACTGTGGTGTACAAATATGCTGCTAACAGGAGAGCCACCCACCCACTAGTAATTGTAACTCAACATTCCTCCTGCTCCCACTGTGGTGTACACATATGCTGCTAACAGGAGAGCCACCCACCCACTAGTAATTGTAACTCAACATTCCTCTTGCCCCCACTGTGGTGTACAAATATGCTGCAAACAGGAGAGCCACCCACCCACTAGTAATTGTAACTCAACATTCCTCCTGCTCCCAATGTGGTGTACAAATGTGCTGCTAACAGGAGAACCACCCACCCACTAGTAATTGTAACTCAACATTCATCCTGCCCCCACTGTGGTGTACAAATGTGCTGCTAACAGGAGAGCCACCCACCCACTAGTAATTGTAACTCAACATTCCTCCTGCCCCCACTGTGGTGTACAAATATGCTGCTAACAGGAGAGCCACCCACCCACTAGTAATTGTAACTCAACATTCCTCCTGCTCCCACTGTGGTGTACAAATATGCTGCTAACAGGAGAGCCACTCACCCACTAGTAATTGTAACTCAACATTCCTCCTGCTCCCACTGTTGTGTACAAATGTGCTGCTAACAGGAGAGCCACCCACCCACTAGTAATTGTAACTCAACATTCCTCCTGCTCCCACTGTAGTGTACAAATATGCTGCTAACAGGAGAGCCACCCACCCACTAGTAATTGTAACTCAACATTCCTCCTGCTCCCACTGTGGTGTACAAATATGCTGCAAACAGGAGAGCCACCCACCCACTAGTAATTGTAACTCAACATTCCTCCTGCTCCCACTGTGGTGTACAAATATGCTGCTAACAGGAGAGCCACCCATCCACTAGTAATTGTAACTCAACATTCCTCCTGCTCCCACTGTGGTGTACAAATATGCTGCTAACAGGAGAGCCACCCACCCACTAGTAATTGTAACTCAACATTCCTCCTGCTCCCACTGTGGTGTACAAATATGCTGCTAACAGGAGAGCCACCCACCCACTAGTAATTGTAACTCAACATTCCTCCTGCTCCCACTGTGGTGTACACATATGCTGCTAACAGGAGAGCCACCCACCCACTAGTAATTGTAACTCAACATTCCTCTTGCCCCCACTGTGGTGTACAAATGTGCTGCAAACAGGAGAGCCACCCACCCACTAGTAATTGTAACTCAACATTCCTCCTGCTCCCAATGTGGTGTACAAATGTGCTGCTAACAGGAGAGCCACCCACCCACTAGTAATTGTAACTCAACATTCATCCTGCCCCCACTGTGGTGTACAAATGTGCTGCTAACCGGAGAGCCACCCACCCACTAGTAATTGTAACTCAACATTCCTCCTGCTCCCACTGTGGTGTACAAATGTGCTGCTAACAGGAGAGCCACCCACCCACTAGTAATTGTAACTCAACATTCCTCCTGCTCCCACTGTGGTGTACAAATATGCTGCTAACAGGAGAGCCACCCACCCACTAGTAATTGTAACTCAA
>CM034533.1:47661501-47664001 GCA_020002185.1 Paraescarpia echinospica | reverse complement strand
GAAACGTAATATTCTTGTCAAGTAATGTGCCAAGTATGAAGTCTGCTCATTGCAAACTCATGTCACTAAGCCCGCTCAAAGGTGGTCATTTGTATGTCAAAGCCAGTCAGATGCTGCTGACGTCATCACAGGCAGGGCCGCTAGCGCGCCCTATCCTTTAACACGGCGAGCGGCGTGCGGTCTATTGTATTAGACTGTAAATGAAATTGCAATCGCTGAATTTATATTTTTGATATCACCGTAAAGATAATATTTCATATCTACAAGTTTGTTGCTGGATGAAAACAGTAATTGTGTTAACTGTTTCAGTTATTGCCGTTTGAACATCGTGAATGTTCATCCTTGCATTATATCCTGCGGTGACGTCACAACGACCGCTCTCTCTCTCTCTCTCTCTCTCTCTCTCTCTCTCTCTCTCTCTCTCTCTCTCTCTCTCTCTGGTATCTTCAACCTTCTCTATCCAATGACATTTCATCTTCTTTGATATTCGCATCCGTCATTTTAAAGATCGTTAATACAAATGTCACCATATCTTAGTAAATACGTTATGTAGAGCAGTAATTTGTAGGTGTTTTATAGAGTTATGGACAGCGATTTCAAAAAAGTTAAATTTAATCTTCGTTGACATTGGCATTTTCGTCATTTTAAAGATGGTGCAGGTCAAAGCCTATTATTGCAGTATCTTAAGAACGATGTAACGTAGAGCCACATAGTTAACACCCAAATACAGGTTTTTTGGTACGGCGATTTCAAATGTATTACTTTTGACCTTTGCCGACAGTCATGTATCCGCTATTTTTAAAGATGGCGGTCGCCAAAGCATATTATTATCGTATCTTAAGAATGATGTAACCCACAGCCACATAGTTGATGTCAAAACTAAGTTTTTCATGTGTGACGATTTCAGATATATTACTTTTGACTTTCGCCAACATTCACATTTCTGCCATTTTTAAAGATGACTCCCGCACTGATGAGTTTTTCGTGGTGTTTTCACGTCTCCAAGTTTATGTACTACACGTGACTGATTCAACTGCTTTACAAGAAACTGAAGCTGCTGGGAAACTGTCCATTATGTGCTGGAGCCGGTAACATGATTAATTGTTTGATAATTGTCACCGGAGACATGGTTTCAAAAATAACTGCATTCCACCCAGTCCAAATCGACCTTCTGGTCTTACGATTTGAGCTGTACGATGTACTATTGCTGGTTTTCCCAGACCTCTATCGTACTGTCCTGTGCCAAGACATAATCTTTGCAGCCTAAAAAAAGCAAGAGGATTCCTCAGCATATTGACTTAAATTAGCTTCAATTAGCTTAAATTAGTTCATCACGCATCACGATATAAGCAGTTAGTGAACGTACAACACTTTGCTCGACATTATTAATTATTTATTGATTTATTCAACCTCCGTTACCGGAGAAGAAGCATTAAAGTACACATATACATTCACATGTGAAAGACACACGATAATAGTAAAATGACCTGTGAGTGACAAGCGGCAATACATAAAATGACATGATATTATAATATGTCAACTTAGTATAACTTGTGTAGATTCACATGCATAAGACAAACAAAAAAATACGGCTAGTAAAGTGACTAGCAACAATATATGCAATGGTATGATATAATATTAAGCTCAGTATAACTTACGTATATCAGTTAAAATAAAGACAAAATAAATAGACTGCAGTGGTTGAGAGGTGGACTAAAATATGTCCAAGTTAATGTGGCTTAACAAATTATCGGTGAATAAAAGGTGTATAATTGAGTCAACACCATCACTGTTAGGTACACTAGTTATAGGTCAGGTGTGATTATTAAAAGCTCATTCAGTGGGTGTATTATAAAAGGGTAACATTTCTATTTACAATAGCCCAGATCTTATCGGCGTTTAGTGCTTTAAGTAAAGCCGTATTGTGCTATCGTTTACTTTATCCTGCACATATTAAAGTCGATGCATTTTGATAGCGGAGTTGCTCATACATTCTAATATATTGTGTTAATGTAGGTTTACATTTATAAAGATATGCTTGAACACCAGGAGTAGCTCCTGGGTACAACATACCAGCACTACCAAGCCCATAAAACGCCTGCCTACATTTTTTAAATCTATTGTTGACAAGGCCAGCGTTTTTTCCATTACAATAAAATACATTGCCGAGTGATTCTTCATTGCATAAACAATTCTTACCAACCCTCCATTTTGGTTATTGGTACAAGGGACAAATACCAACAATCATGCACTTCGATTTTTCAACCCCAAATTTTAATCGCCATATTTTGCTGTATGCAACACACATATCAACTAGGTTTTGTAGACTTTAATTGTTTGTAGAGGCATACGCCATATAATTGAACAGGGCATAATCTATTCTGACGACTGTTAAACAGTCGTTGAATTCTAAAAAAGTTAATTAATAAAAAAATTAAACAGAGGTGGCGAGAGAATGCTTCCTGGTCGAATACCAAGAGTTACATAAAACGATTTACTG